>CM041782.1:86791398-87174653 GCA_023374045.1 Limonium bicolor
AGTAATGAAGATGGTGTATGGTCTTATGGTAAGGTTATGTATTTTTCAGGATTGGGTAGTCGCTCACTTGTCGATGTTTATGGTTATGGACTTAGTATGATGTATAGGTTTCTCGTTATCACTGCGGTTAGCAGTTTATTTGTATTGGAAGTTGGATGTAGTTTGGCTGCGTTGCTCGCATGGGCGAGTAACGGCCGGTGACACCCGAGTGAGTTTTGTAATGGTTATTTGTTTTTCCACTGCGAGACGTTTTATTTATTGCTACGTGAGAGATTATATCGTGATTATTGAGAGGGGTGTTACACTAAGTGAATATCTAACTCTTGGATTAAACCCTAGAATGCAAGAGAATGTTTAAAGTTCTAAAAAGAGGATTACCTTCCAACTTCTAGATGAAGTTTTTGGCAACAACCAAAGCAAAACTCCAGCACTCTTCTTGAATAAAAAACCGGCTAGAACAAGGAGCAACAATGGGATTCAAATCTAGAAATTTTCGGTTGTAAAGAAAGGCTAGAAAAGAGGGATTTTAGGCTTCTTTCTTACCTTAAACAAACAAGGAGATGATCTTGCTCACAATGGCCTTCTTCTTCCTTCAAGAGGAGCTCCACCCATGGAGTTCAACTTCAAGGTTTGGGAGTTTTAAAAGGTGGAAAATAATCTCCAAGGTGAGGGGAGTAAAATGGTGTAGTTTTTTTTTGGTGTTTTAACTTTGTTTAAGCCATGAAAATGGAGGAGAAAAGCTTGATCTGGTTGGAGCTTCACCAAATCGCCATGGACAGGAAATGAAGAAAGGATAAGTCTGGGAGGGAAGGAAAAAACGTGGGGGAAATGAGAGAATGGAAGAGAGAGAGTGAAAAAGTGACTTTTGTACTTGCCTTACTTTTTACTTTATTATTTTGTCTTTTTCTAACTAATAAGAGTGTAGGGGATTAGTTAATTGGGAGAGGAGAGTGCTGACTCACTCTTCAAAAAACCGGCCCCCTTATAATATCTCGGGAGGGCGTTTTCGTCTTTTCGCAAGAAACGCTACTAAATCTCCCGGTTTGACACTATTCATCAACCGGGCCCGTTTTTCGAATTTTCTCGTTTTGTTAATTTTGATGGCTTTAGACCTTCACTAGTATTTAATTATAGTTATATTATTGACTATAATTTTTACGAGTCCATTAAACTCACATTTTTTCTGGTTTTTCCGAAAAATGTGCTTTAAGACTTCTTTTGCATTTTTAACCCATTATATGGATTCATTTTCTTCGGGAATTGTTCCCACATGTTATTTACACATAATTAAGCCTCTAAATATCACATTAGCATAATTAATCACCATATCTAAGTCAAAGGTATTTCAAGTAATGTCTTGGATTAGTATTTGTTTCCGCTGCTTATCAATATTAAACTTGAATTGTAAAAAACAATTGACCAAATAAAATGTTAGAAAATCCGAGGTGTTACAGAAGGACCCAGCAGGACACTTGGAATGATTTTGAGGTCTTCTGGACTAGCTATGAGGGGTATCGCACAAAGATCACTGACCGAGTTGAGGCGGTCGAGCACAACCAGCAGGACGTTGTCACGGGGCAGCAGTTATTCAAGGAGCACATTACACAACGCCAAGAGGAGCATGAGAAGAGAATCGAGGACCGTATTGTGATGGCTGCTGATAAGCTGGATAAGTCTATGGCGGCCGACAGGAAGAAGGCCAGAAAGGAGATAAGGAAGACGGAATAGTGTTCTATGACTATTTTGATCAAGAGCCTCCTACTAAGGACAAGAAAAAAAGGAAGGCACGCCGGGAGGCGAAGAAGAAAAGGCTTTCTACACCTAACTCTTATAGCCTCTCCGCTTCCCTAGAGGCTTCTCCTGACACTTCTTCTGGTACACCACCGGCGTCCTTCGCACAAGCTGTAGTTTCCTAATTCTCACTCTTTATGCCCTTATTTTATTTTAATTTAATTTTTAATTTTAGTCTTCATGCTTGTTGGATAATTATTTCTTTTTCATATCTATTTGTATTGTGGAGGCTTTGTACTTTTGTTGGTTGTTGGTTTCAGTTGATTTTCGTTCAATTATACTCTACGTATGGTGTGAGCAACTAAGATCTCATGGCCAATCACAAGTGTAAGGCATTTCTCACCCTAGTTCTACCTCTACAAGGGGAGTATTTATTCTATTTTATGTTTCTTTGTCTTTTATGTTATTCTTCCTTAAGTTTACTACTCCCCACACCGAGGATAGTGTTCCTCTCAAGTGTAGGGCAGGGGGAACTAAAAAAAAGAGAAGTAAAAATAATATTTAACTCCATTTTTAAATTTTAGTGTTTAAATGTAAGAATAGTAAGAAGTCTACAGTTTTATTAATGTTCTATAAAACATTTTGCATGTCTTTGGGTAAAAATGTTTGGGAAGACGAAAGATGTAGTTCTCTCAAGAGGTAAGCTCTTTAATGACTTTCGGATTTATGTTTTTTAAGTTGTTAGCATGTGAATGAATGATCTTACTCCTGGTCAATCTCAATAACCTTTGAGTTCTTTTGTCCTCCCTTCCTTTTTAGGGTTATCATGTTTTGGGTGAAAATCTTAAATGTGGATTGATGTCCTTGAAAAATGAAAAAAAGAAAAAAATGGAAGAAAAAAAAGAATAATAAGGAAAAGAAAAAGAATAATAAAATAAGTAAAATAAGAGAGTTCTTTATACCAAGAGGTTGTAAATTGTCTTGAAGTTGTGTATTTTTCTCTTTTATTTTATTCTCAAATTCCCTATTCTATGAGAGTCTTGCCCATATTCAGAAACTCTTGAAAAATAGGGCTGAATTATGGAAACCGGAAAAAGGAGAGAACTAGCCATATCCATAAACCCTTGAAAAATAGGGCTACATTATGGAAACCGGAAAAAAGGGTGGAATACATGATTATTGGGGTCATCAATTTTCTCAAGCTTTTATCTTTTATTTTTCCTTCTCTTGACTCTAGTGAGTGATAAGTGTCCAAATGAGATGATTTATAGGTGTATTTCATATATAATATTAGCACTTTTCTTGCTCATTTCTCCACTTCGGTTAGTTTTCCTCTAGTTTATGTTTTATTGTTTATCTCACAAAATTATTGGTTTAACATGAGGAAAACCAAGCCGGAGTGAAGTAGACAAAGAGACGAACGCGTAGACGCAAACGGCTCAGAAAACGGAGTCCAAACGAAGAAACTAGAGCCAGTCAAAGTTGGAAGGAAATTAGGTCAACACATATTGCAACCGCATGGTATGGAGGCGGTTTTGGAGGCGGACGTGAGTAAGAACTCGCGCGCGCAAGAAACATGCAACCGCCTTGAGGCGGACAACAGGCGGACAGACACACCTCGCACAATGCAACCGCCTACAAACGAGGCGGACAACGAGGAGGACACCGCGTCTGTAAAATTCCAGATCTGAGACGCGAACAGTTTTCTTCTTCGCGCGCCGCTGCAACTTGCCTTCGCCGACTTCTGCAACTCGTCCACTCTTCAATTTATCCATCTACTCTGCACACGCTCTGTCCCCTGCAATCAATGAAGGAAGCAATAAATGAAGCAATCAATGCTCTTCTTCATCTGCAATCAAATTCGTACGGATCCAAACCTCTATATAAACCCACCACCTTAACTGCATAAACACACACACACGACGGGAGTCTGAAGAATTCGCCACACACTCATCCATTCGCTTCCACTTTATCCCACATCATTCCACACTCACGCAGTAACAAAAGAAATAGAAGAGCAGCAGTGAGAGCGAGAACAGACCAGTTCTTCCTCTGAATTAATGTCAAAATCTATCTGTGTAATCTTCTTATCTCCGTTAATGTCTGAGTAATTTTCTTTTGTATCCTAGGATGGGGGTTTGATTTCTATATTACGTAAATTAATATTTATCACCTGTTTCTCTCATTTAACTTGTTTTAATTCCTTTCAACTAATATTGCTAAATGCTTTGCGCGACAAACGACTGCATTTATTTGGTAACTATCAACATATGATTTTGAGATAGTCTAGGTACCACAAAGGAATTAATCTTAGTATTTACACTCCGGACTGAGCAGGAAAATATTAAGGCTTTTATTAAGAGTTCGTAACTGACAATTATTAACTCTAATAGGCAATAAATAATTGAGACAAGGTTATAAATATGTTTAAGTAATTTAGGAAATTCCCCCGCTATCCTAGGATACATTTTTCCATTCACATCAATTAATTCACCTTTTTACTGTTTTTATATTCTGTATTAAAACAACAAATCAAGCTTGCCTCCGGCTAAACCCCTTTTTACAGTTTTTAAGTAACTACCAAGACTAGGATAAATTGAACAATCTCCCTGTGGATACGACACTTGTTTTACTAACTACGACCGGGAATTGTTTGCAGCCCGACGTTTATAATTTGAGTTTTTAATTTCTTTTCTTTTAATTTTACACCAGTTTAACCACTCAGAAATAACAGTCTGCAAATTGGCGCCGTTGCCGGGGAGATTGATTCCATCAATTTCCCTAGTTTCCGGTAGTTCACTCGCTGTATTAAAATAATCTGTTAATACTATTAAATTGTTAACCTCGGACATCTGAATTGGACATCGGACTTCTGACCTGACTTGGACATTTGACTTCGGACTTTGGACATCTAACTCCTAACATCTTAATATTATTGTCATTTCGTTCCATTGTCATTTCGTTCCATTGTCATTTCGTTCCATTGTCCTTTCTTTCCATTGTCCCTAACTACTAACTTAAAATTTCCTGTCATTTCTTTCCATTGTCCTTAACATTTCTTTCCATTGTCCTTAACATTTCTTTCCATTGTCCTTAACATTTCTTTCCATTGTATACTAACTACTAACTTATAATTTCTGTATACTAACTCCTAACTTTAATTTTCTGTCATTTCTTTCCCTTGTCATTTAATATTCTGTCATTTTACTCTTGTTAAAAAAAATAATAAAAAAAAAATATAGTATATCTGTGTTTTTTATCAGCCTAACCAATATCTCTGCTTTCTTATTTATCTACTAACTAATTTTGCAGCTTCTGACAAACCACAAGTTATCTTCTGTGCATGCCAAATACTCGAACCCGAGGCTCTCCACCAATCAGTCCGAGCCCCGAACCCGAGCGCACTTTATTACAAGCACAAAGAAACCTGAGAAACCAAGCCATGGCCAATAACGAAGTTATAAATGAAATGACCATGCAAATCAACCAGAACACCGTGCCCTCTGACTACCACCAACCGAATACCGAAGGAAGAGCATCAGCCATAGTTCTCCCTGAACTAACACCAGAAGAAGCCGGACGATGGGTTTTCAAAACCCACTACATCACCGCCGTCCGGGATCTAGGCAAGTTTAGTGGAGCGAACCCAGATGAAGCCCCAAATCATCTGAGTCTCTTCCTAGACTTCTGCAATTCCTTTGGTCAACCGGCAATGTCAAAGAAAGAATCCGACTACAACTTTTCCTCACTCATTATCGGATTCAGCAAACCGGTGGTACCGAAGCCTTCCCTCCCGATCAATCACCACATGGCTTCAAATGGCCCAAAAATTCCTTGCCAAATACTACCCAACCAGTAGAACAGGCAATTGATCGGTGAAATCAACACTTTCTGTCAGGAGCCGGGAGAAACGTTGTACGACGCATGGGACAGATTCAAAGATATGCTAATGAAGTGTTCCCACCATGGTCTTGACGATCAATCCCTCTGCCTGTCATTCTTCAACGGTCTGGATGATGGGAACCGACTACTCGTCAATTCCTCTGCAGGAGGAAGTTTCATGATGAAATCTCCTAAAGAAGGAATGGACCTTCTCGAAACCATGACGAGCAATACAAGACAGTGGACCTCCAAGGAAGAACACCACGAGCAGCAGGCCTACTCCATGTTGAGCCTACAGATCATTTATCAGCTCAGATCTCGTCCCTTGCAAAGATGGTGGAAAAGCTAACAACATCACAAAACGAAATTGTAAAAACAATAGCTTCCCACCTACAAGTTCACCACCAGTCCACCTACAGAAGGATGTGTCATATGCGCCGGTCCTCATGAAACTCATCAGTGCGAAGGCAAAGGCCAGTACGAGGAAGTACAATTCATAGGAAACCGCCCCGGTAATTCCTACAACAATAACATCAACAACAACTATCCATGGAGAAATCACCCGAATTTCTCATGGAAAAATAATGATCAGAACCAAGGAGGGCAGAACAACAATTCCAACACCTATCAGGGAACCGACCCCAACCAAACTCTAATATGGGTTATAGAGCACAGGTGCCCCTCCAGGTTTCCAACCAACAACAACAACCATCTTCATCCTCTGTTGATCCAAACGCAGAACTCAAAGAGATGATGAAGGGTTCATGTCCATAACTCAGAACCAGCTCTCTGCACAAGAAGCCTTCAACCAGAAAATCGAAGGTAAATTCAATCAACTTGCAGAACATCTTGCTCGAAGACCGCCAGGGGCTCTCCCCAGCCAAAATGAACCAAATCCAAGAGAGCAAGCCAAGTGCATCTATGTGAAGGAGCACGATGAAGAAAAGACGGAGGTGGCTAAAACAGCTAAAGTTCCAGAACTACACCCTTCCCTCCAAGAGTGGGTTGTAGCAATCGAAACTTCCAAAAGGAATGTAGCTGAACTTGAAAGCACCGCCAAAGTCTATAATAATCGTATTCAATCTGAGAATACCTACCTTGAGCACTTGGTGCTGGTTATGAAAATGAAAGCTCGAATTTGAAGAAGAAGAGAAGAGGTTAAGGCGATAACCTTGAGAAGCGGTAAGAAAACCGACGAGATTCACATCCCGCAACAATCAGAAGAATCCAAAGAGGATAGTGAAGAAAAGCTGAGTCCCCAGCAGAAAAGACATCTCCAAGCGTCCTCACTATTCCACCAGCTTCAGAACCTTCTTCACAAGAACCGCCTATACCATTTCCCACCGACTCCAGAAGCAGAAATTGGATAATGAATATGGTAAGTTTCTGGCAATGCTGAAGCAACTAAACGTCAATATACAGTTTGTAGACCTCATTGCCAAAATGCCAAACTATGCCAAATTCCTCAAACACCTCATATCCAACAAAACTAAATTGGCCGAAGTCGGTACGGTACCTCTCAATGTAGCTTGCTCAGCTACTCTACAAAAACCACTACCATCAAAATGCAATGATCCGGGCAGCTTCACCATTCCAGTCACAATTGGTAGCACCTCATTTCCATACTCCTATGCGATCTGGGTGCCTCCATTAATTTGATGCCCCTCTCCACTTTCAAAAAGCTGGGAATTGGAGAGATGAAAAAGACTAAGATGACCCTGCAACTGGCAAATGGTTCGGTAACATACCCAAGCGGAGTGGTGGAGGATGTTATCATCAAAGTGGAGCACTTATACTTCCCATGCGATTTTGTCATTCTAGACCTCGAAGAGAACTCCACTACACCTCTCATCCTGGCGACCATTCCTTGCCACAGCCGATGTGCATATTTGGGTAGCCCAGGGAAAATCACCCTTCAAGGCTTATAACGAAAAACTGGAGTTTGCATCAGAAGATCTCCAGATAGCAAATCCAAAGATCTCAAATTTGTGCGGGACACTCAATCACCATCATCCCCACTTCTGTTTATCACCCTTCCAGACGGCATGTCTATTACAGAGATACCACCACCAATCCCGGATGAAGAGCGGGATAAGAAAAGAAAACATGCATCCAGGTGGGACTCTCAAAAAAACCATCGAGTCAGCTTTGGATCTACTCCTCATAACACCACCCCAGGATCGTTCTAACGAAAAAGAGTCTAGCCAAAGACGTAAAGAAGGGCAGCTTTCCGGGAGGCAACCCGACGAACTTATCTTTTATATGCTTTTATGCTGTTTTCATTTTCAGGTTCCCTTTAATTTTATTTTTGCTAACTTTAACCTCGTTTATAGTATGGTTGCTTCTAGTGTCTTATGCAGGTGCAATTTCATGTCTACACTGCAACCAAGCTACGCTACTTGAGGCTGAAGCTCAAGTGTGGGGGAAGTTCATACACGCTAGCAAAAATAATCTCAGGGAGTACCAGTTTCTTTTAATTCTGCTTTTATTAAATAAATATGCAGAGGAGAGTTTATGTGCTTAAATGAATATTCGTGAGCTTCGTGTTCTCTCTATTCTATCTACTAACCGAAAAGGCCTTCTGCAACTTTCCCTTGTTTTTTCTGGTGACCAATGAGGACATTGTTCAATTTAAGTGTGGGGGAGTGTGCCCTTTTCGGTGACATTTTATGCTAAAATGCTTAATCTCTCTGCTTATCTTGCGTTTGTCCAAATTTAATCATGAACCCTTTTATGTGGGTTGTTCTCTTTAGGAATAAATATTGTTATGAATTGTGGGATAAATGGTACAAAATGTACAAAAATTTTAAAATTTTGATTACTTTTGAGGAGCATTTTTATGCGGTGTGACCAAATGATCTGAAATGGTTGGATTTTTATTGCTCAGGGGTCCTTTCTGTCTTCTTTCTTAGGGATTGCTAAGGGGTGCTTCTCTGTCAAAAAAGAAAAAAGAAAAAAATATAAATAAATAAGGGACTTGCGAGACACCATTGGTAACCAACAAGAGAGTTGAGTGTTCTTAAATACAAAGGCTTGATGCCTACATATTATCTTCTCATCTCTTATGCAAAGTGAAACAAATGCATAAATCTATTTTTCCTTTTGTTTTCTCCTCAAATGCCCATTCTTGAGAGAAGTTGGCCATGGTAAAAGTTCTCAAAAGTCACCTTAAATCAAGAAGCATTGAAGTACTCCGGATCATACCCGAAACTCTAAATTTTATTTTTGCCCTGAGTACACCTATGCCACCAGTAGGTGATGGATCACACTCCTCTAAAAAGTTTAAGATCATGTACTATTGACTTCTTTATCCTACCCTTCATAATAATATTTTAGTATTGAGCATTCCCTACTTGGGTACGTAGTTTTGCTTGAGGACAAGCAAAAAGATAGTGTGGGGTGTGATAAGTGTCCAAATGAGCATGATTTATAGGTGTATTTCATATATAATATTAGCACTTTTCTTGCTCATTTCTCCACTTCGGTTAGTTTTCCTCTAGTTTATGTTTTATTGTTTATCTCACAAAATTATTGGTTTAACATGAGGAACCAAGCCGGGAGTGAAGTAGACAAAGAGACGAACGCGTAGACGCAAACGGCTCAGAAAACGGAGTCCAAACGAAGAAACTAGAGCCAGTCAAAGTTGGAAGGAAATTAGGTCAACACATATTGCAACCGCATGGTATGGAGGCGGTTTTGGAGGCGGACATGAGTAAGAACTCGCGCGCGCAAGAAACAATGCAACCGCCTACAAACGAGGCGGACAAGCAGGCGGACGAGACACACCTCGCACAATGCAACCGCCTACAAACGAGGCGGACAACGAGGAGGACACCACGCGGACGCGTGTAAAATTCCAGATCTGAGACGCGAACAGTTTTCTTCTTCGCGCGTCGTCTGCAACTTGCCTTCGCCGACTTCTGCAACTCGTCCACTGTCTTCAATTTATCCATCTACTCTGCACCGCTCTGTCCCCTGCAATCAATGAAGGAAGCAATAAATGAAGCAATCAATGCTCTTCTTCATCTGCAATCAAATTCGTACGGATCCAAACCTCTATATAAGCCCACCACCTTAACTGCATAAACACAGCACACACGACGGGAGTCTGAAGAATTCGCTCACCACACTCATCCATTCGCTTCCACTTATATCACCACATCATTCCACACTCACGCAGTAACAAAAGAAATAGAAGAGCAGCAGTGAGAGCGAGAACATACCAGTTCTTCCTCTGAATTAATGTCAAAATCTATCTGTGTAATCTTCTTATCTCCGTTAATGTCTGAGTAATTTTCTTTTGTACCCTAGGATGGGGGTTTGATCTCTAATATTACGTAAATTAATATTTATCACCTGTTTCTCTCATTTAACTTGTTTTAATTCCTTTCAACTAATATTGCTAAATGCTTTGCGCGACAAATGACTGCATTTTTTGGTAACTATCAACATATGATTTTGAGATAGTCTAGGTACCACAAAGGAATTAATCTTAGTATTACACTCCGGACTGAGCAGGAAAATATTAAGGCTTTTATTAAGAGTTCGTAACTGACAATTATTAACTCTAATAGGCAATAAAAATTGAGACAAGGTTATAAATATGTTTAAGTAATTTAGGAAATTCCCCGCTATCCTAGGATACCTTTTTCCATTCACATCAATTAATTCACCTTTTAACTATTTTTATTATTTCTGTATTAATCAAACAACAAATCAAGCTTGCCTCCGGCTAAACCCCTTTTTACAGTTTTTAAGTAACTACCAAGACTAGGATAAATTGAACAATCTCCCTGTGGATATGACACTTGTTTTACTAACTACGACCGGGAATTGTTTGCAGCCCGACGTTTATAATTTGAGTTTTTAATTTCTTTTCTTTTAATTTTACACCAGTTTTAACCACTCAGAAATAACAGTCTGCAGTGAGGAATAGTTCGTGGCAACACATCCCTTTTCTTAAATAACCCAAAATAAATCATCCTTGAGATTCTATATTTTGTTTTCATCCATTAGTTTATCTTAAATAAGGGAGTAGGTGGCATTTACAATAAAGAGCGAGTTTGTTTAAGCAAATCTATATGTCATTTCTAAGTGTATCTGTTTTGTGAATAACCATTTATGTTTCTCAAGTTGTTTTTGCTCGAGGACTAGCAAAATGTAAGTGTAGAGCGCTAATAAGCCTAAGATTTATCTTAAATTAGAAGTTATATTTGTTTAATAATATATAGGTCTAGGATAAAATGAGGCTTTTTAGTGTAAATTATGTTATAAAGTCTATCATGTTGTTAAGGACTTATTTTGGGTCTATTTCCATGTTAGGAACAAGTCCTTGGCCAAAAGACATTGGAATGGGTCATGTGCAACATTTCAGAGGCATGCCGTGATTTTTGCCGGGTCCCAATCACACGACACAAAATTATCAGAAAAACTTAAGAATGTGCCGGATCGTGTAGTCGGATGAAGAACTCACGATAACTCAGAAAGAAATGCTGATGCCGGATAGCATGCCAGACAAACCAAAGCCGACACATGTCCAAAGACGGTTAAAGTTGGCAATTAAAATGCCCTGTGCCGGGCATTTCGTTCCCGATCGACTTCTCACCCGAGACATCATGAAAAGAAGAGAAAATAAGTGGTCTATATAAGGAGGTTTTATCTCTTCTATACACACATTTATCATATTTTTCCGAGCGCCATTCACCGAGAGAGAGAGAACAGAGGAGTTCCTCCACTTCCATTTGCCAAGGTTCAATCAAATCCGATCAGATTTCGATTCTACTTTCACCGGTGCATTTCGCTTGTCTCGCTTTGGGATATGTGCCATTGTCTTCATCGTTCACCGGCAGGTTCTACAAGTCCAATTCAACCAGAAGAAGAACAATTACTGGTTTGAGGGGAACTTTCATTATGTTTACTTTTCCTCTCTTCTTCATTATGATTCTTCGGTTTTTCTCTATGGCTTAGTAGAATCCAAGTTATCCTTGGTTAGGGATATGTTCTACCATTGTAAACTTTGATTAATTATACAGTGTATGTGCAAGTTGAATCAAGAATCATGTTGTCCATTCTAAATGAATTGGTGTCGCTCGCCTTTACGTTTAATTCGAAATTCTACTATAGTCGATCAACGAGAGTAAAATTGGTTATCATTTTCTTGATTACCTGTGTTGTTGATTATGATATAGGAAACAACTTCTAGGATGAATCAAATAACCAGGGCTTCATTCTACTGTTTCGGTCTTATCGGGGCATGATTTGCTCGATTCGAAACCAAATGGTTATGTAAATGTTTTCGCGATTCGAAATTTGAATATTTGTGAAATTGAGTGTGCCGTTCACTTTTCTGGGTATTTCATTTCCAGCACTGTGAAGAAGGTTTTGTGCCGTATATAGAATAGCCGGCAGACTACCCGGCACACCCTTGAGATTGGTTATTATTGACTTGTCATGTGTTGTATAATCCTTGTTTATAAAGTCTAGTAGTCTAGAGACAGGAACCTTGGATAATTTATCCCACCACATCTGTTTAAATCTCTAGTAAGATATTTGTAATTGTTTACTACTTGCTTGATTTAGATTATTAGCATTTCACTTTACCCCCATTTACAACCGTGTGATTAGTTAGGATAAGTGTCTAGTTTAAATATTTTAAGTCCCTTGGGTTCGATAGTCCATAGTCTTAATTTACTTACCCACTATTTTGACAGGGATTTTACTACCCGTAGTATAATTTGGTAGGCTTTAATTAGGTTTTAGTCACCTAATATGCTATTAAATTAACGTTTAACAATACCATTCATCATTAATATATTAGGTAGCTTTTATGATTTCTTAGTATTCTTTGATCTATACCATTATTTATAAATAAATTAAATTCTAACAATTAGTTTTTGTTCAACATACTTTACGGGATGTATAATAAGCATTTGAACGCATTTTCCCTCGATAGATACAACTACAAGCTAAAGATTGGGGTAGTACTCAATCCTTGGATGACTATTACTATTGAAGAAGGCTAGTATTATCGAAAAAGTGTAACACCGTCAAAGAAATTAATACCGTCTGAAAGGTAAACACCATCTAAACTACATCCCGTAAACCTTAATATGTGGTTTCGTTGTCACCCCCTCCCCCCAAAGAAAAACAACCCCATAACCTCATACAACTCTTGGACGACTAACGGTAACACCATTGAAAGTAGCGAACACCATTAAAGAATGCTATGACTATCGAGACGTCTGAGGGGCTTTAATACTCCCTCGTCCTGAATTGATCGTCCTGTTTGCTTTATGACACGTTTTTCCACTTCAATATTAAGCATATAAGATAAAATAATTTTATAAAACTAAATTTTGTAACATATAGTTTATCATGTAAGGAATCATATGCAAAATTTAAATTTTCAAAATTAATTTATCTTATATGTTAAAAATTGAAGTCAAATGACATGTCAAATAGTAAACAGGACGGTCAATTCAGGACGGAGGGAGTACATAAAATATATATTTAGTAACAGATGTTTCATATGCATAAATGGGCTCTATTCACACTGACATATTTGTTGATGTTTTTGTTTTGACTGTATTATATGCGGTAGTATGTAATTTGAGAAGAACACAAGACCCACATGGGACCACCTCAGTATGTTGTACATAACTCATCAAATATGCCACAAATTAAGGGGTGTTTGTTTTGGGAGAATCATGAAAGAGAATTGAAATTATTCTGTATCTGCTGTTTGACCGGTTGCCATTGACCGATGATCGGCGACCACTGACCGGTGATCGGTGAATGTTGGCCAGTAATTGGTGTCTGTTGACTGGTGGCTAGCGGCTGTAACCAATGGCCGGCGGCTGTTGACTGTTGACCGATGATCATTGACTAGTGACAATTTCTTTTTCCACCGTACAAACAAACAATCAACATAATTAAAGAAAAGTTTTTCTATTCCTCTTCATTTCCTTAGTTGATACAATATTGCTACATTTACCCGAAACAAACTCACCCTTACTTATTTTTAAAGTGGATCTTAAAATTTATACAAAAAATATAAAAATTTAAGTTTATCAATAACATACTTATACTACATCTTGTGTTAATGAATTCAAATCATTATAAGGTCCTATTCTTTTTCACATTATCAAACAAGTTTATTTGATGAACTAGTTTTTTCTCTCTGTATGTCACATACATCAATTGTCATATCAACATATTTTTTATCTCCATTTGTTCTAATTTCAACTGACAACTGACATCAGCTATATGTTTCAGCCGACAAAAGAATGGGATACTGGTATAAATTTTCTATTATCTATATTTAACAAATTAATAAAAGACTTAAAAATAAAAGTGAAACTACTGTGGCTGTAGCGAGCTTCAAATTTGCCAAATCATAGCAAGAAGAGTAGGAGAATCTATTGGAACCGGAACAGTACGTGAACCTTGACAGTCAGTCTCCTTGATCAATTAGATTAACTAAGAATCATTAAAAGAAAAAAAAACGCTTGGGTTCCAAAGCAAGTCTCTCTATACATATGCTTCCTTGTCGAACAAATAATCTCTTTTTTTTTTTTCCAATTTAGCACTTTATTCTGTTCCCTAGGAGCTTCCTTTATTTTTCCCTCTTCTTTTCGGTCCATCAGGTTGTGTACTAGTACTATATATGGTTAACAACTCAGCCTTCCCTCTTCCTCACGACTCTCCACGCTTGAACCCGTGAGATTCTCTCGATCTCTTGCCTCGCAATTAAGCCCGCGAATCGGACGACCGCCATCAATAATGCGAAACAGTATCGCTGCGTAAGAAGGTTAGTAATCAGGGACGTAGTAGGTAAGAATGGCAGCGAAATGGGCAGCAAAAATGGTGCTTCCTCTATTGATCCTGGTGTTACTCAGTCGGATCTCGTCCTCTTCTGCGTCTCCCCCAGCAAGTAAGAAAAACGTGAAAATCAGACTCAATTTAGTTCCCTCCATTTCTGTAGAATAGTAATATGAATTTCTAACGACTGTAACTACTGTATGTATGTAGGGATGGTAGCTAGTGTAGTCTCTAATATGGTTTCAAATATGGCTTCCGCGACCTTCAAATGGCTATTGTCTCTTAACACCCAGCCAATCAAGACCACCCACGGTTGGTCCCATTTTTTACAATCCCGTCTTTTCTCCTCAATTCGGCAATCTTTTTGCATTATCATTCGGAATTCGACAATTTAAGGGCAAATAATTCATTAATCTTGGTTTTTTTTTTTTGCTTCATTAAAACAATTTTACGTACAGTGACTTCTGGTCGTTCAATGATCAAGTTTGAAAGTGGGTATCGAGTAGAGACAGTGTTTGACGGTGGGAAGATTGGGATTCAACCATACTCTGTACAAGCTACTCCAACAGGGGAGCTGATCATCTTGGACTCTGCTAACAGTAATTTGCACCGTGTTTCAGTACCCTTATCTCGATGTAAGTAAGACCAGCTGGTGATCTGATTTGCCTTGTGCTAGTGGGTTATTGGTGATACTCACTCATTGTTAGATGTTTAGCAGCTTTTCATTGTGGCGAAAGAAGTTTATAATAATAATAACGTGAAATGAAAGCAAGTTATACAGTTGTTGTTTGGTTTTTTCTTATCAAGGGACTGCACTTTTATTTATAAGGGACAAGCGGAAACCTTCTTTGAGTTTAAAAATGCATTCTGCTCTCTTTTGGAATCAATTCTTTTCTCTTGGTTGGAAGTTTGGTGTTTCGTTTCTTCTGAGATTCCATGTCGTAGGTTCTTTTGTCACTTTTGTTTTTACACACACAAATAATTGTCTTTTTCATCACTCTAAATTCTTTGATTGTCCTTAGTTTGTCCTTCCAACAGAGTCTGCAGCTTTTCCAAGCTAGTATTGAGATCATAGTACTACTCTACACTGACTCACTCTGAACTTAACAGAACTTTTTTTGAAATTGATGCTCTTTTTCTTGCGACTGATTTCTTCTTGTCCAGATAGTAGACCAAAGCTTGTTGCTGGAACAGTGGATGGATACACGGGGCATGTCGATGGGAAGCTAAGAGAAGCAAGAATGTATAACCCAAAAAGTGTTGCAGTTGATGGTAAAGGAAATATATACATTGCTGATACCATGAATATGGCCATTAGAAAGATCAGTGACACAGGTAAATTAATTAAGCTTCTCAGTCAGTACTAACCACCCTGCAGTTTCTATTTCTATTACTAGTAGATGACCTTATTTCATGTGCTGTGTTGTGTTGGCAGGTGTGATTACTACGATTGCAGGAGGAAGGTCAAGCCGAGGAGGAGGAGGTCATGTGGATGGTCCAACTGAAGAAACAAAGCTTTCTGATGATTTTGAAGTGGTTTATGTGGGAAGCAGTTGTTCACTACTAGTAGTGGACAGAGGAAACCAAGCCATTAGAGAAATCCACCTTCACTTCGACGACTGCACTTCATTGTCATCATCATCATCATCTGCACAGCAACAACAGCCAAAACATCACAAAGAAGGCGAAGAAGAAGAAGAACATGGTCAGATATTTGATGGCAACTTCTTATTAGGAATAGCAATACTCTCTTCAGTCGGTTTTTTTGGTTACATGCTAGCATTACTTCACCAAAGAATCAAATCCCTCTTCTCTCCACGCGGCGACGAGACTGTAATTTCACCCTCACAGCCCCCTTACACAAGGCCTGCGAAACCACTCATCCCACCACTAATCCCAGCTGATGAATTAGACGACGAGGAAGAAGAAGATTCAGAACAAAACGGAGAGTTCTTCCTGACTTCATTTTTTAGACTGATTTTCAATGCTGGTTCATCTGTACTGGATATCTTCAGTGGATTGCTGTCTATTTACGCTACTAAAAGGAAAAAACATAGACGCACTGACTCCAGACCGTACCACCACCATCATCAGCTTTATCATCCGAATAGACAGGTTTTAGCTCCGGATCCTAGCTGGCCTGTCCATGAGAGGTATATGATACGAAGTGAAGAAGAGCAAGTACCGTCACTGGAACCCAGAAGCAGACCTCCTTCATCTTCTTCCTCTAGACAACAAGGGTATCCTGGTTTTGTGGGTGAATTAGATGATGATGAAGTTGACCGTCGTCTTGGGGAAAGGATGAATCAGGAAATCAGGCAGAGACAGAGTGTGCAGCAGCAGCAGGGGTATGATGGTACTACTACTGGTTCAGAAATTCATCTTCACCAGAAACAGCAAAAACCCAAGCAGCAGCTTTTGGACGGACAGATTGAGCAGCACCAACATCACCATCCTTACCAGAGGCATTTTGTTTCTAAACCGGCGGGCAAGAATAGCAGCAGCGAGAAAGTATCTGAGCAGACTTCTAATCAAGAGATCTTGTTTGGAGCTGTGCAGGAGCATCATGATATGGGAATGAGGAGGGAAGCTGTGGTTATTAAGGCTGTTGATTACAGTGACCCTGCAGCTGCTGCTGCTGCTTTCAATCATCATAATATCAGGCCTCGGGTCAACTACATGGGATATTCTTCATCATCCTCCACCAATATCTATTGATGAATATGTAAGCTGAAATATAAGATAGGCACAGCACTGCTGATTATGTGAGTTCAAGTCTTATACGGGTTTTATTTTAGTGTATGTTCCTGGGATCTACGTGTATAGATAGATATATAGTTGGGCGTAGCTGGTTGGTGATGAAATCTTCTCTTTTTCAAATAGTGACTTGGACAGCAGCCTTGTGGCTAATGTATGTTTTGCCCAAGACAAAATCTTATTAAGTTTCAGTTAATCTCTATCATAGAAAAGCAAACGAATTAGTTGGATGAACTTTGATCTTAGGATCTAACACCGTGGTGTGTCCCCCGCATCACCAACGTGTAATAGTAAAAAACATTGAATGATCTTAACAAGGAAAATTACATTGTCTACCCATGAGATATTGGAAATTACAATACTTATCCATGAGTTTTAGAAAATTACAATACCTACCCATGAGAATTAAGAATTATAATGTCTACCTATATCTTTAGAAAATTACAAAGTCCACCCATGTACTTAACAAAATAAGGTGAAATCAAAGATATAAGTAAATATTACATTAATAGAGCAATTCAACATTGTAAATTAATAAAAAACCTCCGAGTTTACACTATACAATGTTAGAGCAAGAAGTTAAAGAAAAATCACGTAAAATTTGTGCGGAATTGTATAGATGTTCATCTCTTTATCATTGGTTTTGCTTCTTTATTTTTTTATTTTTTTATGTATCTTTCATTTATTTGACTTTCGAATGGTCGTATATGTAAATTTAGGGTTTCTTTCAATTTGGTAAAGTGGACTGAGTTGTTCTTTTAGGTAATCATTGATCTACACTACACATCCGGTTTCACCTCATTTTATTGAGTTACATGGGTGGATTTTATAACAATTAAAGCTTATGGGTGGGCATTTTAGTTTCTCACTACCATATTGAAGTGGAGTGCTACCGGACGAAGACAATCTAGCTGCTACCGAAGGCAACAAAGAAGCCCACCACCAGTGGAAAAGTAAAGCACGACCGGAAGAGATGCTCTCACCAGTTATGAAGAGCAAAGGATCATACGAGCATTCCTACCGGTGGTAATATCCTACCGGTGGTAATATCCTACCGGTAGCCTCGAAATGTTCAATAGTTGGAAAGGGAAAATATAACTAAAAGTAGTCCTATGTATTGTAGAATATTCCAGAACAATGTAGGCCCACATAGGCAGTTATGCTCTACTGTAACTCTATAAATAGGGACCTCAGGCTATGTAAAAAGACTACGCTTACATTAATACAATGTTTGGAATTCTCTTAATTGTTGCCTAGAGAGCGAGAGAGAGGAGAGCGGGGTTGTTACGATCTCATTTGGCGCCGTTTGTGGGAATTCGAACGTCGAAAGACAACCACAATCCAATCCATAGAAACATATTTCCTGTTTAATCATGACACCTCGATCCGATAAGGGGAAGGGGAACGTAACTGGAGCGGAAGGGAACTCATTCTCAAAGGAGAACCTCCGAGATCTGATGCGGGGCTTCGCACAAGACGTCAACGAAAAAATCGCTGAAAGCAATGAACGATTCCAACAGGAGTAGATGGAAACAGATCTGGAGCACCAAAAGAAGATGGATGAGATGGCGAGTGTAATCGAGAGTCTTAAAGCTAAAGACGGATCGAGTGGAGGAGGAAGCTGGAGGGAGAAATCACTAACAGCCACTGCAAAAGAAGATCTCATTGACATGTCGCTTTATCCTTTCACCGAGAACATCTGGAAGGCAAAACTTCCGCCGTTCTTCGTGGCTCCAATGATAGTGAAGTATGACGGAACCGAGGATCCAGCTTAGCATATCAAGAAGTTCATCTTCACGATGAACACACAAGGAATTAGCTCTCAAGCACTTTACAATTTGTTCCCAGGGACTCTCACTAAAAGAGCTCTGAATTGGATTTCCTCTCGGAAACCGCAATCCATTTCGAGCTTCAAACAACTCACAGAAGAGTTCCAACTCTATTTCGTGGCAAGCAATAAGAACGGAAAAGATACAATCGAGTTAATGGACATCAGACAGAAGAAAGGGGAAACGGTGAAGGAGTATAGTGACCACTTCCACAAACAAGTAGTTGAGGTAGATGATGAAATACCCCAAACCTTGATATGTAGTTTAAAGATTAAACTATGGTATGTAAAGGCTAAAAAGTGCCTTAGAGACATCAATGAACCATTTAAACCATGGTAAAACACAATAAAACACTAAGACACGGTTTGAGCAAAAACATGCTCTAAGCTATGAGTGAACTTGGTTAGGACCCAAAGAGCCTACCAAGACTTAATAATATTCAATTATGATTTAATAGGGCTAATTAAGTCCTTAGGAAACCTTGGTAGACATTGGAACCAAACAAAACATAAATAAATACCTTAAGGTCAATATGGGCTAAAAGTGCTCTAAGCTTGGGATAAATTTGTATAAGACCTAATGGTCATACCTATATCATATAAATATGTTAATGAACATATTAAATCAATTACCAAAGAAAACCAAGCTTGAAAACAAGTTAAGACACAAAAAGTGCTTTAAGGAGTCTTAAAGCACATTTTTGAAAAATTGTCTTGTAAATGAGTTTTGAGTGGCTAAATGTCCATCATTACTCTTAAATATATATGTGTACTATATAGTATCACATTTGGAAGTCTATATCAATGGGAAATCAAAAATTTCACTTCTATGTGCCTTGTTTTTGTGAATAGTGATTTTTATAAGCTATTTTGTAACATATGATATTATAAGTGAGACAATTGATTAATAAAGTCTAAAATACCCCTAGGTACTATTGGGGGCCGGTTTCTAAGGTGTGGTGACTCACCACCCTTGTTAACATGCTAAGGAAATAAAGAATGACTAACTTAAGTACTATTTGCTTTTTAAGTACAAATATCTTCCAAAAAGCAAAACTTATCTCATTCTCTCATTTCCTTCTTCATTTCCCACGTATCCAATCTCTTCTACCTCTCTTCTTTCTGTTCTCACGGTGATGCTACAGCAACAACACCAAATGCTATCTTCCATTGCCAATATTTCCTAGCTCACTTAACCAAATCAAAAACAAACACCACCATTCTCTTCCTCTCATCAAGCTCTTCATTCCTATCTTCTCAAAATTTCAAGACCACCATTTCGGTGCCATGGAGTTCCACCATTGATGGAGCTTGAGCTTGTGTTTCTACATATTATTACTCTCCTTCGCTTCTAGGTAAGGAATCTCAAAGAAAAATCAAGTTTCCTTCATGTTTTTGCCTTGACCGAAATTGCACATTAATGGTGCTCTTGGTGTGACTTTGTTCTAGCTTCATTCCAACCTTTCATGGACTAGGTGGAGTCCTCTCTTCATAGATATTCAAACTCTCTTCAAAGATCAAGGTAAAACAACTACATTAATGTTTTTGAAACAATGTAAACCTAGGGTTTACAATGAGTTTAAGCTCGAAGCTTGTATACTCATTTCATTTCTTGTATATTGTTTAGTAGTTGACAAGGAATCAAATACCTTACCGGTTTTATAAGGAAACAAGAAAGAAGTTTGAGTGGAAAAGAGGTAAATATACTAACCTAATGTGGTTTAATGCCTAAGGAGAAATGAGCTTATAATGCTTGTTAAAACTACCTAAAGAGCAAATGGTGAATGACTTAGTAAAGTGTTCTCAAGGAGACTAGTAAAAGGACATATGTAATGTTGAGTGTATTTGCAGGTCAAAGGCATTATTTATGTGGGAAATTCAGTGTTTATGGTTATTGCAATTTAAGGGCCTTAGAGCCATGTTATTTAAGGGCCTAAGTGCCAAGCAATTTAAATTGTGCACTATATTGTGATGTAGTGTAAATTTGGTGAAGTCTTGAGTATAAAATGTGTTTGATGGATTTTAGGTGTTCTTGAATTAAATAAGGTAAAAACCTAAGTGTTTGGATGTGAGAACATACAAGAGAAGTTATGGCAAAATTTGGAAAATGTATAAGGAGTTCAAAGTGTTTTAAATGAGTTTTGGTGAACTAGGAAGTGTTAAGAGATTTATAAGGAAAATGAGTGACAAATTGGACAATGTTTAAAGGTGAATCAAAGTGATGTTTTGGGTATTAGAATACCTAAGTTCATGTATGAAGTTTGGGTAATCTGTGGATGAAGAGAATAGATGAAACAAGACTTGAAATTGTCAAATTTGGGATTCTGTTACAGAGGTCCGGGACTTAGGTATTGGAAGATGTCCCGGACCATACATGAAAAAACAGGCCGAGAGTTGGAAAACTGTCTTGGTCCGGGACTTGGGGTGAGTACAAGGTCCCGGACCACCCTATTAAAAACAGCCGAGAGTCTCTGTAAGTATTGGTCCGGGACTTAAGGTAAGGACCAAGTCCCGGACCACTCTAAAAATGTTGTTTAAGTTATGAAAATGGTAAGAAGGGAGTAAGTGTTTAAGGAGTTATAAAATGAGTTTTTATGGATGTTATATGAAGGATTAAAGGTGCCAAATGATGTTAGAACATATTAGGATATTTGAGGAGAAAGTGTAAGCTTGGAAAAGGAATTGTAAGAATGACATAAGGAGTTTTGATTTGTAAGAAAGGATGTTTGGATGATTATGTTTGTGTGGAAGATATGTCTTGGTATAATGGTTAGAACAGGCAGGAAACATCACTTAGGGACCTAAGGAGTAGATACTATAAGTGTTGGAGGCTTTGGAGGAATTTAGCTAAGTGTTTAAAGGCTTGGAAGTTGAGCATTTTGCCTTGTCCGAACTTCCGTCCGGACATGGAAGTTCGGACAGGCTCTGTTGGGTAAGAATTTTGCACACTCGAACTGTGTCCGAACTTGGGAAGTCCGGACGCATGTTCGGACGGGTGTCTGTTTTCAGTTCAAAGTCACGGCTTGCGTCCGAACTTGGAGGTTCGGACACAAGTTCGGACAGGCCACTGCATGGACCAAAAACTTTGTTTTAAGGTGGGAAAAGTTGCCAAAAAATGGTGATTACTAAGTAATGATGTTATAAGAATGTTAAGGACATGTTAAGTGAGTTATAATGACAATTTAGTGGGGGAAAGGTTGTATTAAAATGTAAAAGTAAAACAAGTTAAAAAGTGAAGTTATGTAACTAAGTTAACGGGGAAAGGTTATAAGCATTAGACATTAAATAATCATGCTACCCCGATGTTAATAAAAGTACATGTAATGTTATCAGTTGTTCGAGAATTGCTCGAGGAACATAAGTGGACATGATAAAGTGGACTCCGGTGACAGGTATGGTTTTCTTGCAACCTGTGTCCTACCGGATTACACCGGCTTATGCCAATGTGTTTTCCTGTATGTTTGCCACGTTATAAGATAAATCATGAAACGAGTTTACAGTCGTTATTGTTGCTGTATGTTTACGTGCCGATACCGGTAACCTCGAATGCGCTTGAAGGGCTAGTTAACCACTATTAGGTAAACGTAGGAGAACGGTATCCGGTGATAACGTTTCCGACCTAAGGAACGTTCTAACCACGACTATGCGTGAGTTAGTTATGTGATGTTTGTGTGTAATGTTTGTGTGTGAATGTATGACCCTCCTTTCCCTTATGTGTGTGTCTAACAAGATTTAACCCAATGTTGTGATTGTTTAACTAAGTTCAATGATGAACTTCTGACAAGTGCTAACGGGGGAAGTGAGGAGACCGGTCTGTTCCGGCCACGCGTGTGAGTATGGGGGTCGTTGTCATAGCAGGTTCGATCCTCTCCGTATGTTATGGTTGTTTTCCAATTTGGTTTCCAACCTTCCCTTTAGCTTAACCAAGGCTATTACTGACTCACGTCGGGCCACAGGGGCATACTATGTTATGTTTGTTTCGGTGTGCTTGGATCACTATATCCGAGACACCTTGTGTTAAGTTATCCGTTCATTTAACGAGACGGTAACGAGTTATGTAACGAGCTTATCATGAGACTGGCAACATTCTCTAGGCTCACCAGTGTATTAACAATGTTTGGGTCGGTTCCTAAGAGAACCATTCCCGTTATATTGTGATGTGTTGTAATGCAATTTTTATTACGATGTTATTATGTGCACTCTGAAACGTGAAAGTGTTGTTATGGGATGCATGTTATATGTTGTAAAATGTGGAGTATGTGGATCATGGATATGAATCCCAGTTTGTGATAAGAGGCGTTTAAGGATAACCCGATTTAAGGGTAAGTGTCGTCAATTAAGGAAGTAGCTCCATTAGAGGAGAAACACTCTAGGGACAATGAATACCATGAGTGACTTATCAAATAAGGATGTATTGTCCGTTTATTGAGCCCATTGTGGCAAGATGTTGTGTGTTATATGTTTACAGTTGCATGCACGATTTAAATATAATCAACCGCATGCTAAGACGACAATTAGTTGTGCGTGGCCCGGTAGCATGTGGGCTGCGGGATTACCATACCAGCAAAGGTGCTGAGCCCCTTGGGGGCCACCCTTTCTCTTCTTTTCCTATTTCAGGTACAGAGAGCTGGAGGCCGTTCGAGAGTAGGACGGGGTAGACATGGTACATGGGTAATCATGTAAGTTAAATATATATACAGTAGGTGTAGTAAGACCGAAGTTGTTATCGGCATCAGTTTGTAAATACTCGGTACAGTTGAAAGGTGTATGTTGTTGTTGTTGTTAATGGAAAGGGATAGTAATGTGTAGTCGCTCGGGAATTTAGCCCATCAGACCGGTACAAGGTACATGTATTAGCCTTGTTAGCCACGTGGGTGGCTAACGGCGTGTAACACCAAGAAGTTAAGTAATGTGTTGAAGTTGTTTTCCGCTGCAGTTTGTTGTTAAGTGTGTATGTTGTTGGATGGGGTGTTACAGATGATGTCGATGAGAAAATTCTGGTGAAGACTTTTGGGAATGGTTTGGCACATCCGAGGTTGGCTGGGAATATTGCCACTAAGGCACCACAAACTCATGGAGAGCTAGCAGAAATGCTGCATGACTTCTTGAAATCAAAGATAGCTGAAAATAAGGCAAGAGACTTGGTTAATAGCTTCAAACCGACAAATGAGAAGAAGCCAGGAGGAGGACAGTTCGGTGGTACAAGTTATGGAGAAACATCTGCATCAAAATCTTGGGGAGCAAGATACAAACCATACGGAAATGATCCGACCACGACTGTCTACGCTGGAGGCAAGCCAATGTATGGAGCAAAAGTCATCACTATTGCACCGGGACGGCACGCTACCGCAGTAAAAGAACGCTACCTTCCGCCTCCTAAGAAACCTACCTCAGGGGAGAATCCGGTGGCATATTGTGAGTTCCACGGGCACTACAACCACCGGACAACCAATTGTGTAACATTGTCAAGAGAGCTGAACAAAATTGATGAACAAAGAAAGAGGCAAGAGAAGAAGAAACAAGAAGCCCCCAAACAGCAGAGAAGTAACAATGACTACTAAAACCGACATCGGTTCGGACGAAATGAAGGGAGCGCGAGGGACGAAAGTCACCCCGAGTTAAACCATAGTAAGTCTTTCGACTTTGGGGTTATAACCGGACTATTTTAAGAAAAGGGGTCATTCACTGCAAAAGAAAAGAAGAGACATGTGCATGAAGTTCACGAAAAATTGCCAGAAAGAAAAATCCAAAAGAAAGAACCCTTGCCACCTATCTACTTCACAGAGGAAGATGAGGAGGGAGTATACTACCCCCACAATGGTCCCCTTGTCATTCGGGCTCAAATCAATGATAGGATGGTAGGCAACATCCTCTTCAACAGCAAAGCAGGAGCCAATGTTATCTCTCTAGCAGCGTTCCAAAAACTAGAGATCCTGGATGAAAAGGTCAAACCGTTTACTGCAACTTTCGGGGGATTCATCGGGGGAATACGACACAAGCCACCGGAAGTATTGATGTCACGATGACCTTAGGCCAAAAAGATGACCGGAGAACAGAGAAGATAACTTTGTGCATCATGAGAGATCTATCTGGGTACAACATCTACTTAGGTTGACCGGGAATCAACGCTTTCGGAGCCGTTTGTAGCACTTATTACCTCAAACTCAAATTGTAACACCCCTCAAAAACAAATGCGTAATAGTCACTCACGTTAACAGAAAGTAAAACGTCTCACAGCGGAAAAATAAACAACGATATTAAACTCACTCGGGTGTCACCTGCCATTACCGCCCACGCGAGTAAACGAAGCAGTAATTAAATTCAACGCTAAAAAAATACTACTCAACCGCAGTGACGACGAGATATCTCCTATACATCATACTAATTCCACATCCATACCAGTCGACAAGTGAGCATCTACCCAAATCCCACATGAATACAGCCGTATTGTTATTCCTCTACAGGCTGATGTCGTTATACATTAAATTTCTTACGCAATAATTAAAGTAATCCTATCTACCCTGTTCCTGCACTTCGGCTTCAATGAAGGTCAACAACCTGCACAATAAGTGTAGTCTCAGCGATAGACGCTGAGTATGGGCCTGGACCCTTGGTCATTGTCATTTTAACCGTCTTGATATTAGGTTGATTTCATGCTTATCATTTTACAGGATAATAATACTGTAACAACATGCATGATCATGTAACCATTCATCCAATCCAAACAGTCAATATTAATACACATAGCATAGTCACACATTATACAATACGATAGCATTGGTAACCCGTACGTCGTATATTAACATCATCACATATTACAACATTCGGCCCCCCGGGCCCTCACATATCATTTGTTTTGGTTAGCACTGTCGGGCGTCAATTAGGACAACCCGAAATATACTCACTTGGACAGTAGTCCCACGTACACACAAGGTGCTCACTGCCCTGATCATCCGAAGACTTGTTGATAGTTTTAAGGGGGTGTTATTGAAAGAACAGAAAAAGGGCAAGTGAACCCTAGTCGGATGTAGTAGTAAAGATGTCGTTCCACTAGGAAATTGGTATATCGATCTCCCTAGCTTCGGTAATCGGTTATAAAACAGTAAATAAAGGGGGTTTAGCCGAAGGCAAGTGTATTGGTTTGGTTCAAAGAGGAATTGCAAAGTAAAAGCAGTAGATAAAATGTGATGTAATGAATTGGAATGGAAAACACTTTTAGGATGGTTGTAATCCCCTAAATTTACCCCAACTATATAGTAAACCCACTTCACTCAGATTGTCTATCTGGACTAATGTAAAGGTCCTTCAAATCATGAATAAACCAACTCTTACCTAGCTTGCTTCCAACTCTCTAATCAAGTAGAGTTCAAATCACTAGATAGCATTAACAACAAGTCCATATTAATAGCCTTAAATTTCACCAACTAATCAAGCTAGCCATAATCTAAGGTTCCTCTCTCTTTTCGGTCACAACTCCCAACTCAAAATCATATGTTGTTGGAAATCACCAAATGCTATAAATGATCAGGTTATAACATTAATGAAATAAAAGAGAGAAAACAACCGCAATAAATAAAGTGTAGGTTTTACAACATAGATGGGGGATTTAAGTTCATATCCCCATCCCAAAGTGCTAATAGAATTACTCAAGCATAATGATAAGTAAAACTAAGAGAGGGATAGAAGAAGCCATGTTTATGAAGGAGGTTGAGCTTTGGAGGAGGTGAGCAATTCTTCCTTCTCTTCTCCTGCTTGGTCTTCTATCTTCTGGTGGAAATGGGATGATAAATGGAGGTGTGCATGGATGAGTATTGTGTGGTCAGGTGGAGGAGTGAATGGGTGTTTTAGTAGTAGTGTAAACACTACGTACTGTAGGTGGTGGTATGGATGTAATGGGATGAAGATGATTAGAGTAGTAGTTACTACGTACTGGGTGGAATGGAAATGTGGAGGATTTATGGAGGGAGAGATTGATGTCTCGAAGACTGTGTGATGAATGAGAGGGATTTGAGTTCTATTTATAGAATTCTTGGGTGAGTACGTAGCATAACAGATGGTGGTGGGAAATGATTCTGGAGTTTGTGAGTGGAAGGGTGAGTGTTTATCGTGGGTGATGAGCTGAAAAGAAGGGATTAATCAGTGGGAAAGATGGATTATTGAGGTAAGGGGCGGTGGTTAATCTGGAAAGGAAGTACAGACATTGGAGTTATGGGGCGGCGCAGTATAATAAGAAGAGAATCTCTTCTTTTCAATCGCGCGCTATAGACGTCTGATGAAACCTTTTGGTCCGGGACTTAGGATGTGGTTGAAGTCCCGGAACATTCGTTTTGGGATATATTCTATTTCACCGTCAGTGTGGTCCGGGACTTAGGCCATGTATCAAGTCCCGGACCATGCTTAAAATCTGGTCGAGAGAATTGCTTCATTGTGGTCCGGGTCTTCACTCCTGCTTCAAGTCCCGGACCATAAACGATTTTTATAAGAGAAAATAGTCACATTGTGGTCGGGTCTTCACTCTTCCACCAAGTACCGGACCATACATAATTTCAATGCGAGATTTGAGTCACGTTGTGGTCCGGGACTTGGCTCCATAGCTAGGTCCCGGACCAAGCTTGAATTTAAGTCGATGATGAATATCTTGACTCTATTTAGCTTGTTTGATTTGTCTTGTGTTCCAACAATGATAGGAATGTGTTTCTATTGAGATTAAATACATGAAAAATCACACAAAAACCATAAAAGCAGACAATTGCAATAAAACATAAAATTACTTATAAGACAGGAATTTAGCAGTAAATGATAACAAATTGGGTCTCAAAAGACCCTTTAGAAATAGGTAAATTCCTGACTTATCAACGTCCCCACACTTAACCTTTGCTTGTCCTCAAGCAATTACTGCAAGCAAGATGTACCAGATTTTCAAAAGCGGGGATTTATCAGGTCAGGAAAATGTTCAAGGAAATCTAATGCTGAAGGACAGTCAAAAGAAACAGCGATTAGTACTGCAAGTTTTCTTAAACAGTGAAGCTGGGGTATTTGACAAATGCATGAGATTATCGTCATAACTGTTTAATCCAAACTGTACTCGGGGCTTTTCTTTCCTTTTTCTTTCCACAATTCATTGGACGACAAGGGGCAAGAAGTAATGTCATATTCCACATTACCTTTCATTGCCACATACTCATAATCAAGGAAGAATTTGCAACAAACTGTTTAGCATGAAAGAACTTTCCTTCCAAGTTTTCTGAGTAAGCATTATTCATTTCATCCCCTCAGACTTTTTCTCCCCATCCTTGTAGCGGTGTTGGGCCTTCTATCCCAGATCAGATGTGTAACGCCCCGGTTTACCACCACCATTTACTTAGCCTCTTTTTTTTCCTTCTCTTTTGATTCTAGAGAGACATGTTATAACTAAAGTAACTGCTTATATTATACATGCGTCAGTCTTCTTTTTTACAAAGGTCCCCTAATACTATCACCGGGGGTTACCGCCACACTTACTAGTCACTAGTAAGGGTAAGGCTATTACCACCACCACCCCTATGCTAGCTATCTTACATCGCTGTTACTATCAAAAGAGTGACACAACCAACCCGTCACTTTACACCTTAGTACCAAAAGACCCCTTCCAGCCAACTACTATGTTAGCTCCTACTCCTATTTTACACCAAAAGTAAAGGGGTATAAAAGGCTATTACATCGCTAGCATCTAACTAGGGACCACTTGCATATACTCGTACACTGTGGAAACATCATGAGTGATGGACTGACTGGTGCCATTTTCCGGGTGCCTAAAACCTTGTATCTTCTTGTTCCATCTTCATAAATTATCTCGGTGACCCCAGGCTGTAAACTTCTACGATAGGTGACAAACATGAATATATAGAAAGTATCGGTGGACTCGTCCTCGATGCAGAGAAGGTGTCCATCCCAGTTACCCTGAATTCACAGAATACATATACACAGGAAAACACAACCAAATAAAATCAGTAAAAACTGAGTAACACTACCACACCCCGTAAAAACTTATTTTCTCTTTAAAACCTTTGTTCCCAGCAAATATTAACAAATATAACAAATCAGAATAGATCACACACCATTTACCTGTACCATGAATTATCAAGAGATAATTAATATCAAATACAAGATATTTCCAAATGAAGTCCACCACCACCACCCACCCTATGTCCTTAAGTGTGCACACCCCCTATTGAAAACTTCTGTCCAATAGGAGTAGATCATAGTGGCAGCTCCAATTTCATTAGTAGGAGCTTATATTGTTGCCGGAACGTCGGCTTGGCCTTAAAGGCTCTCACAAGAGGCATAGCCTTAGGATAACCATGATATCAACATCACACAATACTTTCCACCACCACCACAAGAGGTTATCCTTAAACACATTTGCAAACCATGAGTAAGATATCATAACCAAGCTTTACACAAGTAGTAATTCACACATCAAGCTCACCACTTGTAAAATAACCTTAATAACATCACAAAATACCATTCAAGCTCCAATAAATCAGAGAATCAAACAATCTCCAAGAAACCACTTTAGAAAGCTTAAATTCTTATTTTTAGCCAAAATCACTATTCACCAACTTAAACAACTTCCCAAAGGAGTCTCGGCCTAAAATTTTAACCATGATCCAATATCAACAACACAAGTATCTCCTCAAAATTTCAGCTCAAGATCAATTCGGAAACCCATTCAAACATTCGGAAAGGCTTAAAGCACATTTTCTCATTTTTAGCTTCCTTACCTTGTCTAACCGACTTAAATTTCTCCATTCGACTTGATTTTTCAACCATAACCATATATTCACTATTCAAGACTACCCTCAAAATTTTAGCTCAAACCCATGTCGGAAACCTATCCAAACAATTCCTAAAGCTTAAAGCTCATTTTTCTCCATTTTCGAAGTTCTTTAGTGTTTTCCTACTTCCCAACCTTATTTCGACTTGATTTTCTAGGATGTTCTCTAACTATTCATCCCTAGTTTACTGTAGAAATTTTAAGAAAATAGGAGATAGGATTCGTAGATAACAAAACAGAATGACTTAAGAAGGAAAATAAGCTTAAAGGGTGAAAGTGATGTGCATAGATGTTACCTGTCCTCTCCTAGCCATTTTGGAGCTTTTCTACCTTGATTATAAGTTTCTTGAGCTCAAAATATCCAATAACCAAGTCGCCCTCCTTGGATTTTGGCTTCCACTCCTTAAACTTGCCTTTTTCCTTGATTTTAGCTTAATTACTACCTTAGATTTGTGTTTCCAATGAAGGAGTGTTGTTGCCTATGCTCCAATGGTGTTTTCTAGCTTAGGAGAAGCAAGGTAGATGAAGAGGAATGGCCACCTTGCTCACCAACCATGGCCGACCTCCACCCCCCCTTTTATACTTGATTTTTCATCCTTATCTTACTATTTGTAATTATGACTTCTAGAATTGTCCATAGCCATAGATTTGTGTTAGGTGACAAAAACCAATCCTAACCACTCATGCCAAACCGCCATTGAATGGATAAGGAGGGGGCAAGTTGATTTTGCAATCATTGGCAAATAGTAAGGAGGTGTGAATAGTAAGAGGTGTGAATAGTAACCGAGATATTTTTCTCCTCCTTCCTTGAATTTTCGGCCCCATCTTAGGCCATGTTGGCTTGAGCTTTTTATGGGAATTAAGACTATATGTGTAGGTATGTTAATACTAGTGTGGGTTATCAGGTTTAAGGAATTTCCTCGGGTCACTTTTGAGCTCTCCTTAAGCCCCGTTTGCCCAGAACCACTAAATACTGAAAAATGTAACTAGATTGTCTTATATTAAGAGAAGAAAGATATGATTGTTTCTTTCCTCAAAACACTCTCAAAAGTATCTAACACACTTCCTAAGGTTGATACCCACTCTCAGTTCCTGAGGAATTCAGTAATTTTCAGGAATTTCAGAAATCCTACGAAACTAAGGTTTACCGGGTGATACTCCGGGAACTAAAATTTCTAATGTTCACCAAGCACCTCCAACTAATTATAACCTTCTCCATCTTTAGAAATTAGGGTTTCCTAAGGTTTACAATTAAATAAGACCTTAATCACAGCTTAAGAAATTTGGGGTATTACAAGATGATCTTAGGTAGATAAGTGATGAGACACTCCAAGAGCTTAATTACCGAATGGGAGAGGCCTGTTCCGGTTCAGAGTAGATTAGAGGAGTACCTTGTCTTTGTCCTTTCCTTCCATTCATTCCAAAACTTTCCCAAAGCCCCAAGTTAGTTCAAACAAAATAGTCACACAATGGTCTCACCTTTTATTTGAAGGAAATAGATGCAAGTTTTGACCAAAACCGACAATCCAAGCAGTATAATCAAAGTTCTTATGACCGAAATTTCAGATTGAATCTCAAAAAAAAATTTCGTTACTCGTACGTTATTCCCGACTGATGCATCTGGCCACAAGTGAAAACCAAGTATGTCGAATTAAAAATTTTTGTGGGGGTTATCAAAGGTTAGTGAAGGGGGAATAAGTATTGTCAGGAGCCACTGAAAACAAACAATTTAGATGTGCAACCCCCATACTACTAAACGTCCCCACACTTAGAAAATAGCAATGTCCTCATTGCTACTAGAATATGAGTATAGTGCAAAAGAAAGAATAGGACTTCCGTGAATAAGCGGTGAAGATGACATCCCCACACTTAGGACAAGGAACGGGAGACTTAAGGTGGGTTGGAAAAGTTTCGGCAGAGTCTCCTTTGTATTCTTTCGATATCGCACACAGAAGATGGCAGTCCTGTTTGAATATCTAGAAGCAACAGACATCGCATAGCAACAACATAGGAGATGCACAACAAAGTAGTTCGAAGTAGCAGAAATACCGAAGTAATAACAGCAACCCAAAGCGAAAATAAAAGGTACCATAAGTAGCAACCTACGAATCTAAAAGACATCAATATAGCACAAATGTCATAGTCAGGTGAAAAATCCATAAGAGAAATAAAAGATAGGTAGATGGATGTAGGTTTGGAGCATAGACCGACTGTGGTCGTATATTTTTTTTTTCTTAAGCTCTGTTGGTCCGGGACTTAGGTTTGGTATGAAGTCCCGGACCGCTATGTCAAAATAGGTCGAGAGTTGCTGTGATATTGGGTCCGGGACTTAAGATATGGACGAAGTCCCGGACCACCCCCTATTTTCTGTTCGAGAGTCGCCTATTCCTCTGGTCCGGGACTTAAGATGTGGTTGAAGTCCCAGACCACTCTGTTTGGTCTACCGAAGGATTGTCTTCGAATACTCTGTTTCTCTGCCTACACTTTGACAACAAATAACCACAGAAAAATAACTAACACGTGTAAAAACATGAATTAAAATGAAAATCAAGATGAGACAAGAAAGGAGATTGGGTTGCCTCCCAATGAGCTACCCGTCTTTTCGGTCTTTGGCTAGACCTTGTGAGGTTAGATCAAACCTGAGTTTCTTGTAAGTAAAGAGGACGTTCATCAACCTTCCTGATGTTGCCCCCGAGGTAATGCTTCAACCTGGACCCATTGACCATGAATGTTTCTCCCTTGATGTTTTTGAGCTTGATTGCACCATATGGAGTCACTTTGGTGATGGTGAATGGTCTAGACCAATGTGATTTTAGTTTTCCCGGAAAGAGTTTTAATCTTGAGTTGTAAAGCAACACTCGATCGCCCTCATGGAACTCCCGCTTTAGGATCATCTTGTCATGCCATCTCTTAGTCTTTTCCTTGTAGATGCGGTTGTTCTCATAGGCATCTTCCCGGAATTCTTCTAGTTCGCTGAGTTGAAACTTTCTTTTGTCAGCGGCACTCTTTAGGTCAAAGTTCAGGGCTTTCACAGCCCAAAAGGATTTGTGTTCTAACTCGACGGGTAAGTGGCAAGCCTTTCCAAAGACTAGACGGTATGGAGACATCCCTATGGGAGTCTTGTATGCTGTTCGGTAAGCCCATAGTGCATCGTCGAGTTTTAAAGACCAATCTTTCCTAGATGAGTTCACGGTCTTTTGCAGTATCCATTTCAATTCTCTGTTGGTTACCTCGGCTTGTCCATTGGTTTGAGGGTGGTAAGGAAGGGATACCTTATGTCTCACTGATAAGTGTCTAAATGAGCATGTTTTATAGGTGTATTTCATATATCATATCAGCACTTTTCTGCTCATTTCTCACTTATCGTATGTTTTTCCTCTAGTTTATGTTTTATTGATTATCTCACAAATTTATTGGTTTAAACATGAGGAAAAGCCAAGCTAGGAAGAAAGTACAGGAAGAGACCAACGCATAGCCGCAGACGGCTCGAAAAACGGAGTCCAAACGAAGAATCTAGAGCCGGTCAAAGTTGGAAGGAGAATTGGTCAATACTTGCTTGAGACCGCATAGGCAACCACCTTGTTATAAGGCGGACAACACTCATGGCGTCCGCATGTGTTTCAGGCGGACAAGACTGGCGGACACAAACAACATACAACCGCCTATATTGTGGGCGGTAGTCAAGGCGGACGAGAGCATGCGGACGACAACAGAGACGACCGCGTGGATTTCAGGCGGACACGGAAGCGGACGGCACAAGTGGCCGGGCGGACGGCTCAGTCACGTCCGCATGAGTTTTAGGCGGACGCACACGCGGATGCGTGTATATTTACACAAGCGCGACAGTTTTCTTCGCTCGTCTTCGTCTGCAACTTGCCTCCCCCGAGTGTTTGCAACTTCGCTTCTGCCATATCCATCTACTCCGCCGCAGCGCCTACCATAATTCTCTCACGCGTTTCATTTCTGTCCCCTGCAATCAATGAGAGCAATCAACCGGCAATCAAATGCGTACGGATCTTCTTCTCCTCTGCCTCTATATAAACTCACTCCAACAGCACCATAAAAACACCCCACGCACAACACGCACGACGGGAGTCTGAAGAAACCATTCACCACACTCACCCATTCACTTACACTTATTTTCCTCCCGTAACACCACAACATTCCACACTCACGCAGTAATACGAGCGAGAGCAGACCAGTTCTTCCTCTGAAATAATGTCAAAATCTGTCTGTGCTATCTTCTTATCTCCGTTAATGTCTGAGTAATTTTCTTTTTGTATCCTAGGATGGGGATTTATTTCTAATATTACGTAAACAATATTTATCACCTGTCTCACTTGTTAACTTGTTTTAATTCCTTTTAACTAATATTGATAAATGCTTTGCGCGACAAACGACTGCATTTATTTGGTAACTATCAACACATGATTTTGAGATAGTCTAGGTACCACAAAGGAATTAATCTTAGTATTTACACTCCGGACTGAGCAGGAAAATACTAAGGCTTTTATTAAGAGTTCGTAACTGACAATTATTAACTCTAATAGACAATAAATAATTGAGACAAGGTTATAAATATGTTTAAGTAATTTAGGAAATTCCCCCGCTATCCTAGGATACATTTTTCTATTCACATCAATTAATTTACCTTTTTACTGTCTTTATTATATTTGCACTGATTAAACAACAAATCAAGCTTGCCTCCGGCTAAACCCCTTTTTACAGTTTTTAAGTAACTACCAAGACTAGGATAAATTGAACAATCTCCCTGTGGATACGACACTTGTTTTACTAACTACGACCGGGATTTATTTGCAGCCCGACGTTTAATTTGAGTTTTTAATTTCTTTTCTTTTCTTTTACACCAATTTAACCACTCAGAAAATAACCTTCTGCAAATTGGCGCCGTTGCCGGGGAGATTGATTCCATCAATTTCCCTAGTTTTCGGTAGTTCACCTGTTATACTATAATAATCTGTCAATATTATCTTGTTAATAATCTGACTTGGACATCGGACTTCTAATCTGACTTGGACATCTGACTTGGACATCTAACTTCGGACATCTTAATATTATTGTTATTATTTCTGTCATTTCTTTCCATTGTCATTTCTTTCCATTGTCCCTTACTACTAACTTAAAATTTCCTGTCATTTCTTTCCATTGTCCTTAACATTTCATTTCCATTGTCCTTCAAATTTCTGTATACTAACTACTAACTTATAATTTCCAGTATACTAGCTCCTAACTTTAATTTTCTGTCATTTCTTTCCCTTGTCATTTAATATTCTGTCATTTTACTCTTGTTAAAAAAAAAAAAAAAAATATATCAGTGTTGTTTAACTAACGTTTATCAGCCTAACCAATATATTTTGTTTCTTTATCTTTTACTAATTAATTTTGCAGTTTCTCACAAACCACAAGTTATCTTCTATGCATGCCAAACACTCGAACCCGAGGTTCTCCACCAATCAGTCCGAGCCCCGAACCCGAGCGCACTTTATTACAAGCACAAAGAAACCTGAGAAATCAAGCCATGGCCGGTAACGAAGTTATAAATGAAATGGACCATGCAAATCAACCAGAAACCGTGCTCTCTCTGACTACCACCAACCGAATACCGAAGGAAGAGCATCAGCCATAGTTCTCCCCGAACTAACACCAGAAGAAGCCGGACGATGGGTTTTCAAAACCCACTACATCACCGCCGTCCGGGATCTAGGCAAGTTTAGTGGAGCGAACCCAGATGAAGCCCCAAATCATCTGAGTCTCTTCCTAGACTTCTGCAATTCCTTTGGTCAGACCGGCAACGTCAAAGAAAGAATCCGTCTACAACTATTTCCTCACTCGTTGTCGGATTCAGCAAACAGGTGGTATCGCAGCCTTCCCTCCCGATCAATCACCACATGGCTGCAAATGGCCCAAAAATTTCTTGCCAAATACTACCCAACCAGTAGAACAAGGCAATTGATCGGTGAGATCAACACTTTCTGTCAGGAGCCAGGAGAAACGTTGTACGACGCATGGGACAGATTCAAGGATATGCTAATGAAATGTTCCCACCATGGTCTTGACGATCAATCCCTCTGCCTGTCATTCTTCAACAGTCTGGATGATGGGAACCGACTACTCGTCAATTCCTCTGCAGGAGGAAGTTTCATGATGAAATCTCGTAAAGAAGGAATGGACCTTCTCGAAACCATGACGAGCAATACCAGACAGTGGACGAGATCCAAAGGAAGAACACCACGAGCAGCAGGCCTACTCCATGTTGAGCCTACAGATCATTTATCAGCCCAGATCTCTTCCCTTGCAAAGATGGTGGAAAAGCTAACAACATCACAAAACGAAATCGTAAAAACAATAGCTTCTCCACCTACAAGTTCACCACCAGCTCCACCTACAGAAGGATGTGTCATATGCGCCGGTCCTCATGAAACTCATCAATGCGAAGGCAAAGGCCAGTACGAGGAAGTACAATTCATAGGAAACCACCCTGGTAATTCCTACAACAATAACATCAACAACAACTACCCATGGAGAAATCACCCGAATTTCTCATGGAAAAATAATGATCAGAACCAAGGAGGGCAGAACAACAATTCCAATACCTATCAGGGAAACCGACCCCAACCAAACTCTAATATGGGTTATAGAGCACTAGGTGCCCCTCCAGGTTTCCAACAACAGCAACAACAACAACCATCTTCATCCTCTGTTGATCCAAACGCAGAACTCAAAGAGATGATGAAGGGTTACATGACTATGACTCAGAACCAGCTTTCTGCACAAGAAGCCTTCAACCAAAAAATCGAAGGTAAATTCAATCAACTTGCAGAACATCTTGCTCGAAGACCGCCAGGGGCTCTCCCCAGCCAAAATGAACCAAATCCAAGAGAGCAAGCCAAATGCATCTATGTGAAGGAGCACGATGAAGAAAAGACGGAGGTGACTGAAACAGCTAAAGTTCCAGAACTACACCCTTCCCTCCAAGAGTGGGTTGTAGCGATCGAAACTTCCAAAAGGAATGTAGCTGAACTTGAAAGCACCGCCAAAGTCTATAAAAATCGCATTCAATCTGAGAATACCTACCTTGAGCACTTGGTGGCTGGTTATGAAAATGAAAAGCTCGACTTTGAAGAAGACGAAGAAGAGGTTAAGGCGATAACCTTGAGAAGCGGTAAGAAAACCGACGAGATTCACATCCCGCAAAGATCAGAAGAATCCAAAGAGGATAGTGAAGAAAAAGCTGAGGCCCCTGTAGAAAAAACATCTCCAAGCGTCCTCACTATTCCACCAGCTTCAAAACCATCTTCACCAGAACCGCCTATACCATTTCCTCACCGACTCCAGAAGCAGAAATTGGATAATGAATATGGTAAGTTTCTGGCGATGCTGAAGCAACTAAACATCAACATACAGTTTGTAGACCTCATTGCCAAAATGCCAAACTATGCCAAATTCCTCAAACACCTCATATCCAACAAAACTAAATTGGCCGAAGTCGGTACGGTACCTCTCAATGTAGCTTGCTCAGCTATTCTGCAACAACCACTACCTTCCAAATGCAATGATCCGGGCAGCTTCACTATTCCAGTCACAATTGGTAGCACCTCATTTCCATACTCCCTATGCGATCTGGGTGCCTCCATAAATTTGATGCCCCTCTCCACTTTCAAAAAGCTGGGAATTGGAGAGATGAAAAAGACCAAGATGACCCTGCAACTGGCGGATGGTTCAGTAACATACCCAAGCGGAGTGGTGGAGGATGTTATCATTAAAGTGGAACACTTATACTTCCCATGCGATTTTGTCATTCTAGACATCGAAGAGAACTCCACTACACCTCTCATCCTTGGACGACCCTTCCTTGCCACAGCCGATGTGCACATTTGGGTAGCCCAGGGGAAAATCACCCTTCAGGCTTATAACGAAAAGCTGGAGTTTGCATCAGGAAGATCTCCAGATAGCAAATCCAAAGATCTCAAGTTCGTAAGGGACACTCAATCACCATCATCCCCACTTCTGTTTATCACCCTTCCAGACGGCATGTCTATTACAGAGATTCCACCACCAATCCCGGACGAAGAGCAGGATAAGAAAAGAAAACATGCATCCAGGTGGACACTCAAAAATACCATCGAGTCATGCTTTGGATCTCCTCCTCATAACCACCCCCCGTGATCGATCTAACGACAAAGCGTCTAGCCAAAGACGTTAAAGAAGGGCAGCTTTCCGGGAGGCAACCCGGACGAACTTATCTTTTATATGCGTTTTATGCTGTTTTAATTTTCAGGTTCCCTTTAAATTTTGTTTTTGCTAACTTTTAACCCCGTTTATAGTATGGTTGCTTCTAGTGTCTTATGCAGGTACAACTTCATGTCTACACCGCAACCAAGCTACGCTACTTGAGGCTGAAGCTCAAGTGTGGGGGAACTCTTTTAACGCTAGCAAAAATAATCTCAGGGAAGTACCAGTTTCTTTAATTATGCTTTTATTTAAATAAAATCGGTAGAGGAGAATTTATATGCTTAAATGATTATTCGTGAGCTTCGTGTTCTCTCTATTTTATCTACTTACCGAAAAGACCTTCTGAAACTTTCCCTTGTTTTTCTGGTGAACAATGAGGACATTGTTCAAATTAAGTGTGGGGGAGTGTGCCCTTTTCGATGACATTTTATGCTAAAATGCTTAATCTCTCTGCTTATCTTGCGTTTGTTCAAATTCAATATCGTGGACCCTTTATATGTGGGTTGTTCTCTTTAGGAATAAATACTGTTATGAATTGTGGGATAAATGGTATTAAATGTACAAAAATTTTAAAATTTTGATTACTTTTGAGGAGCATTTTTATGCGGTGTGACCAAATGATCTGAAATGGATGGATTTTTATTACTCAGGGGTTTTTCTGTCTTCTTTCTTAGGGATTGCTAAGGGGTGCTTCTCTGTCAAAAAAAAAGAAAAATAATAATAATAATAAATAAAGGACTTGCGAGACACCATTGGTAACCAACAAAGAGAGTTGAGTGTTCTTAAAAACGAAGGCTTAATGCCTACATATTATCTTCTCATCTCTTATGCTAAAGTGAAACAAATGCATAATTCTATTTTTCCTTTTGTTTTCTCCTCAATGCCCATTCTTGAGAGAAGTTGGCCATGGTAAAAGTTCTCAAAGTCACCTTAAATCTAGAAGCATTGAAGTACTCCGGATCATACCCCGAAACTCTAATTTTTATTTTTGCCCTGAGTACACCTATGCCACCAGTAGGTGATGGATCACACTCCTCTAAAAAGTTTAAGATCATGTACTATTGACTTCTTTATCCTACCCTTCATAATAGTATTTGTTAATATTGAGCATTCCCTACTTCTTTGGGTACATGGTTTTGCTTGAGGACAAGCAAAAGGTAAGTGTGGGGGTGTGATAAGTGTCTAAATGAGCATGTTTTATAGGTGTATTTCATATATCATATCAGCACTTTTCTGCTCATTTCTCACTTATCGTATGTTTTTCCTCTAGTTTATGTTTTATTGATTATCTCACAAATTTATTGGTTTAAACATGAGGAAAAGCCAAGCTAGGAAGAAAGTACACGAAGAGACCAACGCATAGCCGCAGACGGCTCGAAAAACGGAGTCCAAACGAAGAATCTAGAGCCGGTCAAAGTTGGAAGGAGAATGGGTCAATACTTGCTTGAGACCGCATAGGCAACCGCCTTGTTATAAGGCGGACAACACTCATGGCGTCCGCATGTGTTTCAGGCGGACAAGACTGGCGGACAAACAACATACAACCGCCTATATTGTGGGCGGTAGTCAAGGCGGACGAGAGCATGCGGACGACAACAGAGACGACCACGTGGATTTCAGGCGGACACGGAAGCGGACGGCACAAGTGGCCGGGCGGACAGCTCAGTCACGTCCGCATGAGTTTTAGGCGGACGCACACGCGGACGCGTGTATATTTACACAAGCGCGACAGTTTTCTTCGCTCGTCTTCGTCTGCAACTTGCCTCCCCGAGTGTCTGCAACTTCGCTTCTGCCATATCCATCTACTCCGCCGCAGCGCCTACCATAATTCTCTCACGCGTTTCATTTCTGTCCCCTGCAATCAATGAGAGCAATCAACCGGCAATCAAATGCGTACGGATCTTCTTCTCCTCTGCCTCTATATAAACTCACTCCAACAGCACCATAAAAACACCCCACGCACAACACGCACGACGGGAGTCTGAAGAAACCATTCACCACACTCACCCATTCACTTCCACTTATTTTCCTTCCGTAAACACCACAACATTCCACACTCACGCAGTAAGAAAGAAATAGAAGAGCAGCAGTACGAGCGAGAGCAGACCAGTTCTTCCTCTGAAATAATGTCAAAATCTGTCTGTGCTATCTTCTTATCTCCGTTAATGTCTGAGTAATTTTCTTTTTGTATCCTAGGATGGGGATTTGTTTCTAATATTACGTAAACAATATTTATCACCTGTCTCACTTGTTAACTTGTTTTAATTCCTTTTAACTAATATTGATAAATGCTTTGCGCGACAAACGACTGCATTTATTTGGTAACTATCAACACATGATTTTGAGATAGTCTAGGTACCACAAAGGAATTAATCTTAGTATTTACACTCCGGACTGAGCAGGAAAATACTAAGGCTTTTATTAAGAGTTCGTAACTGACAATTATTAACTCTAATAGGCAATAAATAATTGAGACAAGGTTATAAATATGTTTAAGTAATTTAGGAAATTCCCCCGCTATCCTAGGATACATTTTTCCATTCACATCAATTAATTCACCTTTTTACTGTTTTTATTATATTTGCACTGATTAAACAACAAATCAAGCTTGCCTCCGGCTAAACCCCTTTTTACAGTTTTTAAGTAACTACCAAGACTAGGATAAATTGAACAATCTCCCTGTGGATACGACACTTGTTTTACTAACTACGACCGGGATTTATTTGCAGCCCGACGTTTAATTTGAGTTTTTAATTTCTTTTCTTTTCTTTTACACCAATTTAACCACTCAGAAAATAACCTTCTGCACTCACTCCATATTTTTCCATTAATGCATCGAATTGTTTATTGCAGAAGTGAGATCCCCCATCACTGAGAATTGCTCGAGGCACCCCAAATCTTGTGAAGATGTTTTTCCTTAAGAACTTAGTTACCACCTTGGCATCATTGGTGGGGGATGCAATGGCTTCAACCCATTTTGTGACATAGTCAACTGCCACCAAGATGAAGAGATTGAGTGAGAGGAGGGGAAAGGACCCATGAAATCGATGCCCCATAGATCAAAGGGTTCAACCTCGATCATCACATTTAATGGCATCTCATGCTTTCGGGATATGTTCCCTAGCATTTGGCAACGGTCACAAGCGGCTACAAAGGCATGGCAGTCTTTATGAAGCGTTTTCCAGAAGAATCCGGACTGTAACACCTTGGCTGCTGTCCTCGCTGGTCCGTGGTGTCCTCCTACTTCGAGAGAGTGGCAATGGTTGAGGATGTTTTGAACTTCATTTTGTGGTACACACCTTCTGATCATCCCATCGGCACAGACTCGGAAAAGGTAAGGGTCATCCCAAAAGTAGTGTTTGACGTCAGCGAAGAATTTCTTCCTCTGCTGGTATGTAAGCTCAAATGGTATTACTCCTCTTACCAAGTAGTTTGCAATGTCGGCAAACCATGGATCTCCGGTCTCTCCAATGGTGAATACTGTTTCATCTGGAAAAAGTTCATTTATAGGAGTATTTTCTTCCGGTGTCTCCAAACGAGACAAGTGATCAGCAACAACATTTTGAGTGCCTGGTTTATCTCTAACTTCGAGTTCAAATTCTTGCAACAACAGAATCCATCGCAAGAGCCTCGGTTTGGCGTCCTCTTTGGTGAAGAGATATTTGAGAGCTGAATGGTCGGTATGTACAATTACCTTGCTACCCAAGAGATAAGAGCGGAACTTATCTAGTGCAAATACGATCGCCAGAAGTTCCTTTTCGGTTGTAGAGTAGTTCTTCTGGGCGTCGTTCAAGGTCTTGCTAGCATAATAAATGGTTCTCAACACCTTGTCTCTCTTCTGACACAGAGCCGCCCCAACTGCGTAGTCACTGGCATCGCACATGATTTCGAAAGGAAGATTCCAATCCGGTGACACCACAATAGGGGCTGAGATGGCATTCCTTCAAGGTATTAAAGGCTTCAAGGCATTCCTGGGTGAAGTCAAATTTGGTATCCTTGACTAGGAGGTCACAAAGTGGTTTAGAGATTTTTGAGAAATCCTTTATAAACCTCCTGTAGAATCCGGCATGCCCGAGGAAGCTTCTAATGTCTTTGACTGAGTTTGGTGGCGGGAGCTTCTCGATAACTTCTACCTTGGCCTTGTCAACTTCTATGCCTTTGGAGGAGATTTTATGTCCAAGGACAATCCCTTCCCTGACCATGAAGTGGCACTTCTCCCAGTTGAGCACCAAATTTGTCTCTTCACATCGTGTCAGTATGGCATCCAAATTTGCTAAACATGTTTCAAATGTGAGCCCGAAAACTGAGAAATCATCCATGAACACTTCGATGCTTTTCTCCAAGAACTCTGAGAATATGGCCATCATGCACCTTTGGAATGTGGCAGGTGCATTGCATAGACCAAATGGCATCCTTCGGTAGGCAAAAGTTCCATACGGGCAGGTGAAGGTTGTCTTCTCTTGATCTTCAGGGGCTATGGGGATTTGAAAGTATCCCGAATAACCATCAAGGAAACAGTAGTAATCTTGACCTGCCAGCCTCTCGAGCATCTGATCAATGAATGGCAAGGGGAAATGATCTTTCTTGTGGCGGCATTCAGTTTTCTATAGTCTATGTAGACTCTCCACCCTGTAGGTTCGTTGGGGGACTAACTCACCCCTTTCATTAGGTACTAGTAGTTCCTCCCTTCTTTGGCACCACTTGCACCGGACTCACCCACTTGCTATCAGAAATGGGGTAGATGATGTCGGAGTCCAGTAGTTTAAGCACCTCCTTTTTGACAACTTCTTTCATGTTCGGATTCAGCCTCCTTTGTGGTTGAACTAGCGGTTTGAAGCTATCCTCCATGAAGATTCGATGAGTGCAGAAGTTAGGATTGATACCCTTTATATCAGAAATGGACCACCCGATGGCTCTCTTGTGGCTTCGAAGCACTTTCAACAAACTGTCCTCCTGTGTACCTGTGAGAGAAGAAGAGATAATGACAGGAAGATCACAGGGGTTAGTTAGGTAGACATATTTTAGATGAGAGGGAAGAGGCTTCAATTCTATGGTAGGTGGCTTCTCAATCGAGGTGAGGAGCTTTTGTGCAGTCCGTTCCAAGGGCTCCGGTGGTGGGTAGTATGATCGATAAGGCATAGACCTCCTATCTAATTCAGCCACCATCTCTTTTACTTCTGGTTCATCCTCCCGGTCTCCACAAGGATCAGTCAGAGCAGTAGTCAAAGTATCACACTCAAAACAATTAGAGTAATTATCTTGTAAAAGAGATTCAACAATATCTATAGTGAAAGCAGCTTCCGCATGTGCGGGTTTCTCTACTACCTTGGACATGTCAAATTCAAGTTTCTCATCATGGAATCTTAAGATAATTTTTCCACTTTCCACATCTATCAGATTCCTAGCAGTCCTTAAGAAAGGACGTCCTAAAATTAGCGGAACTCTAGCATCCTCCTCCATATCGATGACAATAAAATCTGCCGGAAAAACAAATGTCCCTACGGTCACTACCAAATCCTCGACTTTCCCTTTTGGGAAGACTAGAGACCTATCAGCTAGTTACAATTGCATGGCAGTGGGTGCACATTCACCAATCCCAAGTTTATTGAAAATTGAAAGTGGCATGAGGTTTATGCTTGCACCTAAATCACATAATCCACTACCACAATTTATATTACCGATAGAGCAAGGGATTATAGGCAAACCAGGATCTCCAAGTTTTGGAGGAGGGTTCCGTAGTAGGACTGCCGAGATCTCTTCAGTGAGTTGCACCGTCTCCGTTCCAAGCGTTGCTCTTTTATTAGCTAGGATGTCCTTCATGAACTTGGCGTAGATCGGCATTTGTTTCAGAGCATCTGCAAAAGGAAGATTGATTGTCAGTTTGTTAAAGATGCTTAAAAACTTCCCAAATTGTTCATCTAAGTTTCTCTTTTTAAGTCTATTTGGGAATGGAAGAGGAAGTGGAGGTCTAGCAAGAGTAGAAGGAGAAGATGATTCAGGAGCCTCTTTCTCCTTGGGAGTGTCTTTCGGTTGAGGAGGAACTTCCTCAAAATCTCTTGTTCTTCTTCTTGATGATCTTGACTTTCATTTTGGATCTCTTGGTTGTCTGGTGGGTAGGAGGGTTGAAGATCCCGGCCGCTTCTCAAGGTTATTGCTTTAGCTTCTTCCCTTGGATTGGGATTTGGTTGACTTGGAAGGGTGCCCGGTGGTCTTCGGGAGATTGCTGAGATATCTGACTAAGCTGGGTTTCAATGTTTTTGTTGAAAGCCTCTTGTTCTGAAAACTTGGTCTTTGTAGCGATGATAAAGTCAGCCATTAGGTTCTCTAACCTTGAAGTCCCGCTGGGGGCAGAAGATTGTGGCTCTTGTGTTTTTGATTTTGGAAACCCGGAGGGGCTCCTTGTGGTCTATACCCTTGTTGAAGGTTAGAAGGTTGATTGGGTTGTTGGGGTCTGTACCCTTGGGAGTTGTTGTAAGTTTGTCTCTGTCCTCCTTGGCCTTGGTCGGTTCTCCACGAAAAGTTTGGATGGTTTCTCCATGGCGCGTTGTTGTTGTTGTTGTATGCTTGGTTGCCGATGAAGTTACACTCCTGTTGGTTCATCTCTCCCTCACAGCATTAGTGTCGTGAGGACCCGCACAAATGGCACATCCCTCTGAGGTTTGGCTGGAAGATGAAGAAGCTATTGTCTTGACAATTTCGGTTTGTGCGGTGGCTAGCTTCTCTACCATCTTCGTGAGAGATGAGATCTGTGCTGAGAGATGATCGGTGGGTTGTATGAAGAAGACGAAGAAGAGGTTAAGGCGATAACCTTGAGAAGCGGTAAGAAAACCGACGAGATTCACATCCCGCAAAGATCAGAAGAATCCAAAGAGGATAGTGAAGAAAAAGCTGAGGCCCCTGTAGAAAAAACATCTCCAAGCGTCCTCACTATTCCACCAGCTTCAAAACCATCTTCACCAGAACCGCCTATACCATTTCCTCACCGACTCCAGAAGCAGAAATTGGATAATGAATATGGTAAGTTCTGGCGATGCTGAAGCAACTAAACATCAACATACAGTTTGTAGACCTCATTGCCAAAATGCCAAACTATGCCAAATTCCTCAAACACCTCATATCCAACAAAACTAAATTGGCCGAAGTCGGTACGGTACCTCTCAATGTAGCTTGCTCAGCTATTCTGCAACAACCACTACCTTCCAAATGCAATGATCCGGGCAGCTTCACTATTCCAGTCACAATTGGTAGCACCTCATTTCCATACTCCCTATGCGATCTGGGTGCCTCCATAAATTTGATGCCCCTCTCCACTTTCAAAAAGCTGGGAATTGGAGAGATGAAAAAGACCAAGATGACCCTGCAACTGGCGGATGGTTCAGTAACATACCCAAGCGGAGTGGTGGAGGATGTTATCATTAAAGTGGAACACTTATACTTCCCATGCGATTTTGTCATTCTAGACATCGAAGAGAACTCCACTACACCTCTCATCCTTGGACGACCCTTCCTTGCCACAGCCGATGTGCACATTGGGTAGCCAGGGGAAAATCACCCTTCAGGCTTATAACGAAAAGCTGGAGTTTGCATCAGGAAGATCTCCAGATAGCAAATCCAAAGATCTCAAGTTCGTAAGGGACACTCAATCACCATCATCCCCACTTCTGTTTATCACCCTTCCAGACGGCATGTCTATTACAGAGATTCCACCACCAATCCCGGACGAAGAGCAGGATAAGAAAAGAAAACATGCATCCAGGGACACTCAAAAATACCATCGAGTCATGCTTTGGATCTCCTCCTCATAACCACCCCCCGTGATCGATCTAACGACAAAGCGTCTAGCCAAAGACGTTAAAGAAGGGCAGCTTTCCGGGAGGCAACCCGGACGAACTATCTTTTATATGCGTTTATGCTGTTTTAATTTTCAGGTTCCCTTTAAATTTTGTTTTTGCTAACTTTTAACCCCGTTTATAGTATGGTTGCTTCTAGTGTCTTATGCAGGTACAACTTCATGTCTACACCGCAACCAAGCTACGCTACTTGAGGCTGAAGCTCAAGTGTGGGGGAACTCTTTTAACGCTAGCAAAAATAATCTCAGGGAAGTACCAGTTTCTTTAATTATGCTTTTATTTAAATAAAATCGGTAGAGGAGAATTTATATGCTTAAATGATTATTCGTGAGCTTCGTGTTCTCTCTATTTTATCTACTTACCGAAAAGACCTTCTGAAACTTTCCCTTTTTTTCTGGTGAACAATGAGGACATTGTTCAAATTAAGTGTGGGGGAGTGTGCCCTTTTCGATGACATTTTATGCTAAAATGCTTAATCTCTCTGCTTATCTTGCGTTTGTTCAAATTCAATATCGTGGACCCTTTATATGTGGGTTGTCTCTTTAGGAATAAATACTGTTATGAATTGTGGGATAAATGGTATTAAATGTACAAAAATTTTAAAATTTTGATTACTTTTGAGGAGCATTTTTATGCGGTGTGACCAAATGATCTGAAATGGATGGATTTTTATTACTCAGGGGTTCTTTCTGTCTTCTTTCTTAGGGATTGCTAAGGGGTGCTTCTCTGTCAAAAAAAAGAAAAATAATAATAATAATAATAAATAAAGGACTTGCGAGACACCATTGGTAACCAACAAAGAGAGTTGAGTGTTCTTAAAAACGAAGGCTTAATGCCTACATATTATCTTCTCATCTCTTATGCTAAAGTGAAACAAATGCATAATTCTATTTTTCCTTTTGTTTTCTCCTCAATGCCCATTCTTGAGAGAAGTTGGCCATGGTAAAAGTTCTCAAAGTCACCTTAAATCTAGAAGCATTGAAGTACTCCGGATCATACCCCGAAACTCTAATTTTTATTTTTGCCCTGAGTACACCTATGCCACCAGTAGGTGATGGATCACACTCCTCTAAAAAGTTTAAGATCATGTACTATTGACTTCTTTATCCTACCCTTCATAATAGTATTTGTTAATATTGAGCATTCCCTACTTCTTTGGGTACATGGTTTTGCTTGAGGACAAGCAAAAGGTAAGTGTGGGGGTGTGATAAGTGTCTAAATGAGCATGTTTTATAGGTGTATTTCATATATCATATCAGCACTTTTCTGCTCATTTCTCACTTATCGTATGTTTTTCCTCTAGTTTATGTTTTATTGATTATCTCACAAATTTATTGGTTTAAACATGAGGAAAAGCCAAGCTAGGAAGAAAGTACACGAAGAGACCAACGCATAGCCGCAGACGGCTGAAAAACGGAGTCCAAACGAAGAATCTAGAGCCGGTCAAAGTTGGAAGGAGAATGGGTCAATACTTGCTTGAGACCGCATAGGCAACCGCCTTGTTATAAGGCGGACAACACTCATGGCGTCCGCATGTGTTTCAGGCGGACAAGACTGGCGGACAAACAACATACAACCGCCTATATTGTGGGCGGTAGTCAAGGCGGACGAGAGCATGCGGACGACAACAGAGACGACCACGTGGATTTCAGGCGGACACGGAAGCGGACGGCACAAGTGGCCGGGCGGACAGCTCAGTCACGTCCGCATGAGTTTTAGGCGGACGCACACGACGCGTGTATATTTACACAAGCGCGACAGTTTTCTTCGCTCGTCTTCGTCTGCAACTTGCCTCCCCGAGTGTCTGCAACTTCGCTTCTGCCATATCCATCTACTCCGGCAGCCTACCATAATTCTCTCACGCGTTTCATTTCTGTCCCCTGCAATCAATGAGAGCAATCAACCGGCAATCAAATGCGTACGGATCTTCTTCTCCTCTGCCTCTATATAAACTCACTCCAACAGCACCATAAAAACACCCCCGCACAACACGCACGACGGGAGTCTGAAGAAACCATTCACCACACTCACCCATTCACTTCCACTTATTTTCCTTCCGTAACACCACAACATTCCACACTCACGCAGTAAGAAAAGAAATAGAAGAGCAGCAGTACGAGCGAGAGCAGACCAGTTCTTCCTCTGAAATAATGTCAAAATCTGTCTGTGCTATCTTCTTATCTCCGTTAATGTCTGAGTAATTTTCTTTTGTATCCTAGGATGGGGATTTGTTTCTAATATTACGTAAACAATATTTATCACCTGTCTCACTTGTTAACTTGTTTTAATTCCTTTTAACTAATATTGATAAATGCTTTGCGCGACAACGACTGCATTTATTTGGTAACTATCAACACATGATTTGAGATAGTCTAGGTACCACAAAGGAATTAATCTTAGTATTTACACTCCGGACTGAGCAGGAAAATACTAAGGCTTTTATTAAGAGTTCATAACTGACAATTATTAACTCTAATAGGCAATAAATAATTGAGACAAGGTTATAAATATGTTTAAGTAATTTAGGAAATTCCCCCGCTATCCTAGGATACATTTTTCCATTCACATCAATTAATTCACCTTTTACTGTTTTTATTATATTTGCACTGATTAAACAACAAATCAAGCTTGCCTCCGGCTAAACCCCTTTTTACAGTTTTTAAGTAACTACCAAGACTAGGATAAATTGAACAATCTCCCTGTGGATACGACACTTGTTTTACTAACTACGACCGGGATTTATTTGCAGCCCGACGTTTAATTTGAGTTTTTAATTTCTTTTCTTTTCTTTACACCAATTTAACCACTCAGAAAATAACCTTCTGCACTCACTCCATATTTTTCCATTAATGCATCGAATTGTTTATTGCAGAAGTGAGATCCCCCATCACTGAGAATTGCTCGAGGCACCCCAAATCTTGTGAAGATGTTTTTCCTTAAGAACTTAGTTACCACCTTGGCATCATTGGTGGGGGATGCAATGGCTTCAACCCATTTTGTGACATAGTCAACTGCCACCAAGATGAAGAGATTGGAGTGAGAGGAGGGGAAAGGACCCATGAAATCGATGCCCCATAGATCAAAGGGTTCAACCTCGATCATCACATTTAATGGCATCATGCTTTCGGGATATGTTCCCTAGCATTTGGCAACGGTCACAAGCGGCTACAAAGGCATGGCAGTCTTTATGAAGCGTTTTCCAGAAGAATCCGGACTGTAACACCTTGGCTGCTGTCCTCGCTGGTCCGTGGTGTCCTCCTACTTCGAGAGAGTGGCAATGGTTGAGGATGTTTTGAACTTCATTTTGTGGTACACACCTTCTGATCATCCCATCGGCACAGACTCGGAAAAGGTAAGGGTCATCCCAAAAGTAGTGTTTGACGTCAGCGAAGAATTTCTTCCTCTGCTGGTATGTAAGCTCAAATGGTATTACTCCTCTTACCAAGTAGTTTGCAATGTCGGCAAACCATGGATCTCCGGTCTCTCCAATGGTGAATACTGTTTCATCTGGAAAAAGTTCATTTATAGGAGTATTTTCTTCCGGTGTCTCCAAACGAGACAAGTGATCAGCAACAACATTTTGAGTGCCTGGTTTATCTCTAACTTCGAGTTCAAATTCTTGCAACAACAGAATCCATCGCAAGAGCCTCGGTTTGGCGTCCTCTTTGGTGAAGAGATATTTGAGAGCTGAATGGTCGGTATGTACAATTACCTTGCTACCCAAGAGATAAGAGCGGAACTTATCTAGTGCAAATACGATCGCCAGAAGTTCCTTTTCGGTTGTAGAGTAGTTCTTCTGGGCGTCGTTCAAGGTCTTGCTAGCATAATAAATGGTTCTCAACACCTTGTCTTCTTCTGACACAGAGCCGCCCCAACTGCGTAGTCACTGGCATCGCACATGATTTCGAAAGGAAGATTCCAATCCGGTGACACCACAATAGGGGCTGAGATGAGGCATTCCTTCAAGGTATTAAAGGCTTCAAGGCATTCCTGGGTGAAGTCAAATTTGGTATCCTTGACTAGGAGGTCACAAAGTGGTTTAGAGATTTTTGAGAAATCCTTTATAAACCTCCTGTAGAATCCGGCATGCCCGAGGAAGCTTCTAATGTCTTTGACTGAGTTTGGTGGCGGGAGCTTCTCGATAACTTCTACCTTGGCCTTGTCAACTTCTATGCCTTTGGAGGAGATTTTATGTCCAAGGACAATCCCTTCCCTGACCATGAAGTGGCACTTCTCCCAGTTGAGCACCAAATTTGTCTCTTCACATCGTGTCAGTATGGCATCCAAATTTGCTAAACATGTTTCAAATGTGAGCCCGAAAACTGAGAAATCATCCATGAACACTTCGATGCTTTTCTCCAAGAACTCTGAGAATATGGCCATCATGCACCTTTGGAATGTGGCAGGTGCATTGCATAGACCAAATGGCATCCTTCGGTAGGCAAAAGTTCCATACGGGCAGGTGAAGGTTGTTCTCTTGATCTTCAGGGGCTATGGGGATTTGAAAGTATCCCGAATAACCATCAAGGAAACAGTAGTAATCTTGACCTGCCAGCCTCTCGAGCATCTGATCAATGAATGGCAAGGGGAAATGATCTTTTCTTGTGGCGGCATTCAGTTTTCTATAGTCTATGTAGACTCTCCACCCTGTAGTAGTTCGTTGGGGGACTAACTCACCCCTTTCATTAGGTACTACCGTAGTTCCTCCCTTCTTTGGCACCACTTGCACCGGACTCACCCACTTGCTATCAGAAATGGGGTAGATGATGTCGGAGTCCAGTAGTTTAAGCACCTCCTTTTTGACAACTTCTTTCATGTTCGGATTCAGCCTCCTTTGTGGTTGAACTAGCGGTTTGAAGCTATCCTCCATGAAGATTCGATGAGTGCAGAAGTTAGGATTGATACCCTTTATATCAGAAATGGACCACCCGATGGCTCTCTTGTGGCTTCGAAGCACTTTCAACAAACTGTCCTCCTGTGTACCTGTGAGAGAAGAAGAGATAATGACAGGAAGATCACAGGGGTTAGTTAGGTAGACATATTTAGATGAGAGGGAAGAGGCTTCAATTCTATGGTAGGTGGCTTCTCAATCGAGGTGAGGAGCTTTTGTGCAGTCCGTTCCAAGGGCTCCGGTGGTGGGTAGTATGATCGATAAGGCATAGACCTCCTATCTAATTCAGCCACCATCTCTTTTACTTCTGGTTCATCCTCCCGGTCTCCACAAGGATCAGTCAGAGCAGTAGTCAAAGTATCACACTCAAAACAATTAGAGTAATTATCTTGTAAAAGAGATTCAACAATATCTATAGTGAAAGCAGCTTCCGCATGTGCGGGTTTCTCTACTACCTTGGACATGTCAAATTCAAGTTTCTCATCATGGAATCTTAAGATAATTTTTCCACTTTCCACATCTATCAGATTCCTAGCAGTCCTTAAGAAAGGACGTCCTAAAATTAGCGGAACTCTAGCATCCTCCTCCATATCGATGACAATAAAATCTGCCGGAAAAACAAATGTCCCTACGGTCACTACCAAATCCTCGACTTTCCCTTTTGGGAAGACTAGAGACCTATCAGCTAGTTACAATTGCATGGCAGTGGGTGCACATTCACCAATCCCAAGTTTATTGAAAATTGAAAGTGGCATGAGGTTTATGCTTGCACCTAAACATAATCCACTACCACAATTTATATTACCGATAGAGCAAGGGATTATAGGCAAACCAGGATCTCCAAGTTTTGGAGGAGGGTTCCGTAGTAGGACTGCCGAGATCTCTTCAGTGAGTTGCACCGTCTCCGTTCCAAGCGTTGCTCTTTTATTAGCTAGGATGTCCTTCATGAACTTGGCGTAGATCGGCATTTGTTTCAGAGCATCTGCAAAAGGAAGATTGATTGTCAGTTTGTTAAAGATGCTTAAAAACTTCCCAAATTGTTCATCTAAGTTTCTCTTTTTAAGTCTATTTGGGAATGGAAGAGGAAGTGGAGGTCTAGCAAGAGTAGAAGGAGAAGATGATTCAGGAGCCTCTTTCTCCTTGGGAGTGTCTTTCGGTTGAGGAGGAACTTCCTCAAAAATCTCTTGTTCTTCTTCTTGATGATCTTGACTTTCATTTTGGATCTCTTGGTTGTCTGGTGGGTAGGAGGGTTGAAGATCCCGGCCGCTTCTCAAGGTTATTGCTTTAGCTTCTTCCTTGGATTGGGATTTGGTTGACTTGGAAGGGTGCCCGGTGGTCTTCGGGAGATTGCTGAGATATCTGACTAAGCTGGGTTTCAATGTTTTGTTGAAAGCCTCTTGTTCTGAAAACTTGGTCTTTGTAGCGATGATAAAGTCAGCCATTAGGTTCTCTAACCTTGAAGTCCCGCTGGGGGCAGAAGATTGTGGCTCTTGTTGTTTTTGATTTTGGAAACCCGGAGGGGCTCCTTGTGGTCTATACCCTTGTTGAAGGTTAGAAGGTTGATTGGGTTGTTGGGGTCTGTACCTTGGAGTTGTTGTAAGTTTGTCTCTGTCCTCCTTGGCCTTGGTCGGTTCTCCACGAAAAGTTTGGATGGTTTCTCCATGGCGCGTTGTTGTTGTTGTATGCTTGGTTGCCGATGAAGTTTACATCCTCCTGTTGGTTCATCTCTCCCTCACAGCATCTAGTGTCGTGAGGACCCGCACAAATGGCACATCCCTCTGAGGTTTGGCTGGAAGATGAAGAAGCTATTGTCTTGACAATTTCGGTTTTGTGCGGTGGCTAGCTTCTCTACCATCTTCGTGAGAGATGAGATCTGTGCTGAGAGATGATCGGTGGGTTGTACATGAAGAAGACGAAGAGAGGTTAAGGCGATAACCTTGAGAAGCGGTAAGAAAACCGACGAGATTCACATCCCGCAAAGATCAAGAATCCAAAGAGGATAGTGAAGAAAAAGTGAGGCCCCTGTAGAAAAAACATCTCCAAGCGTCCTCACTATTCCACCAGCTTCAAAACCATCTTCACCAGAACCGCCTATACCATTTCCTCACCGACTCCAGAAGCAGAAATTGGATAATGAATATGGTAAGTTTGGCGATGCTGAAGCAACTAAACATCAACATACAGTTTGTAGACCTCATTGCCAAAATGCCAAACTATGCCAAATTCCTCAAACACCTCATATCCAACAAAACTAAATTGGCCGAAGTCGGTACGGTACCTCTCAATGTAGCTTGCTCAGCTATTCTGCAACAACCACTACCTTCCAAATGCAATGATCCGGGCAGCTTCACTATTCCAGTCACAATTGGTAGCACCTCATTTCCATACTCCCTATGCGATCTGGGTGCCTCCATAAATTTGATGCCCCTCTCCACTTTCAAAAAGTGGGAATTGGAGAGATGAAAAAGACCAAGATGACCCTGCAACTGGCGGATGGTTCAGTAACATACCCAAGCGGAGTGGTGGAGGATGTTATCATTAAAGTGGAACACTTATACTTCCCATGCGATTTTGTCATTCTAGACATCGAAGAGAACTCCACTACACCTCATCCTTGGACGACCCTTCCTTGCCACAGCCGATGTGCACATTTGGGTAGCCCAGGGGAAAATCACCCTTCAGGCTTATAACGAAAAGCTGGAGTTTGCATCAGGAAGATCTCCAGATAGCAAATCCAAAGATCTCAATTCGTAAGGGACACTCAATCACCATCATCCCCACTTCTGTTTATCACCCTTCCAGACGGCATGTCTATTACAGAGATTCCACCACCAATCCCGGACGAAGAGCAGGATAAAAAGAAAACATGCATCCAGGTGGACACTCAAAAATACCATCGAGTCATGCTTTGGATCTCCTCCTCATAACCACCCCCCGTGATCGATCTAACGACAAAGCGTCTAGCCAAAGACGTTAAAGAAGGGCAGCTTTCCGGGAGGCAACCCGGACGAACTTATCTTTTATATGCGTTTTATGCTGTTTTAATTTTCAGGTTCCCTTTAAATTTTGTTTTTGCTAACTTTTAACCCCGTTTATAGTATGGTTGCTTCTAGTGTCTTATGCAGGTACAACTTCATGTCTACACCGCAACCAAGCTACGCTACTTGAGGCTGAAGCTCAAGTGTGGGGGAACTCTTTTAACGCTAGCAAAATAATCTCAGGGAAGTACCAGTTTCTTTAATTATGCTTTTATTTAAATAAATCGGTAGAGGAGAATTTATATGCTTAAATGATTATTCGTGAGCTTCGTGTTCTCTCTATTTTATCTACTTACCGAAAAGACCTTCTGAAACTTCCCTTGTTTTTCTGGTGAACAATGAGGACATTGTTCAAATTAAGTGTGGGGGAGTGTGCCCTTTTCGATGACATTTTATGCTAAAATGCTTAATCTCTCTGCTTATCTTGCGTTTGTTCAAATTCAATATCGTGGACCCTTTATGTGGGTTGTTCTCTTTAGGAATAAATACTGTTATGAATTGTGGGATAAATGGTATTAAATGTACAAAAATTTTAAAATTTTGATTACTTTTGAGGAGCATTTTTATGCGGTGTGACCAAATGATCTGAATGGATGGATTTTTATTACTCAGGGGTTCTTTCTGTCTTCTTTCTTAGGGATTGCTAAGGGGTGCTTCTCTGTCAAAAAAAAAGAAAAATAATATATAATAATAAATAAAGGACTTGCGAGACACCATTGGTAACCAACAAAGAAGTTGAGTGTTCTTAAAAACGAAGGCTTAATGCCTACATATTATCTTCTCATCTCTTATGCTAAAGTGAAACAAATGCATAATTCTATTTTTCCTTTTGTTTTCTCCTCAATGCCCATTCTTGAGAGAAGTTGGCCATGGTAAAAGTTCTCAAAGTCACCTTAAATCTAGAAGCATTGAAGTACTCCGGATCATACCCCGAAACTCTAATTTTATTTTTGCCCTGAGTACACCTATGCCACCAGTAGGTGATGGATCACACTCCTCTAAAAAGTTTAAGATCATGTACTATTGACTTCTTTATCCTACCCTTCATAATAGTATTGTTTAATATTGAGCATTCCCTACTTCTTTGGGTACATGGTTTTGCTTGAGGACAAGCAAAAGGTAAGTGTGGGGGTTGATAAGTGTCTAAATGAGCATGTTTTATAGGTGTATTTCATATCATATCAGCACTTTTCTGCTCATTTCTCACTTATCGTATGTTTTTCCTCTAGTTTATGTTTTATTGATTATCTCACAAATTTATTGGTTTAAACATGAGGAAAAGCCAAGCTAGGAAGAAAGTACACGAAGAGACCAACGCATAGCCGCAGACGGCTTGAAAAACGGAGTCCAAACGAAGAATCTAGAGCCGGTCAAAGTTGGAAGGAGAATGGGTCAATACTTGCTTGAGACCGCATAGGCAACCGCCTTGTTATAAGGCGGACAACACTCATGGCGTCCGCATGTGTTTCAGGCGGACAAGACTGGCGGACACAACATACAACCGCCTATATTGTGGGCGGTAGTCAAGGCGGACGAGAGCATGCGGACGACAACAGAGACGACCACGTGGATTTCAGGCGGACACGGAAGCGGACGGCACAAGTGGCCGGGCGGACAGCTCAGTCACGTCCGCATGAGTTTTAGGCGGACGCACACGCGGACGCGTGTATATTTACACAAGCGCGACAGTTTTCTTCGCTCGTCTTCGTCTGCAACTTGCCTCCCCCGAGTGTCTGCAACTTCGCTTCTGCCATATCCATCTACTCCGCCGCAGCGCCTACCATAATTCTCTCACGCGTTTCATTTCTGTCCCCTGCAATCAATGAGAGCAATCAACCGGCAATCAAATGCGTACGGATCTTCTTCTCCTCTGCCTCTATATAAACTCACTCCAACAGCACCATAAAAACACCCCACGCACAACACGCACGACGGGAGTCTGAAGAAACCATTCACCACACTCACCCATTCACTTCCACTTATTTTCCTTCCGTAACACCACAACATTCCACACTCACGCAGTAAGAAAAGAAATAGAAGAGCAGCAGTACGAGCGAGAGCAGACCAGTTCTTCCTCTGAAATAATGTCAAAATCTGTCTGTGCTATCTTCTTATCTCCGTTAATGTCTGAGTAATTTTCTTTTTGTATCCTAGGATGGGGATTTGTTTCTAATATTACGTAAACAATATTTATCACCTGTCTCACTTGTTAACTTGTTTTAATTCCTTTTAACTAATATTGATAAATGCTTTGCGCGACAAACGACTGCATTTATTTGGTAACTATCAACACATGATTTTGAGATAGTCTAGGTACCACAAAGGAATTAATCTATATTTACACTCCGGACTGAGCAGGAAAATACTAAGGCTTTTATTAAGTTCATAACTGACAATTATTAACTCTAATAGGCAATAAATAATTGAGACAAGGTTATAAATATGTTTAAGTAATTTAGGAAATTCCCCCGCTATCCTAGGATACATTTTCCATTCACATCAATTAATTCACCTTTTTACTGTTTTTATTATATTTGCACTGATTAAACAACAAATCAAGCTTGCCTCCGGCTAAACCCCTTTTTACAGTTTTTAAGTAACTACCAAGACTAGGATAAATTGAACAATCTCCCTGTGGATACGACACTTGTTTTACTAACTACGACCGGGATTTATTTGCAGCCCGACGTTTAATTTGAGTTTTTAATTTCTTTTCTTTTCTTTTACACCAATTTAACCACTCAGAAAAACCTTCTGCACTCACTCCATATTTTTCCATTAATGCATCGAATTGTTTATTGCAGAAGTGAGATCCCCCATCACTGAGAATTGCTCGAGGCACCCCAAATCTTGTGAAGATGTTTTTCCTTAAGAACTTAGTTACCACCTTGGCATCATTGGTGGGGGATGCAATGGCTTCAACCCATTTTGTGACATAGTCAACTGCCACCAAGATGAAGAGATTGAGTGAGAGGAGGGGAAAGGACCCATGAAATCGATGCCCCATAGATCAAAGGGTTCAACCTCGATCATCACATTTAATGGCATCTCATGCTTTCGGGATATGTTCCCTAGCATTTGGCAACGGTCACAAGCGGCTACAAAGGCATGGCAGTCTTTATGAAGCGTTTTCCAGAAGAATCCGGACTGTAACACCTTGGCTGCTGTCCTCGCTGGTCCGTGGTGTCCTCCTACTTCGAGAGAGTGGCAATGGTTGAGGATGTTTTGAACTTCATTTTGTGGTACACACCTTCTGATCATCCCATCGGCACAGACTCGGAAAAGGTAAGGGTCATCCCAAAAGTAGTGTTTGACGTCAGCGAAAATTTCTTCCTCTGCTGGTATGTAAGCTCAAATGGTATTACTCCTCTTACCAAGTAGTTTGCAATGTCGGCAAACCATGGATCTCCGGTCTCTCCAATGGTGAATACTGTTTCATCTGGAAAAAGTTCATTTATAGGAGTATTTTCTTCCGGTGTCTCCAAACGACAAGTGATCAGCAACAACATTTTGAGTGCCTGGTTTATCTCTAACTTCGAGTTCAAATTCTTGCAACAACAGAATCCATCGCAAGAGCCTCGGTTTGGCGTCCTCTTTGGTGAAGAGATATTTGAGAGCTGAATGGTCGGTATGTACAATTACCTTGCTACCCAAGAGATAAGAGCGGAACTTATCTAGTGCAAAGACGATCGCCAGAAGTTCCTTTTCGGTTGTAGAGTAGTTCTTCTGGGCGTCGTTCAAGGTCTTGCTAGCATAATAAATGGTTCTCAACACCTTGTCTCTCTTCTGACACAGAGCCGCCCCAACTGCGTAGTCACTGGCATCGCACATGATTTCGAAAGGAAGATTCCAATCCGGTGACACCACAATAGGGGCTGAGATGAGGCATTCCTTCAAGGTATTAAAGGCTTCAAGGCATTCCTGGGTGAAGTCAAATTTGGTATCCTTGACTAGGAGGTCACAAAGTGGTTTAGAGATTTTTGAGAAATCCTTTATAAACCTCCTGTAGAATCCGGCATGCCCGAGGAAGCTTCTAATGTCTTTGACTGAGTTTGGTGGCGGGAGCTTCTCGATAACTTCTACCTTGGCCTTGTCAACTTCTATGCCTTTGGAGGAGATTTTATGTCCAAGGACAATCCCTTCCCTGACCATGAAGTGGCACTTCTCCCAGTTGAGCACCAAATTTGTCTCTTCACATCGTGTCAGTATGGCATCCAAATTTGCTAAACATGTTTCAAATGTGAGCCCGAAAACTGAGAAATCATCCATGAACACTTCGATGCTTTTCTCCAAGAACTCTGAGAATATGGCCATCATGCACCTTTGGAATGTGGCAGGTGCATTGCATAGACCAAATGGCATCCTTCGGTAGGCAAAAGTTCCATACGGGCAGGTGAAGGTTGTCTTCTCTTGATCTTCAGGGGCTATGGGGATTTGAAAGTATCCCGAATAACCATCAAGGAAACAGTAGTAATCTTGACCTGCCAGCCTCTCGAGCATCTGATCAATGAATGGCAAGGGGAAATGATCTTTCTTGTGGCGGCATTCAGTTTCTATAGTCTATAGACTCTCCACCCTGTAGTAGTTCGTTGGGGGACTAACTCACCCCTTTCATTAGGTACTACCGTAGTTCCTCCCTTCTTTGGCACCACTTGCACCGGACTCACCCACTTGCTATCAGAAATGGGGTAGATGATGTCGGAGTCCAGTAGTTTAAGCACCTCCTTTTTGACAACTTCTTTCATGTTCGGATTCAGCCTCCTTTGTGGTTGAACTAGCGGTTTGAAGCTATCCTCCATGAAGATTCGATGAGTGCAGAAGTTAGGATTGATACCCTTTATATCAGAAATGGACCACCCGATGGCTCTCTTGTGGCTTCGAAGCACTTTCAACAAACTGTCCTCCTGTGTACCTGTGAGAGAAGAAGAGATAATGACAGGAAGATCACAGGGGTTAGTTAGGTAGACATATTTTAGATGAGAGGGAAGAGGCTTCAATTCTATGGTAGGTGGCTTCTCAATCGAGGTGAGGAGCTTTTGTGCAGTCCGTTCCAAGGGCTCCGGTGGTGGGTAGTATGATCGATAAGGCATAGACCTCCTGTCTAATTCAGCCACCATCTCTTTTACTTCTGGTTCATCCTCCCGGTCTCCACAAGGATCAGTCAGAGCAGTAGTCAAAGTATCACACTCAAAACAATTAGAGTAATTATCTTGTAAAAGAGATTCAACAATATCTATAGTGAAAGCAGCTTCCGCATGTGCGGGTTTCTTACTACCTTGGACATGTCAAATTCAAGTTTCTCATCATGGAATCTTAAGATAATTTTTCCACTTTCCACATCTATCAGAGTCCTAGCAGTCCTTAAGAAACGTCCTAAAATTAGCGGAACTCTAGCATCCTCCTCCATATCGATGACAATAAAATCTGCCGGAAAAACAAATGTCCCTACGGTCACTACCAAATCCTCGACTTTCCCTTTTGGGAAGACTAGAGACCTATCAGCTAGTTAATTGCATGGCAGTGGGTGCACATTCACCAATCCCAAGTTTATTGAAAATTGAAAGTGGCATGAGGTTTATGCTTGCACCTAAATCACATAATCCACTACCACAATTTATATTACCGATAGAGCAAGGGATTATAGGCAAACCAGGATCTCCAAGTTTTGGAGGAGGGTTCCGTAGTAGGACTGCCGAGATCTCTTCAGTGAGTTGCACCGTCTCCGTTCCAAGCGTTGCTCTTTTATTAGCTAGGATGTCCTTCATGAACTTGGCGTAGATCGGCATTTGTTTCAGAGCATCTGCAAAAGGAAGATTGATTGTCAGTTTGTTAAAGATGCTTAAAAACTTCCCAAATTGTTCATCTAAGTTTCTCTTTTTAAGTCTATTTGGGAATGGAAGAGGAAGTGGAGGTCTAGCAAGAGTAGAAGGAGAAGATGATTCAGGAGCCTCTTTCTCCTTGGGAGTGTCTTTCGGTTGAGGAGGAACTTCCTCAAAATCTCTTGTTCTTCTTCTTGATGATCTTGACTTTCATTTTGGATCTCTTGGTTGTCTGGTGGGTAGGAGGGTTGAAGATCCCGGCCGCTTCTCAAGGTTATTGCTTTAGCTTCTTCCCTTGGATTGGGATTTGGTTGACTTGGAAGGGTGCCCGGTGGTCTTCGGGAGATTGCTGAGATATCTGACTAAGCTGGGTTTCAATGTTTTTTTGAAAGCCTCTTGTTCTGAAAACTTGGTCTTTGTAGCGATGATAAAGTCAGCCATTAGGTTCTCTAACCTTGAAGTCCCGCTGGGGGCAGAAGATTGTGGCTCTTGTTGTTTTTGATTTTGGAAACCCGGAGGGGCTCCTTGTGGTCTATACCCTTGTTGAAGGTTAGAAGGTTGATTGGGTTGTTGGGGTCTGTACCCTTGGGAGTTGTTGTAAGTTTGTCTCTGTCCTCCTTGGCCTTGGTCGGTTCTCCACGAAAAGTTTGGATGGTTTCTCCATGGCGCGTTGTTGTTGTTGTATGCTTGGTTGCCGATGAAGTTTACATCCTCCTGTTGGTTCATCTCTCCCTCACAGCATCTAGTGTCGTGAGGACCCGCACAAATGGCACATCCCTCTGAGGTTTGGCTGGAAGATGAAGAAGCTATTGTCTTGACAATTTCGGTTTGTGCGGTGGCTAGCTTCTCTACCATCTTCGTGAGAGATGAGATCTGTGCTGAGAGATGATCGGTGGGTTGTACATGAAGAAGACGAAGAAGAGGTTAAGGCGATAACCTTGAGAAGCGGTAAGAAAACCGACGAGATTCACATCCCGCAAAGATCAGAAGAATCCAAAGAGGATAGTGAAGAAAAAGCTGAGGCCCCTGTAGAAAAAACATCTCCAAGCGTCCTCACTATTCCACCAGCTTCAAAACCATCTTCACCAGAACCGCCTATACCATTTCCTCACCGACTCCAGAAGCAGAAATTGGATAATGAATATGGTAAGTTTCTGGCGATGCTGAAGCAACTAAACATCAACATACAGTTTGTAGACCTCATTGCCAAAATGCCAAACTATGCCAAATTCCTCAAACACCTCATATCCAACAAAACTAAATTGGCCGAAGTCGGTACGGTACCTCTCAATGTAGCTTGCTCAGCTATTCTGCAACAACCACTACCTTCCAAATGCAATGATCCGGGCAGCTTCACTATTCCAGTCACAATTGGTAGCACCTCATTTCCATACTCCCTATGCGATCTGGGTGCCTCCATAAATTTGATGCCCCTCTCCACTTTCAAAAAGCTGGGAATTGGAGAGATGAAAAAGACCAAGATGACCCTGCAACTGGCGGATGGTTCAGTAACATACCCAAGCGGAGTGGTGGAGGATGTTATCATTAAAGTGGAACACTTATACTTCCCATGCGATTTTGTCATTCTAGACATCGAAGAGAACTCCACTACACCTCTCATCCTTGGACGACCCTTCCTTGCCACAGCCGATGTGCACATTTGGGTAGCCCAGGGGAAAATCACCCTTCAGGCTTATAACGAAAAGCTGGAGTTTGCATCAGGAAGATCTCCAGATAGCAAATCCAAAGATCTCAAGTTCGTAAGGGACACTCAATCACCATCATCCCCACTTCTGTTTATCACCCTTCCAGACGGCATGTCTATTACAGAGATTCCACCACCAATCCCGGACGAAGAGCAGGATAAGAAAAGAAAACATGCATCCAGGTGGACACTCAAAAATACCATCGAGTCATGCTTTGGATCTCCTCCTCATAACCACCCCCCGTGATCGATCTAACGACAAAGCGTCTAGCCAAAGACGTTAAAGAAGGGCAGCTTTCCGGGAGGCAACCCGGACGAACTTATCTTTTATATGCGTTTTATGCTGTTTTAATTTTCAGGTTCCCTTTAAATTTTGTTTTGCTAACTTTTAACCCCGTTTATAGTATGGTTGCTTCTAGTGTCTTATGCAGGTACAACTTCATGTCTACACCGCAACCAAGCTACGCTACTTGAGGCTGAAGCTCAAGTGTGGGGGAACTCTTTTAACGCTAGCAAAAATAATCTCAGGGAAGTACCAGTTTCTTTAATTATGCTTTTATTTAAATAAAATCGGTAGAGGAGAATTTATGCTTAAATGATTATTCGTGAGCTTCGTGTTCTCTCTATTTTATCTACTTACCGAAAAGACCTTCTGAAACTTTCCCTTGTTTTTCTGGTGAACAATGAGGACATTGTTCAAATTAAGTGTGGGGGAGTGTGCCCTTTTCGATGACATTTTATGCTAAAATGCTTAATCTCTCTGCTTATCTTGCGTTTGTTCAAATTCAATATCGTGGACCCTTTATATGTGGGTTGTTCTCTTTAGGAATAAATACTGTTATGAATTGTGGGATAAATGGTATTAAATGTACAAAAATTTTAAAATTTTGATTACTTTTGAGGAGCATTTTTATGCGGTGTGACCAAATGATCTGAAATGGATGGATTTTTATTACTCAGGGGTTCTTTCTGTCTTCTTTCTTAGGGATTGCTAAGGGGTGCTTCTCTGTCAAAAAAAAAGAAAAATAATAATAATAATAATAAATAAAGGACTTGCGAGACACCATTGGTAACCAACAAAGAGAGTTGAGTGTTCTTAAAAACGAAGGCTTAATGCCTACATATTATCTTCTCATCTCTTATGCTAAAGTGAAACAAATGCATAATTCTATTTTTCCTTTTGTTTTCTCCTCAATGCCCATTCTTGAGAGAAGTTGGCCATGGTAAAAGTTCTCAAAGTCACCTTAAATCTAGAAGCATTGAAGTACTCCGGATCATACCCCGAAACTCTAATTTTTATTTTTGCCCTGAGTACACCTATGCCACCAGTAGGTGATGGATCACACTCCTCTAAAAAGTTTAAGATCATGTACTATTGACTTCTTTATCCTACCCTTCATAATAGTATTTGTTAATATTGAGCATTCCCTACTTCTTTTGGGTACATGGTTTTGCTTGAGGACAAGCAAAAGGTAAGTGTGGGGGTGTGATAAGTGTCTAAATGAGCATGTTTTATAGGTGTATTTCATATATCATATCAGCACTTTTCTGCTCATTTCTCACTTATCGTATGTTTTTCCTCTAGTTTATGTTTTATTGATTATCTCACAAATTTATTGGTTTAAACATGAGGAAAAGCCAAGCTAGGAAGAAAGTACACGAAGAGACCAACGCATAGCCGCAGACGGCTCGAAAAACGGAGTCCAAACGAAGAATCTAGAGCCGGTCAAAGTTGGAAGGAGAATGGGTCAATACTTGCTTGAGACCGCATAGGCAACCGCCTTGTTATAAGGCGGACAACACTCATGGCGTCCGCATGTGTTTCAGGCGGACAAGACTGGCGGACAAACAACATACAACCGCCTATATTGTGGGCGGTAGTCAAGGCGGACGAGAGCATGCGGACGACAACAGAGACGACCACGTGGATTTCAGGCGGACACGGAAGCGGACGGCACAAGTGGCCGGGCGGACAGCTCAGTCACGTCCGCATGAGTTTTAGGCGGACGCACACGCGGACGCGTGTATATTTACACAAGCGCGACAGTTTTCTTCGCTCGTCTTCGTCTGCAACTTGCCTCCCCCGAGTGTCTGCAACTTCGCTTCTGCCATATCCATCTACTCCGCCGCAGCGCCTACCATAATTCTCTCACGCGTTTCATTTCTGTCCCCTGCAATCAATGAGAGCAATCAACCGGCAATCAAATGCGTACGGATCTTCTTCTCCTCTGCCTCTATATAAACTCACTCCAACAGCACCATAAAAACACCCCACGCACAACACGCACGACGGGAGTCTGAAGAAACCATTCACCACACTCACCCATTCACTTCCACTTATTTTCCTTCCGTAACACCACAACATTCCACACTCACGCAGTAAGAAAAGAAATAGAAGAGCAGCAGTACGAGCGAGAGCAGACCAGTTCTTCCTCTGAAATAATGTCAAAATCTGTCTGTGCTATCTTCTTATCTCCGTTAATGTCTGAGTAATTTTCTTTTTGTATCCTAGGATGGGGATTTGTTTCTAATATTACGTAAACAATATTTATCACCTGTCTCACTTGTTAACTTGTTTTAATTCCTTTTAACTAATATTGATAAATGCTTTGCGCGACAAACGACTGCATTTATTTGGTAACTATCAACACATGATTTTGAGATAGTCTAGGTACCACAAAGGAATTAATCTTAGTATTTACACTCCGGACTGAGCAGGAAAATACTAAGGCTTTTATTAAGAGTTCATAACTGACAATTATTAACTCTAATAGGCAATAAATAATTGAGACAAGGTTATAAATATGTTTAAGTAATTTAGGAAATTCCCCCGCTATCCTAGGATACATTTTTCCATTCACATCAATTAATTCACCTTTTACTGTTTTTATTATATTTGCACTGATTAAACAACAAATCAAGCTTGCCTCCGGCTAAACCCCTTTTTACAGTTTTTAAGTAACTACCAAGACTAGGATAAATTGAACAATCTCCCTGTGGATACGACACTTGTTTTACTAACTACGACCGGGATTTATTTGCAGCCCGACGTTTAATTTGAGTTTTTAATTTCTTTTCTTTTCTTTTACACCAATTTAACCACTCAGAAAATAACCTTCTGCACTCACTCCATATTTTTCCATTAATGCATCGAATTGTTTATTGCAGAAGTGAGATCCCCCATCACTGAGAATTGCTCGAGGCACCCCAAATCTTGTGAAGATGTTTTTCCTTAAGAACTTAGTTACCACCTTGGCATCATTGGTGGGGGATGCAATGGCTTCAACCCATTTTGTGACATAGTCAACTGCCACCAAGATGAAGAGATTGGAGTGAGAGGAGGGGAAAGGACCCATGAAATCGATGCCCCATAGATCAAAGGGTTCAACCTCGATCATCACATTTAATGGCATCTCATGCTTTCGGGATATGTTCCCTAGCATTTGGCAACGGTCACAAGCGGCTACAAAGGCATGGCAGTCTTTATGAAGCGTTTTCCAGAAGAATCCGGACTGTAACACCTTGGCTGCTGTCCTCGCTGGTCCGTGGTGTCCTCCTACTTCGAGAGAGTGGCAATGGTTGAGGATGTTTTGAACTTCATTTTGTGGTACACACCTTCTGATCATCCCATCGGCACAGACTCGGAAAAGGTAAGGGTCATCCCAAAAGTAGTGTTTGACGTCAGCGAAGAATTTCTTCCTCTGCTGGTATGTAAGCTCAAATGGTATTACTCCTCTTACCAAGTAGTTTGCAATGTCGGCAAACCATGGATCTCCGGTCTCTCCAATGGTGAATACTGTTTCATCTGGAAAAAGTTCATTTATAGGAGTATTTTCTTCCGGTGTCTCCAAACGAGACAAGTGATCAGCAACAACATTTTGAGTGCCTGGTTTATCTCTAACTTCGAGTTCAAATTCTTGCAACAACAGAATCCATCGCAAGAGCCTCGGTTTGGCGTCCTCTTTGGTGAAGAGATATTTGAGAGCTGAATGGTCGGTATGTACAATTACCTTGCTACCCAAGAGATAAGAGCGGAACTTATCTAGTGCAAATACGATCGCCAGAAGTTCCTTTTCGGTTGTAGAGTAGTTCTTCTGGGCGTCGTTCAAGGTCTTGCTAGCATAATAAATGGTTCTCAACACCTTGTCTCTCTTCTGACACAGAGCCGCCCCAACTGCGTAGTCACTGGCATCGCACATGATTTCGAAAGGAAGATTCCAATCCGGTGACACCACAATAGGGGCTGAGATGAGGCATTCCTTCAAGGTATTAAAGGCTTCAAGGCATTCCTGGGTGAAGTCAAATTTGGTATCCTTGACTAGGAGGTCACAAAGTGGTTTAGAGATTTTTAAGAAATCCTTTATAAACCTCCTGTAGAATCCGGCATGCCCGAGGAAGCTTCTAATGTCTTTGACTGAGTTTGGTGGGGCGGGAGCTTCTCGATAACTTCTACCTTGGCCTTGTCAACTTCTATGCCTTTGGAGGAGATTTTATGTCCAAGGACAATCCCTTCCCTGACCATGAAGTGGCACTTCTCCCAGTTGAGCACCAAATTTGTCTCTTCACATCGTGTCAGTATGGCATCCAAATTTGCTAAACATGTTTCAAATGTGAGCCCGAAAACTGAGAAATCATCCATGAACACTTCGATGCTTTTCTCCAAGAACACTGAGAATATGGCCATCATGCACCTTTGGAATGTGGCAGGTGCATTGCATAGACCAAATGGCATCCTTCGGTAGGCAAAAGTTCCATACGGGCAGGTGAAGGTGTTGTCTTCTCTTGATCTTCAGGGGCTATGGGGATTTGAAAGTATCCCGAATAACCATCAAGGAAACAGTAGTAATCTTGACCTGCCAGCCTCTCGAGCACCTGATCAATGAATGGCAAGGGGAAATGATCTTTTCTTGTGGTGGCATTCAGTTTTCTATAGTCTATGTAGACTCTCCACCCTGTAGTAGTTCGTTGGGGGACTAACTCACCCCTTTCATTAGGTACTACCGTAGTTCCTCCCTTCTTTGGCACCACTTGCACCGGACTCACCCACTTGCTATCAGAAATGGGGTAGATGATGTCGGAGTCCAGTAGTTTAAGCACCTTTTTGACAACTTCTTTCATGTTCGGATTCAGCCTCCTTTGTGGTTGAACTAGCGGTTTGAAGCTATCCTCCATGAAGATTCGATGAGTGCAGAAGTTAGGATTGATACCCTTTATATCAGAAATGGACCACCCGATGGCTCTCTTGTGGCTTCGAAGCACTTTCAACAAACTGTCCTCCTGTGTACCTGTGAGAGAAGAAGAGATAATGACAGGAAGATCACAGGGGTTAGTTAGGTAGACATATTTTAGATGAGAGGGAAGAGGCTTCAATTCTATGGTAGGTGGCTTCTCAATCGAGGTGAGGAGCTTTTGTGCAGTCCGTTCCAAGGGCTCCGGTGGTGGGTAGTATGATCGATAAGGCATAGACCTCCTATCTAATTCAGCCACCATCTCTTTTACTTCTGGTTCATCCTCCCGGTCTCCACAAGGATCAGTCAGAGCAGTAGTCAAAGTATCACACTCAAAACAATTAGAGTAATTATCTTGTAAAAGAGATTCAACAATATCTATAGTGAAAGCAGCTTCCGCATGTGCGGGTTTCTCTACTACCTTGGACATGTCAAATTCAAGTTTCTCATCATGGAATCTTAAGATAATTTTTCCACTTTCCACATCTATCAGATTCCTAGCAGTCCTTAAGAAAGGACGTCCTAAAATTAGCGGAACTCTAGCATCCTCCTCCATATCGATGACAATAAAATCTGCCGGAAAAACAAATGTCCCTACGGTCACTACCAAATCCTCGACTTTCCCTTTTGGGAAGACTAGAGACCTATCAGCTAGTTACAATTGCATGGCAGTGGGTGCACATTCACCAATCCCAAGTTTATTGAAAATTGAAAGTGGCATGAGGTTTATGCTTGCACCTAAATCACATAATCCACTACCACAATTTATATTACCGATAGAGCAAGGGATTATAGGCAAACCAGGATCTCCAAGTTTTGGAGGAGGGTTCCGTAGTAGGACTGCCGAGATCTCTTCAGTGAGTTGCACCGTCTCCGTTCCAAGCGTTGCTCTTTTATTAGCTAGGATGTCCTTCATGAACTTGGCGTAGATCGGCATTTGTTTCAGAGCATCTGCAAAAGGAAGATTGATTGTCAGTTTGTTAAAGATGCTTAAAAACTTCCCAAATTGTTCATCTAAGTTTCTCTTTTTAAGTCTATTTGGGAATGGAAGAGGAAGTGGAGGTCTAGCAAGAGTAGAAGGAGAAGATGATTCAGGAGCCTCTTTCTCCTTGGGAGTGTCTTTCGGTTGAGGAGGAACTTCCTCAAAAATCTCTTGTTCTTCTTCTTGATGATCTTGACTTTCATTTTGGATCTCTTGGTTGTCTGGTGGGTAGGAGGGTTGAAGATCCCGGCCGCTTCTCAAGGTTATTGCTTTAGCTTCTTCCCTTGGATTGGGATTTGGTTGACTTGGAAGGGTGCCCGGTGGTCTTCGGGAGATTGCTGAGATATCTGACTAAGCTGGGTTTCAATGTTTTTGTTGAAAGCCTCTTGTTCTGAAAACTTGGTCTTTGTAGCGATGATAAAGTCAGCCATTAGGTTCTCTAACCTTGAAGTCCCGCTGGGGGCAGAAGATTGTGGCTCTTGTTGTTTTTGATTTTGGAAACCCGGAGGGGCTCCTTGTGGTCTATACCCTTGTTGAAGGTTAGAAGGTTGATTGGGTTGTTGGGGTCTGTACCCTTGGGAGTTGTTGTAAGTTTGTCTCTGTCCTCCTTGGCCTTGGTCGGTTCTCCACGAAAAGTTTGGATGGTTTCTCCATGGCGCGTTGTTGTTGTTGTTGTATGCTTGGTTGCCGATGAAGTTTACATCCTCCTGTTGGTTCATCTCTCCCTCACAGCATCTAGTGTCGTGAGGACCCGCACAAATGGCACATCCCTCTGAGGTTTGGCTGGAAGATGAAGAAGCTATTGTCTTGACAATTTCGGTTTGTGCGGTGGCTAGCTTCTCTACCATCTTCGTGAGAGATGAGATCTGTGCTGAGAGATGATCGGTGGGTTGTACATGAAGAAGACGAAGAAGAGGTTAAGGCGATAACCTTGAGAAGCGGTAAGAAAACCGACGAGATTCACATCCCGCAAAGATCAGAAGAATCCAAAGAGGATAGTGAAGAAAAAGCTGAGGCCCCTGTAGAAAAAACATCTCCAAGCGTCCTCACTATTCCACCAGCTTCAAAACCATCTTCACCAGAACCGCCTATACCATTTCCTCACCGACTCCAGAAGCAGAAATTGGATAATGAATATGGTAAGTTTCTGGCGATGCTGAAGCAACTAAACATCAACATACAGTTTGTAGACCTCATTGCCAAAATGCCAAACTATGCCAAATTCCTCAAACACCTCATATCCAACAAAACTAAATTGGCCGAAGTCGGTACGGTACCTCTCAATGTAGCTTGCTCAGCTATTCTGCAACAACCACTACCTTCCAAATGCAATGATCCGGGCAGCTTCACTATTCCAGTCACAATTGGTAGCACCTCATTTCCATACTCCCTATGCGATCTGGGTGCCTCCATAAATTTGATGCCCCTCTCCACTTTCAAAAAGCTGGGAATTGGAGAGATGAAAAAGACCAAGATGACCCTGCAACTGGCGGATGGTTCAGTAACATACCCAAGCGGAGTGGTGGAGGATGTTATCATTAAAGTGGAACACTTATACTTCCCATGCGATTTTGTCATTCTAGACATCGAAGAGAACTCCACTACACCTCTCATCCTTGGACGACCCTTCCTTGCCACAGCCGATGTGCACATTTGGGTAGCCCAGGGGAAAATCACCCTTCAGGCTTATAACGAAAAGCTGGAGTTTGCATCAGGAAGATCTCCAGATAGCAAATCCAAAGATCTCAAGTTCGTAAGGGACACTCAATCACCATCATCCCCACTTCTGTTTATCACCCTTCCAGACGGCATGTCTATTACAGAGATTCCACCACCAATCCCGGACGAAGAGCAGGATAAGAAAAGAAAACATGCATCCAGGTGGACACTCAAAAATACCATCGAGTCATGCTTTGGATCTCCTCCTCATAACCACCCCCCGTGATCGATCTAACGACAAAGCGTCTAGCCAAAGACGTTAAAGAAGGGCAGCTTTCCGGGAGGCAACCCGGACGAACTTATCTTTTATATGCGTTTTATGCTGTTTTAATTTTCAGGTTCCCTTTAAATTTTGTTTTTGCTAACTTTTAACCCCGTTTATAGTATGGTTGCTTCTAGTGTCTTATGCAGGTACAACTTCATGTCTACACCGCAACCAAGCTACGCTACTTGAGGCTGAAGCTCAAGTGTGGGGGAACTCTTGCAAAAAAATGCAAAAATAATCTCAGGGAAGTACCAGTTTCTTTAATTATGCTTTTATTTAAATAAAATCGGTAGAGGAGAATTTATATGCTTAAATGATTATTCGTGAGCTTCGTGTTCTCTCTATTTTATCTACTTACCGAAAAGACCTTCTGAAACTTTCCCTTGTTTTTCTGGTGAACAATGAGGACATTGTTCAAATTAAGTGTGGGGGAGTGTGCCCTTTTCGATGACATTTTATGCTAAAATGCTTAATCTCTCTGCTTATCTTGCGTTTGTTCAAATTCAATATCGTGGACCCTTTATATGTGGGTTGTTCTCTTTAGGAATAAATACTGTTATGAATTGTGGGATAAATGGTATTAAATGTACAAAATTTTAAAATTTTGATTACTTTTGAGGAGCATTTTTATGCGGTGTGACCAAATGATCTGAAATGGATGGATTTTTATTACTCAGGGGTTCTTTCTGTCTTCTTTCTTAGGGATTGCTAAGGGGTGCTTCTCTGTCAAAAAAAAGAAAAATATAATAATAATAATAAATAAAGGACTTGCGAGACACCATTGGTAACCAACAAAGAGAGTTAGTGTTCTTAAAAACGAAGGCTTAATGCCTACATATTATCTTCTCATCTCTTATGCTAAAGTGAAACAAATGCATAATTCTATTTTTCCTTTTGTTTTCTCTCTCAATGCCCATTCTTGAGAGAAGTTGGCCATGGTAAAAGTTCTCAAAGTCACCTTAAATCTAGAAGCATTGAAGTACTCCGGATCATACCCCGAAACTCTAATTTTTATTTTTGCCCTGAGTACACCTATGCCACCAGTAGGTGATGGATCACACTCCTCTAAAAAGTTTAAGATCATGTACTATTGACTTCTTTATCCTACCCTTCATAATAGTATTTGTTAATATTGAGCATTCCCTACTTCTTTTGGGTACATGGTTTTGCTTGAGGACAAGCAAAAGGTAAGTGTGGGGGTGTGATAAGTGTCTAAATGAGCATGTTTTATAGGTGTATTTCATATATCATATCAGCACTTTTCTGCTCATTTCTCACTTATCGTATGTTTTTCCTCTAGTTTATGTTTTATTGATTATCTCACAAATTTATTGGTTTAAACATGAGGAAAAGCCAAGCTAGGAAGAAAGTACACGAAGAGACCAACGCATAGCCGCAGACGGCTTGAAAAACGGAGTCCAAACGAAGAATCTAGAGCCGGTCAAAGTTGGAAGGAGAATGGGTCAATACTTGCTTGAGACCGCATAGGCAACCGCCTTGTTATAAGGCGGACAACACTCATGGCGTCCGCATGTGTTTCAGGCGGACAAGACTGGCGGACAAACAACATACAACCGCCTATATTGTGGGCGGTAGTCAAGGCGGACGAGAGCATGCGGACGACAACAGAGACGACCACGTGGATTTCAGGCGGACACGGAAGCGGACGGCACAAGTGGCCGGGCGGACAGCTCAGTCACGTCCGCATGAGTTTTAGGCGGACGCACACGCGGACGCGTGTATATTTACACAAGCGCGACAGTTTTCTTCGCTCGTCTTCGTCTGCAACTTGCCTCCCCCGAGTGTCTGCAACTTCGCTTCTGCCATATCCATCTACTCCGCCGCAGCGCCTACCATAATTCTCTCACGCGTTTCATTTCTGTCCCCTGCAATCAATGAGAGCAATCAACCGGCAATCAAATGCGTACGGATCTTCTTCTCCTCTGCCTCTATATAAACTCACTCCAACAGCACCATAAAAACACCCCACGCACAACACGCACGACGGGAGTCTGAAGAAACCATTCACCACACTCACCCATTCACTTCCACTTATTTTCCTCCCGTAACACCACAACATTCCACACTCACGCAGTAACAAAAGAAATAGAAGAGCAGCAGTACGAGCGAGAGCAGACCAGTTCTTCCTCTGAAATAATGTCAAAATCTGTCTGTGCTATCTTCTTATCTCCGTTAATGTCTGAGTAATTTTCTTTTTGTATCCTAGGATGGGGATTTATTTCTAATATTACGTAAACAATATTTATCACCTGTCTCACTTGTTAACTTGTTTTAATTCCTTTTAACTAATATTGATAAATGCTTTGCGCGACAAACGACTGCATTTATTTGGTAACTATCAACACATGATTTTGAGATAGTCTAGGTACCACAAAGGAATTAATCTTAGTATTTACACTCCGGACTGAGCAGGAAAATACTAAGGCTTTTATTAAGAGTTCGTAACTGACAATTATTAACTCTAATAGGCAATAAATAATTGAGACAAGGTTATAAATATGTTTAAGTAATTTAGGAAATTCCCCCGCTATCCTAGGATACATTTTTCCATTCACATCAATTAATTCACCTTTTTACTGTTTTTTATATTTGCACTGATTAAACAACAAATCAAGCTTGCCTCCGGCTAAACCCCTTTTTACAGTTTTTAAGTAACTACCAAGACTAGGATAAATTGAACAATCTCCCTGTGGATACGACACTTGTTTTACTAACTACGACCGGGATTTATTTGCAGCCCGACGTTTAATTTGAGTTTTTAATTTCTTTTCTTTTCTTTTACACCAATTTAACCACTCAGAAAATAACCTTCTGCACTCACTCCATATTTTTCCATTAATGCATCGAATTGTTTATTGCAGAAGTGAGATCCCCCATCACTGAGAATTGCTCGAGGCACCCCAAATCTTGTGAAGATGTTTTTCCTTAAGAACTTAGTTACCACCTTGGCATCATTGGTGGGGGATGCAATGGCTTCAACCCATTTTGTGACATAGTCAACTGCCACCAAGATGAAGAGATTTGAGTGAGAGGAGGGGAAAGGACCCATGAAATCGATGCCCCATAGATCAAAGGGTTCAACCTCGATCATCACATTTAATGGCATCTCATGCTTTCGGGATATGTTCCCTAGCATTTGGCAACGGTCACAAGCGGCTACAAAGGCATGGCAGTCTTTATGAAGCGTTTTCCAGAAGAATCCAGACTGTAACACCTTGGCTGCTGTCCTCGCTGGTCCGTGGTGTCCTCCTACTTCGAGAGAGTGGCAATGGTTGAGGATGTTTTGAACTTCATTTTGTGGTACACACCTTCTGATCATCCCATCGGCACAGACTCGGAAAAGGTAAGGGTCATCCCAAAAGTAGTGTTTGACGTCAGCGAAGAATTTCTTCCTCTGCTGGTATGTAAGCTCAAATGGTATTACTCCTCTTACCAAGTAGTTTGCAATGTCGGCAAACCATGGATCTCCGGTCTCTCCAATGGTGAATACTGTTTCATCTGGAAAAAGTTCATTTATAGGAGTATTTTCTTCCGGTGTCTCCAAACGAGACAAGTGATCAGCAACAACATTTTGAGTGCCTGGTTTATCTCTAACTTCGAGTTCAAATTCTTGCAACAACAGAATCCATCGCAAGAGCCTCGGTTTGGCGTCCTCTTTGGTGAAGAGATATTTGAGAGCTGAATGGTCGGTATGTACAATTACCTTGCTACCCAAGAGATAAGAGCGGAACTTATCTAGTGCAAACGATCGCCAGAAGTTCCTTTTCGGTTGTAGAGTAGTTCTTCTGGGCGTCGTTCAAGGTCTTGCTAGCATAATAAATGGTTCTCAACACCTTGTCTCTCTTCTGACACAGAGCCGCCCCAACTGCGTAGTCACTGGCATCGCACATGATTTCGAAAGGAAGATTCCAATCCGGTGACACCACAATAGGGGCTGAGATGAGGCATTCCTTCAAGGTATTAAAGGCTTCAAGGCATTCCTGGGTGAAGTCAAATTTGGTATCCTTGACTAGGAGGTCACAAAGTGGTTTAGAGATTTTTGAGAAATCCTTTATAAACCTCCTGTAGAATCCGGCATGCCCGAGGAAGCTTCTAATGTCTTTGACTGAGTTTGGTGGCGGGAGCTTCTCGATAACTTCTACCTTGGCCTTGTCAACTTCTATGCCTTTGGAGGAGATTTTATGTCCAAGGACAATCCCTTCCCTGACCATGAAGTGGCACTTCTCCCAGTTGAGCACCAAATTTGTCTCTTCACATCGTGTCAGTATGGCATCCAAGTTTGCTAAACATGTTTCAAATGTGAGCCCGAAAACTGAGAAATCATCCATGAACACTTCGATGCTTTTCTCCAAGAACTCTGAGAATATGGCCATCATGCACCTTTGGAATGTGGCAGGTGCATTGCATAGACCAAATGGCATCCTTCGGTAGGCAAAAGTTCCATACGGGCAGGTGAAGGTTGTCTTCTCTTGATCTTCAGGGGCTATGGGGATTTGAAAGTATCCCGAATAACCATCAAGGAAACAGTAGTAATCTTGACCTGCCAGCCTCTCGAGCATCTGATCAATGAATGGCAAGGGGAAATGATCTTTTCTTGTGGCGGCATTCAGTTTTCTATAGTCTATGCAGACTCTCCACCCTGTAGTAGTTCGTTGGGGGACTAACTCACCCCTTTCATTAGGTACTACCGTAGTTCCTCCCTTCTTTGGCACCACTTGCACCGGACTCACCCACTTGCTATCAGAAATGGGGTAGATGATGTCGGAGTCCAGTAGTTTAAGCACCTCCTTTTTGACAACTTCTTTCATGTTCGGATTCAGCCTCCTTTGTGGTTGAACTAGCGGTTTGAAGCTATCCTCCATGAAGATTCGATGAGTGCAGAAGTTAGGATTGATACCCTTTATATCAGAAATGGACCACCCGATGGCTCTCTTGTGGCTTCGAAGCACTTTCAACAAACTGTCCTCCTGTGTACCTGTGAGAGAAGAAGAGATAATGACAGGAAGATCACAGGGGTTAGTTAGGTAGACATATTTTAGATGAGAGGGAAGAGGCTTCAATTCTATGGTAGGTGGCTTCTCAATCGAGGTGAGGAGCTTTTGTGCAGTCCGTTCCAAGGGCTCCGGTGGTGGGTAGTATGATCGATAAGGCATAGACCTCCTGTCTAATTCAGCCACCATCTCTTTTACTTCTGGTTCATCCTCCCGGTCTCCACAAGGATCAGTCAGAGCAGTAGTCAAAGTATCACACTCAAAACAATTAGAGTAATTATCTTGTAAAAGAGATTCAACAATATCTATAGTGAAAGCAGCTTCCGCATGTGCGGGTTTCTTACTACCTTGGACATGTCAAATTCAAGTTTCTCATCATGGAATCTTAAGATAATTTTTCCACTTTCCACATCTATCAGAGTCCTAGCAGTCCTTAAGAAAGGACGTCCTAAAATTAGCGGAACTCTAGCATCCTCCTCCATATCGATGACAATAAAATCTGCCGGAAAAACAAATGTCCCTACGGTCACTACCAAATCCTCGACTTTCCCTTTTGGGAAGACTAGAGACCTATCAGCTAGTTACAATTGCATGGCAGTGGGTGCACATTCACCAATCCCAAGTTTATTGAAAATTGAAAGTGGCATGAGGTTTATGCTTGCACCTAAATCACATAATCCACTACCACAATTTATATTACCGATAGAGCAAGGGATTATAGGCAAACCAGGATCTCCAAGTTTTGGAGGAGGGTTCCGTAGTAGGACTGCCGAGATCTCTTCAGTGAGTTGCACCGTCTCCGTTCCAAGCGTTGCTCTTTTATTAGCTAGGATGTCCTTCATGAACTTGGCGTAGATCGGCATTTGTTTCAGAGCATCTGCAAAAGGAAGATTGATTGTCAGTTTGTTAAAGATGCTTAAAAACTTCCCAAATTGTTCATCTAAGTTTCTCTTTTTAAGTCTATTTGGGAATGGAAGAGGAAGTGGAGGTCTAGCAAGAGTAGAAGGAGAAGATGATTCAGGAGCCTCTTTCTCCTTGGGAGTGTCTTTCGGTTGAGGAGGAACTTCCTCAAAATCTCTTGTTCTTCTTCTTGATGATCTTGACTTTCATTTTGGATCTCTTGGTTGTCTGGTGGGTAGGAGGGTTGAAGATCCCGGCCGCTTCTCAAGGTTATTGCTTTAGCTTCTTCCCTTGGATTGGGATTTGGTTGACTTGGAAGGGTGCCCGGTGGTCTTCGGGAGATTGCTGAGATATCTGACTAAGCTGGGTTTCAATGTTTTTTGAAAGCCTCTTGTTCTGAAAACTTGGTCTTTGTAGCGATGATAAAGTCAGCCATTAGGTTCTCTAACCTTGAAGTCCCGCTGGGGGCAGAAGATTGTGGCTCTTGTTGTTTTTGATTTTGGAAACCCGGAGGGGCTCCTTGTGGTCTATACCCTTGTTGAAGGTTTGAAGGTTGATTGGGTTGTTGGGGTCTGTACCCTTGGGAGTTGTTGTAAGTTTGTCTCTGTCCTCCTTGGCCTTGGTCGGTTCTCCACGAAAAGTTTGGATGGTTTCTCCATGGCGCGTTGTTGTTGTTGTATGCTTGGTTGCCGATGAAGTTTACATCCTCCTGTTGGTTCATCTCTCCCTCACAGCATCTAGTGTCGTGAGGACCCGCACAAATGGCACATCCCTCTGAGGTTTGGCTGGAAGATGAAGAAGCTATTGTCTTGACAATTTCGGTTTGTGCGGTAGCTAGCTTCTCTACCATCTTCGTGAGAGATGAGATCTGTGCTGAGAGATGATCGGTGGGTTGTACATGAAGAAGGCCGGCTGCTCTTGGTGCTCTCCCCTTTGCTCTGGACCATTGTCTTGTGTCACTCGTCATTGTCTCTAAAAGCTCCATTCCTTCTTCAGGAGACTTTGTCATGAAACTTCCTCCTGCAGAGGAGTTTACAAGAAGGCGGTTGGAGTCGTCTAGCCCGTTGAAAAATGACAAGCATAGTGATTGGTCGTCTAGGCCATGGTGTGAGCAGTTCAATAGCATCTCTTTGAACCGGTCCCAAGCATCGTATAAAGTCTCGCCTGGTTCTTGGCAGAAGGTGTTTATTTCGCCGATTAGTTGCCTCGTCCTGCTTGTGGGATAGTACTTGGCAAGAAACTTACTAGCCATTTGCTCCCATGTTTGGATGGATCTTGACGGGAGGCTTCGATACCATCTTAGAGCTGAGTCGGACAATGAATGTGGAAAGAGTTGTAGCCGGATCCTCTCGTTCAGATTGCCCGTTTTGCCGAATGAGTTGCAGAAGTCCAAGAAGAGGCTCAAGTGATTTGGAGCATCATCCGGATTCGCCCCACTGAATTTTCCTTGATCCCGAATTGCAGTGATAAAATGGGTTTTGAAGGCCCATTGAGAAGCTTCGTTTGGTGTCAAGGTTGGAAGAACTATCGCTGATGCTCTTCCTTCGGTGTTCGGCCGGTGGTAGTCCTTGAGAGGTCGGTGTTGGATCGGTGGTGTCTCTGACTCGTGGTGATCATCAGCCATGGTGTGATTGAATAAATTCCTTCTGATCCTCCTAAATGATCTTTCAGGCTCAGACCTTGGACTAGCGAGAGGAGAGTTGCTAGTTCGAGTACTTGGCATGCACAGGAGAAAAGAAAAATAAGAGTTAAAGGAAACTTAAAATAAATGAAACCGAAATTACCGAAACTGGGGAAAGTGATAGGGACTATCAATTTCCCCGGCAGCGGCGCCAAAAACTTGTTGATAGTTTTAAGGGGGTGTTATTGAAAGCACAGAAAAAGGGCAAGTGAACCCTAGTCGGATGTTAGTAAAGATGTCGTTCCACTAGGAAATTGGTATATCGATCTCCCTAGCTTCGGTAATCGGTTATAAAACAGTAAATAAAGGGGGTTTAGCCGAAGGCAAGTGTATTGGTTTGGTTCAAAGAGGAATTGCAAAGTAAAAGCAGTAGATAAAATGTGATGTAATGAATTGGAATGGAAAGCACTTTTAGGATGGTTGTAATCCCCTAAATTTACCCACATATATTAGTAAACCCACTTCACTCAGATGTCTATCTGGACTAATGTAAAGGTCCTTCAAATCATGATAAACCAACTCTTACCTAGCTTGCTTTCCACTCTATAATCATAGAGTTCAAATCACCTAGATAAGCATTAACAACAAGTCCATATTAATAGCCTTAAATTTCACCAACTATCAAGCTAGCCATAATCTAATGTTCCTCTCTCTTTCGGTCAACTCCCAACTCAAAATCATATGTTGTTGGAAACTCACCACAAATGCATAAATGATCAGTTATAACATTAATGAAATAAAAGAGAGAAAACAGCGCAAAAATAAAGTGTAGTTTTACAACATAGATGGGGGATTTAAGTTACATATCCCATCCCAAAGTGCGAATAGAATTACTCAAGCATAATGATAAGTAAAACAACGCAGAGGGATAGAAGAAGCCATGTTTATAGGAGGTTGAGCTTTGGAGGATGGTGAGCAATTCTTCCTTTCTTTCTCCTGCTTGGTCTTCTATCTTCTGCAGTGGGGAAAGGGGATGATAAATGGAGGTGTGCGTGGATGAGTTTGTGTGGTCAGGTGGAGAGTGAATGGGTGTTTTAGAGATAGTGTAAACATACGTACTGTAGGTGGTGGTATGGATTGTAATCGGGATTGAAGACTGCAGTTATAAGTAGTATAATACTACGCTACTGGGTGGAATGGAAATGTGGAGGTTTATGGAGGGAGAGATTGATGTGTCTCGAAGACTGTGTGAGAATGAGAGGGATTTGGTTTCTTTTATAGAATTCCTGGGTGAGACGTAGCATAGCAGATGGTGGTGGGAAATGATGCTGGAGTTTGTGAGTGGAAGGGTGAGTGTTTATCGTGGGTTATGCTGAAAAGAAGGGATTAATCAGTGGGAAAGATGGATATTATTGAGGTATGGGGCGGTTGGTTAATCTGGAAAGGAAGTACAGACATTGGGAGTTATGGGGCGGCGCAGTATAATAAGAAGAGAATCTCTTCTTTTCAATCGCGCGTGCTATAGACGTCTGATGAAACCTTTTGGTCCGGGACTTAGGATGTGTTGAAGTCCCGGACCATTCGTTTTGGGATATATTCTATTTCACCGTCAGTGTGGTCCGGGACTTAGCCATGTATCAAGTCCCGGACCATGCTTAAAATCTGGTCGAGAGAATTGCTTCATTGTGGTCCGGGTCTTCACTCCTGCTTCAAGTCCCGGACCATAAACGATTTTATAAGAGAGAAAACAGTCACATTGTGGTCCGGGTCTTCACTCTTCCACCAAGTACCGGACCATACAAATTTCAATGCGAGATTTGAGTCAGTTGTGGTCCGGGACTTGGCTCCATAGCTAGGTCCCGGACCAAGCTTGAATTTAAGTCGATGATGAATATCTTGACTCTATTTAGCTTGTTTGATTTGTCTTGTGTTCCAAAATGATAGGAATGTGTTTCTATTGAGATTAAATACCTGAAAAAGCACACAAAAACCATAAAAGCAGACAATTGCAATAAAAACATAAAATTACTTATAAGACAGGAATTTAGCAGTAAATGATAACAAATTGGGTCTCAAAAGACCCTTTAGAAATAGGTAAATTCCTGACTTATCAAGACTCTGGGACTATTTCACTTTGCCTTTGTAAAGGCGTCCATTTAGGTGGCCAAGGGTCTGGTGCCAACGGTAGCACACTCCGCCTGACGATCTATCTAGGTTCGTTCAGGATTAACTAGGGTAAACCCGATACGGGATAACCCAAGAGATCTCTACGCGCGACCAGCAACCAGTGGCTGTCTGGATTAAGGTACATCATCACATTCAGTCACACTCCACTGTTAACTTCGTTAGTTAGGTAGTCAGTTACAGTTTTAATTATAGAGAACATCACTTAATTTGTAGGCTGCCCTATGGGTCTTACGCATGCCTAGAATTATTCTAGGTAGTATTCACGTTCGAGTCAAAGCTCTAGAGACCGACAATGTCGTGTCCCGTTCCTAAGTGTTTTACTTAGGTTTTAACTACATACTTGTAATACTTAGCGTATTAGGTCAGGTAACGGTGGTCACAATCACACATTTCGCATATGTAGTTTTGTATAAGTCGATCTATAGTCGACGTAGTATTAGTCCCGTAGGACGTTCGTGCATAAATAAATAGTGCAGTAAACATAGCTACCCATCACACACATAACTCACATACATACATTCACACAAGTTATTTATCAAACAAATCCGAGCCCGAGGAATTCCTCAGGACAACCCAGATCAAACCCCTTTACATACCGTACACCGTGTCAAGGTCGCGCAGTGTAGACCACTAAGTTTTCTCGAGCGCGCACACGTCTGACGGGCGATCTAACAATACAAAGAACGCTATATGTCAATCCACATGACGGTATGATTCAGTATTTCCGAATACATTTGTAATCCCGGTACTACGCCCCCGGATTTTCAGCTGTTACTAGTTTACGTATAGTCATCTTAAAAATTCCTACTCGTAGTAAGTATTGATATTCGGTTTAGCAAAGACGTCGGTTTCTATACGAACGTCATAGTTAACGTTTTCAACTTAGGAATTTCAGCCTCCAACCCGTAATACTTTAAAATGTTACTCTTTGCATAACTTCGTTCGTTCTCGTATATTTTTAATCCAACCGTTATTTTGCATGCATAGGTATTTTAATAACCCGTAGTTGCATGCATGGTTGTAGTTTATAACCTATGATTGCATGCATTTCATGCAACGTTAGTTTACAATGCACGATAGATTGTTATCCCTCGATATACCTTATATTATTCAACTTCTCATTTATGAAACAACTTGTATTTATTTATAACTTTATGACGTTATAGTATGTATTTATACTTATAAGTTGACATGTATTATTTACTACTATATGGTCTGTAAACCATATTATATATGCATGTCACTTGCGCAATATACATATGTGTATATATATACTTTGTTTTCTTAAAGAAATAAGAAACTTTATATTATACACATGTTATTCCTTGTACAAGGTTTATTTAAACCATTCCAAATCATATATTAACCGTGGTATTTACGTCATTGTATACTATAATTTATATCTTCATTCTTGATGTATAATGTACATATGAATGTGCTAGTAAGATAGTTTTAATAACTATACTTTTGGCCACTCAATTTTTTTTTTGTGTTACATTAATATCATGATACCATATAGTGTGATATTTTATATGTCATTTAACTTTATAACATATAGTTGACAATTACATATATGTACCGAAAATAGTGTATACATATAATACACTTATACTTCTTTATTCCCTTATTTTTTTATTAAATCACAATATCCCCACATAATTTAATACCATGTTATAAATACTTCATTTTATAACATCAAAACTTTGTAATAAGATGTAATCTATAGTTTGGCAATATTTCCCTTTTATTGCCGAATAAGCATGCATTTATTATTTCATTTCCTTTCAACCCCACACTTTATAATTACTACAATTCCACCACTTATTTTGTAATATTTTTTTCATAACATATGTTATATCCTCCAACATTATAATATTTATAACATATGGTTTTCATATGTTATTTCTTATATACTACCGAACAGCCCTTTGCCGTTTGGTATATATTTTTCCAGCAACATAATTATTTTCCTTATTACACATTGACCCCTTTATATTATATACTTTCACATGTCACAAAAACCATATATTATACACTTTTATCAATATAGCCTTTTATATACTCCCTAAAATTCTTAAATCTTACACTTAGGATATAAATCACTATATTAACCAAACTACTCCTAAACTTTTCGGTAATTACATTGTATACCCCGAATTTTTCATAAATCCCACATTTCACTTATAATGTCAATATAAGTTCATAAATTAATTATTTATGACATTAAATTTGGTCAAGGCTTTTATTTTGGTCAATGTTGACCCAACATACACTAGTTTGACCATAGGTTTATGTATTTGCGGTTTTGACCACACTTTCTCAAAAATCACCATTTGACCCCCATATTTTAAAAAAAACTCAATAGAATTCATAGAATATCCCTTTTTAACATATAGTTTTCGATCTTATTTATATTCAGTCTCTAAATTTTATTTAAATTGCAATTCAACCCCAAGCTATTTCGGTAATATATATTTTGTTCTAATTTCATTCTAAATCCATTTTTAACTTAACATAGCAATTAAATTAAATGGCCTAAAATGCTTGGCCTTGTTACATTAATTTACATTGGATAAAATTACACATAATTGTTATAAAAACTATATTGTTTATGGTTTAATATATAGTTTTTTCTTTTATGCTCTCCCAAAATCATTTAATTAATTCCTATGACATTATATGTCATCTAAACCTTATGTTATCAACTAAAAATGTTATGAAACATTATAATATATAGTTAAGTCATTTAAGACCATGTTTGGTCTCGGTTTTCATCACCCATACTCTAATATTTTTATAAATCATGTTTTTGACCCATAATAAATTTCCTTGACCTTATGGGTCATTAATACTCTAAGTAGACAACCAAAAATGTTATTAAACATTTTATTACACAATTAAGTTTTAAAATCCTATCTAAACCCACGGCTTATATATATATATATATATGTGTGTGTAACCACAATGTCTTATGTAACGACCCCAAAACCGGCCTAGGAGTTAGGGTCGTTACACGCCGCGAGTCTACTACCTAACGTCGCAAGGCTCTAAGCAAAACAATCCCCAAAACCAAATAACGAACTTGTATAAATACCGAAAGAGTTTACAAGATCCAAATACTGATAAGTCAAATACAAAGCAAGGCCCGAAGGCTACACAAAAGCTCTAAAGCGTCCAACGCGCAAGGTAAACAAAATCTAAAGAAGCATAAAGTAAACGAAGCTCCAGAAGAGGATAAGAAGAGGAGATCCCACGAGCTCAATCTGCAACAAAGTAAAGGGGTGAGCTAAACAGCCCAGCAAGCAGAAGACTTCCTCAAGGAAGCCAACTCAAAACAGAAGCAGAAGAATAACTTATAAATAGAGGAGAAGGCGGAATCATTATAAACAGACAGAGTGGAAACACAAAACAGAAGCAGAGCAGAACGTCACTTCAAATCATAGTCGGACTTTCAGAAACAGATACAGAAGAGTGGGACACTAGAAACAAGCTAACACAACAGAAGGACTCACATAAGGTCCTATGGATCCGAAGATCCCACAACAGAAGCCGTAGAGACAGCTAAACAGACCCGTCGGTCAATGGTTTCCTAAGGGAGACCCTAAGGAATGTAATCAGAAGGAATTCCTGCGCAGCATGCTACGGGACAGCCCGACCCGACTATCCAAGGCTCAGAAGCAAAGTAACTAGTTCCCAAAACCAAAAGCTCACAAAACAGATCTCAAGTGCATGGAAATGCATATAAACAGCATAGGAAGCTTGTACACAGATAGGGGAAACCAACCCCGCAAACGGAACTCAAAACGGAGCTAAAACGAAGAAGTTATGCTCAAAACAGTGGCATGTCCGAACTTGCGTCCGACCCTGCAAGTTCGGACAGAGGCCGAGAATCAGAGGTTGGGAAAACGTCGATGTCCGAACTTACGTCCGGACGTCTAAGTTCGGACGTAAGTCGAAAGGCAGAAGCCAGAGCAAACCTTGTGTCCGAACTTGCGTCCGACCCTGCAAGTTCGGACACATGACGAAACTCATTTCCGAAAACCGTCCTCTCATCGAGTCCGAACTTGCATGTCCAGACCGATGTTCGGACACTTCAAAATCCCGAAAAATAAAACGCGCCCGAAGCACTATCCGAACCTACATGTTCGGACACAAGTCCGGACGGGGCAAAACTGGCGAAAATCAGAAAGAACAGACGCGCAGAGAACCACCAGAATCAACACAAACTCACCCAAAATCCACAGAATTGTAAATCAGTACCCTCGGGGGTTTAGCCAATCGATTAACAACGCAAACGAGAAGAAATCACGCAAGCCACACACCAAAACAGATCCGAAAACAGAAATCAAAAGCAATCCCCGAGGGTGAGCAAACATCCCCGATTCCATCCCCCACTTACATGAATTCGCAGCGTTGATTGCACCAATCTGAAGCAGAGTGATGACCCGACACACAACAACCCCGAACAGCACAACCAGCCACTGAATTCAGCACAAACGAGCACCCAAAATCAGAAACTGCACTCTCCGAAACAGCCACAAAGCAACTACCGAAAACACAATTTCACCAACCTGAACACGCAGAGAAGTGAGCCGAACAGCAGCAGCAGAAAATCGACGCAGAAATCCGACAGAAGCAGCAACAATCCTCACCAGAATTCACCAAGCACACAAGGAGAAGAAGAAGAAGAGAGAGCGCTCAAACTGTCGCGAAGAAGAACGAGCGGTTTGCAATTTGATCGTGAATTGTAAATGAAATAAAATAATGCCTTATCTTTCCTTAATAAGTCTTACCAAAATAAAAGAGAGGGGAATGACCTCCTTGCCCCCGTCTTTTAATTCAATGACTCCGACGTCCCACCAACTAAACAAAGCGCCACATAGCATAACTTAAATTAATAACCTTAACCGAAATGTTATGTCATGAAATCTGAAAAACGAAAATACGGAGTATTACATCACTCCCCCCTTAAAAGGAATTTCGTCCTCGAAATTCAACATACCTCGCTGCTCGAAGAGGGAAGGGAACTTGGCACGCAACTCCTCCTCGAGTTCCCACGTCGCCTCACGCTCGGACTGATCAGACCACTGCACCTTAACCATAGGCAGTGTCTTGCTACGAAGCCGACGAACATCCCGTGCTAAAATACGAACCGGAGCCGCCTCATAAGTGAAATCATCTCGGAGTCGGAGCTGACCATAGTCAATCACATGCGAAGGATCGTGCAGATACTTCCTGAGCATCGACACATGGAACACATCATGCACCCCTGCTAGAGCTGGTGGCAATGCCAATCTGTAAGCCACCGGCCCAACCTTCTCCAGCACCTCAAAAGGCCCTACGAACCGAGGACTCAGCTTGCCTCGCTTACCAAAACGAACAACACCCCGAACTGGAGAAATCTTCAGATACACGTGGTCCCCAACCTGAAACTCAAGCGGACGGCGGCTCTGATCTGCATAACTCTTCTGCCGGCTCTGGGCAACCAACAGACACTCCCTGATAGTCTTGACTTTGTCCACAACTCCCTGCACCAACTCAGGGCCCACAATCGCCCTCTCTCGCAGATCATCCCAACAAATGGGAGATCTACAGCGCCTACCATACAGCGCCTCAAATGGGGCCATCCCAATACTCGATTGGAAGCTATTATTGTAGGCGAATTCAATCAATGTCACATGCTGATCCCAGCTACCTCCGAAGTCAAGCACACAAGCCCTCAACATGTCCTCCAAAATCTGATTCGTCCTCTCCGTCTGACCATCGGTCTGAGGATGATATGCCGAACTGAAGGCCAAATTCGTCCCCAACGCCTTATGCAGGCTCCGCCAGAAGCGAGATACAAATCTCGGATCTCTGTCCGAAACGATCGTCGCCGGCACACCGTGCAACCTCACAATCTCATCAACATACAGCCGAGCCAGGCGCTCAAGGCTGAAAGTCTTCCTCACCGGCAAGAAATGGGCTGACTTCGTCAACCGGTCCACAATCACCCACAGCGCATCGTACCCAGAAGATGTCCTAGGAAGCCCCACAATAAAGTCCATACCAACGCTCTCCCACTTCCACTCAGGAATGGGAAGGGGCTGCAGAAGACCCGCAGGCCGCTGATGCTCAGCCTTCACCTACTGACAGGTTTGGCAACGAGCCACAAAATCAGAAATCTCCCTCTTCATATTCGCCCACCAGAAAGACTCTCTGAGGTCCCGGTACATCTTCACCCCTCCTGGGTGTACCGAATAAGGAGCTCCATGAGCCTCCTGCATAATCTCTCGCCTAAGGTCGCCTCCACTAGGCACACAAACTCTGCCTCTAAAGCGTAGGCAGTCGTCGCTGGACACAGAGAACTCTGACTCCTGACCATCGGACAACTTCTCCCTGACCTTACACAACTCAGCATCAGACTTCTGACCATCTCTAATCCGCTCAATCAGTGTAGACTGGACCTGAATAGAAGCAATCATCCCAGCACTGTCGGACCTGACAACCCAAACCCCCATACACTGAAGCTCAATAGCAGACCTCTGAACTCCTGACAAAGAACAAGCAAGCCCAGGAGCACCCCTACGGCTCAAGGCATCTGCCACCACATTCGCTCTACCCGGATGATAGAGGATCTCCAGGTCGTAATCGTGCAGAAGCTCCAACCAACGCCGCTGTCTCAAATTCAATTCCTTCTGCGTGAACAAATATTTGAGACTCTTGTGATCCGTGTAGACCTTACACGTCACTCCATACAAATAGTGCCGCCAGATCTTCAAGGCGAAGACCACAGCAGCTAACTCCAAATCATGGGTAGGATAATTCTTCTCATACGGCTTCAACTGGCATGACCCATAAGCTACCACTTTTCCCTGCTACATCAGAACACAACCCAGCCCTCTGTGGGAAGCGTCACAGAACACCTCAAAGCCATCTGTCCCAGAAGGCAACGTCAAAATCGGAGCCGAAGTCAACCTCTTCTTCAGCTCCTGGAAACTCTCCTGACACGCCTCACTCCAATCAAACTTGACATCCTTCCTAAGAAGACGAGTCAAGGGGGATACAATCTTAGAGAAACCCTCCACAAACTTCCTATAGTACCCAGCCAATCCTAGAAAACTGCGCACCTCAGACACACTAGTGGGCTTCGCCCACTCCATAACCGCCTTAATCTTCTCTGGGTCCACTGAAATGCCATCCTTCGAAACCATGTGGCCAAGGAACACAACTCTGTCCAACCAGAACTCACACTTCTTCAACTTGGCATACAACTCCTTCTCCTTCAACGTCTGCAGAACCACCCTCAGATGCTCCTCATGCTCCTCAGCACTCTTGGAGTACACCAGGATATCGTCAATAAAAACAACTACGAAAGAATCTAAGAAGGGTTTGAAAACTCTGTTCATCATATCCATGAAGAACGACGGGGCATTGGTCAAACCAAAAGGCATGACCAAGAACTCATAATGCCCATATCGGGTCCTAAAAGCAGACTTAGGCACATCCTCGGCCTTAATCCTCAGCTGATGATATCCAGAACGCAAGTCGATCTTCGAGAAGACTGTCGCTCCCGCTAACTGGTCGAAGAGGTCATCAATGCGGGGAAGAGGATACCGGTTCTTGATGGTAACCTTATTCAATTCTCTGTAGTCGATACACAATCTGAAGGAGCCGTCCTTCTTCTTCACAAACAACACAGGTGCTCCCCATGGAGACACACTAGGGCGGATAAAGCCCTTATCCAGAAGATCCTGCAGCTGCACCTTCAGCTCCTTAAGCTCTGCCGGACTCATGCGATAGGGAGCCTTGGAGATAGGCTGAGTCCCTGGCGCTAACTCAATAGAAAACTCCACCTCACGATCAGGTGGTAGCCCTGGCACATCGTCCTGGAACACCTCAGGAAACTCCCGCACAATGGGGATATCCTCCAACTGGGATCCCTCCTTAACCTTAGGTACAAAGCAGAGAAAACCCTGGCAGCCCTTCCTCAGGAAGCTAGCTGCCTGCATGGCAGATACTAAAACCGGCGAACAAGGTACCGAATTACCCACAAAAACAAAACGGGTCTCACCCGGTCTATCAAAGACGACTCTCCTAGCCGCACAGTCTATATGGGCATGGTGCTCTGCTAGCCAGTCCATGCCCAAAATCACATCGAAGCAGGAGATACTCATAGGAATCAAATTAGCAGGTAAGGTCCTATCCATGATCACTACTGGACTAGACTTGCATACAGAACTAAGCACACAAGCAGGCACGCCACTCAACGGGCTAGAAATACACAGATCCACATCACAGGGCACAGCAGATAACCCGAGACTACCCACTAAATCAGCAGACACAAAGGAGTGGGTAGCTCCTGAATCAAACAAACAGAAAACTGGCTGAGAAGAGATCTGAAGTATACCTGACACTACTCTGTCTGAGCCACGGTCTCGCTCACCAGCTAGCGCATAAACACGTGCCTGGGTCTGGGACTTCTTCTGGTCAGCCTTCCGCCCGGACCCTGAACCAGCACCACAACTCTCAGAACCACCACTGCTACCTCCACCTCTAGCCTGTGGACACTGGGCAATGCGATGGTCTAGCGAACCACACTTGAAGCACGCCCCGGACTTCCTGTAGCACTCCCGTCCTGGGTGGAAACGATCACACTCAGCACACTTCTCCACAGCAGGAGATGCTGATGAAGAAGAACCCCGGTCTCCTCTATACTTCTTCTTCTGAGAAGAAGGCTGCTCACACCTCTCGGGCTCCTCCACACGACCCTTCCTCTTCTGGTCTTTGCCCTTATCGGGCCTCTGGTCCTTCTTCTCATACCGCTGCCTAGTCTGCAGCTCAGACTCCACTACCAACGCCACATCAGCCACATCCCTGAAGGTCTTGTGGCGAAAAGGTGCCACAGCAGCTCGAATATCACCCCTCAAACCAGCCTCAAACTTCCTAGCCTTCCGGTTATCATCCGGCTCAGGCACGAACTTAGAAAGGGATATAAACTTACGCACTTACTCATCCACTGTCATCTCCTTCGTCTGACGAAGCCTCCCATACTCAACTATCTTCTGATCCCTGAAGACATCGGGATAGAACTGCTGATTGAAGCAGCCCCTGAACTGCTCCCATGTCCATGGGTGGGGGTACTTCCCCTCAACTGACTTCCACCACTCCTTCGCCTCAGACTGAAACATGAAAGTAGCGAATCCAACCTTCTGTTCCTCCTCACACCCCATGACCCGTAGAAGGTCCTCAATCTCCGTGATCCAGTGGCTCGCCTCCTGTGGGTCGCCACTAGCATCAAAAGAAGGCGGCTTCAGCTTCAGGAACTCCTGAAGCGCCTTCACATTGCTGCCCCCCGCGTTACCGGCTCCTGTCGCCTGACCAGCAGTGGCCCCTACGGTCTGCAACACCTGGGTCACCACCTGCTGCACAATATCTGCAATGTCCCCCTGGGGAGCATCGCCTGAAGCTGCACCACGTCCTGCACGTCGGGGAGGCATACTGAAGATACAAACACCAAGATTGATCAGAAACCATCAAGCATCAAATAGCAGACCTTTCGGACACCCACACAAGCAGACAAACCCCACAAACACCAAAGAATGAGCAACCTGGCTCTGATACCACTAAATGTAACGACCCCAAAACCGGCCTAGGAGTTAGGGCCGTTACACGCCGCAAGTCTACTACCTAACGTCGCAAGGCTCTAAGCAAAACAATCCCCAAAACCAAATAACGAACTTGTATAAATACCGAAAGAGTTTACAAGATCCAAATACTGATAAGTCAAATATAAAGCAAGGCCCGAAGGCTACACAAAAGCTCTAAAGCGTCCAACGCGCAAGGTAAACAAAATCTAAAGAAGCATAAAGTAAACGAAGCTCCAGAAGAGGATAAGAAGAGGAGATCCCACGAGCTCAATCTGCAACAAAGTAAAGGGGTGAGCTAAACAGCCCAGCAAGCAGAAGACTTCCTCAAGGAAGCCCACTCAAAACAGAAGCAGAAGAATAACTTATAAACAGAGGAGAAGGCGGAATCATTATAAACAGACAGAGTGGAAACACAAAACAGAAGCAGAGCAGAACGTCACTTCAAATCATAGTCGGACTTTCAGAAACAGATACAAAGAGTGGGACACTAGAAACAAGCTAACACAACAGAAGGACTCACATAAGGTCCTATGGATCCGAAGATCCCACAACAGAAGCCGTAGAGACAGCTAAACAGACCCGTCGGTCAATGGTTTCCTAAGGGAGACCCTAAGGAATGTAATCAGAAGGAATTCCTGTGCAGCATGCTACGGGACAGCCCGACCCGACTATCCAAGGCTCAGAAGCAAAGTAACTAGTTCCCAAAACCAAAAGCTCACAAAACAGATCTCAAGTGCATGGAAATGCATATAAACAGCATAGGAAGCTTGTACACAGATAGGGGAAACCAACCCCGCAAACGGAACTCAAAACGGAGCTAAAATGAAGAAGTTATGCTCAAAACAGTGGCATGTCCGAACTTGCGTCCGACCCTGCAAGTTCGGACAGAGGCCGAGAATCAGAGGTTGGGAAAACGTCGATGTCCGAAGTTACGTCCGGACGTCTAAGTTCGGACGTAAGTCGAAAGGCAGAAGCCAGAGCAAACCTTGTGTCCGAACTTGCGTCCGACCCTGCAAGTTCGGACAGAGGCCGAGAATCAGAGGTTGGGAAAACGTCGATGTCCGAACTTACGTCCGGACGTCTAAGTTCGGACGTAAGTCGAAAGGCAGAAGCCAGAGCAAACCTTGTGTCCGAACTTGCGTCCGACCCTGCAAGTTCGGACACATGACGAAACTCATTTCCGAAAACCGTCCTCGCATCGAGTCCGAACTTGCATGTCCGGACCGATGTTCGGACACTTCAAAATCCCGAAAAATAAAACGCGCCCGAAGCACTGTCCGAACCTACATGTTCGGACACAAGTCCGGACGGGGCAAAACTGGCGAAAATCAGAAAGAACAGACGCGCAGAGAACCACCAGAATCAACACAAACTCACCCAAAATCCACAGAATTGTAAATCAGTACCCTCGGGGGTTTAGCCAATCGATTAACAACGCAAAACGAGAAGAAATCACGCAAGCCACACACCAAAACAGATCCGAAAACAGAAATCAAAAGCAATCCCCGAGGGTGAGCAAACAACCCCGATTCCATCCCCCACTTACATGAATTCGCAGCGTTGATTGCACCAATCTGAAGCAGAGCGATGACCCGACACACAACAACCCCGAACAGCACAACCAGCCACTGAATTCAGCACAAACGAGCACCCAAAATCAGAAACTGCACTCTCCGAAACAGCCACAAAGCAACTACCGAAAACACAATTTCACCAACCTGAACACGCAGAGAAGTGAGCCGAACAGCAGGAGCAGAAAATTGACGCAGAAATCCGACAGAAGCAGCAACAATCCTCACCAGAATTCACCAAGCACACAAGGGAGAAGAAGAAGAGAGAGCGCTCAAACTGTCGCGAAGAAGAACGAGCGGTTTGCAATTTGATCGTGAATTGTAAATGAAATAAAATAATGACTTATCTTTCCTTAATAAGTCTTACCAAAATAAAAGAGAGGGGAATGACCTCCTTGCCCCCGTCTTTTAATTCAATGACTCCGACGTCCCACCAACTAAACAAAGCGCCACATAGCATAACTTAAATTAATAACCTTAACCGAAATGTTATGTCATGAAATCTGAAAAACGAAAATACGGAGTATTACATCTTACATACATTATCATGCTACGGTTTTTATTTTTGAATAGCTTCATGACATATAACCCATATGATAAAGGTGTTAAGTACACTTACATTGTCTTTAAGCAAATCCAATCAGCCTAGGCTTCACATGTGTCACGGCTGATGTATAAAATCTCATATCAGTTTCCACATGAACCAATACGTTAGCTTGGTTATATACTTCATTTAGGTACTAATACTCACCTTGGTATATATATATTTTTGACTTGTTTTCCCTTGTTTTGAAACTGTTTTGAGTGGCTCTCTGCGCCTGTTTTTAGCGAGCAACAAGGGGTGTTATACTGCTGCTAAGATCAACATATACTACCGATGGAATTAAGAGGAGATAGACAAGGTTTTTACCTAGTTTTGGAGCTGGGTTCAAGGCTTGGTTATGCCTGGTTTTCAGTGGCAAGATCCAACGTATTAGCCACTACTCATACCAGGTTACATTATCAGTAGAACAAGGGTATAAGAGGTGTGAGAACTTACCGAAGCATGGCCTAACGAGGGTGCTTGCAAGGTTTCTACTACTGTAGGTTTCATGGCATTTGCTCACTGTTTTTACGTGAAGAACAAGTGGGAAAACTCAGCGTAAGCTAGGTGTGCTACCGGTAGAAGGGAGAAGAAGAAGAGGACCAGTTTTTCCTTACCGATGCTTGGTATAGCAGGGACGTTGTTTGGACTTCTTCACTGCATGAACCACGGTGGTTCTTCTCTGCTGGGACGTGAAGAAAGCAAGAGGAGGAGCTCATAACAAGCTGGTTATTCCTCTGGTATGAGACGTAAGGAAAAACAAGAAAGGACCTCAAAACAATCCATGGATACTACCGGTGAAGCAAGGAAGAAGGGAGTGGATAAGGCTCACCAAGACATGGCCAATCAAGAGTGTTCTACTGGGCTTTGCCACGGCTTGAATCAAAGCGCTTCCCCTCTGTTTTGCATGTGAGGAAAAAGAAAGAGTTCAAAAATTAGCTAGGTGCTCTTCTCTGTTTGTTCGTGAAGAAACCAGCAGAAGAAGCCCATTTAGAGCTGGGAAGATCAGAAATACATTACCGATAATGGAGAAGGGATACACAAGATTTTTCTTACCGTAAGTGTGATCAGACAAGGACATTCGCATATGTTTTGTCCTTTCACAAGTTGGGTAGCTCCTACGGGTATTTTCGTGAAGAAAAACAGATAGGAGAAGAAGTTTATTACGCTGGGAAAAACTGGAAAGGAACACCGGTAATAGGAAGGGAAGGAAGCTGTTATATTTACCTTGAACAGGTTATGAAAACCAATTGCTTTCCTCTTCTGTTTTTAGCCGATAAACGTCTCATCTTCATACATTAACACCGCTCTGTTTGCTACAGCAGGTAACAGCAGCCAAGGAAGGTCTAGTGGAGTTCCACGGTTTTGGAACAGCAAGAGGAACTGGGGTGTTTATGTTTTTTTCCTTACCGAGAAGAATGCAAATGAGGTTCTAAACTGGAGTACTGCTACTGCCTGAGATGGGATGATTCTCCTCTCTGTTTTGTACGTGGAGAAGCAAGGAGAAGAAGCTCATTGGAGCTGGGAATGTTTTATCGACTTCCTTTTCTGGAACAGCAAAAACGAAATTGAGAACACCCTCGGTTCTCTTCTCTGGAACAACAAAGTGAAATTGAGAACACTCTCAGTTCTCTTCTCTGGAACAGAAAAATGAAATTGAAATCACTCTCGGATTCTGGAACCGAAATGAAGAAGCTGAGACATACACTCGGTTAGAGGACAACATGGAATGGACTGAGCTGCTCATGTTAGAAGAAGAAGAAAAGTTTTGAAAGAAAGATGAGGAAATCGGTAATAGTGGGGTAGTGGTTCCTAGGTTTGACTGGTAGTCCAGTGAGAAGTTTTCCCAAACTGAAACATCACTTTAGTTAGTAGAAGTTGTCGGCTAGGATAGGTTACTCACGTTTCTTTTTTTTTTTGAAGCAGCAACAGGGGTTAGAGCTTACGAAGGAGGAAGAAGAAATGGTGTTGGGAAGTGAAACCGGTTGAAGAGGTATGGCTCTTATTGTATCTTTTTTTTTTGGAACTACTCGTGACTCATGTCCGCTTATATTGCAGGTGGTCGGACGAGTTGGGTGGTAGTAGCATAGTAGGTAGGAGCTAGTTGATTTATCGGTCATGATATAGATTAACATTGTACAAGTCATAATAGTACCCATAATTTTGTGTGTGTGATTCGGTGGGTGCAGGTGGATGAGGTGTCCAAATCGAACGGTACTGGACAAGGTACTAGCTCAGTATGGAATAAGTGAGTAACTTTGCTACTTGTAATAATTCGTTGCAGTTTATTATCGAATTCGAGCACAGCTCAACCGGTTAAGGCTACGGGAATGGTACGAAAGGTCTCGGGTTCAAATCCCGTCTAGAGCATGTTTGCTCCTTTTTTTGTTTCAGCCTTCTTTATGCTTATTCCTTGTATATGTGCGGCTGTATTAATATGCCGCGTTTTTAGTTGTATATACATATATACAAGCGGTTATTTTGTTATGTCACGTTATTAATTATACCTATATATGAATACGACTATTTTATTTGTCGTGTTTTAGCTATATGTACCTATGCGACTATATTGTCATGTCGCGTTTTTAGTTATACGTACAACGTTATAATATTGTAATGTTGTGTATAAGTATATATATATATATGTACGTGACCGTATTAATATGTAACGTCGTCATATTTTCGGACATGTATATGCTCGTACTAATTTTAATTACTCGTTCGCTCACAAGTCGTTACATGCTCATAATAATGTACACATTCCCCTTAATCTAAACCTTACTCCATAAGGTTTTATATGCTTAATTATTTAGGCCATAATTTAATTGGTTATATGTCCAATCCATATTTAATTAAGTAGGGGTATTTCACAAATACTTAACAAGATCTGGAAAGTTGGTGTCTATCCCCAGAAGTTAGAAAACAGCAAGAGTATGTGAAGTGCGGATTACCGAGGATTTTCTAGAGGATGATGTGGTCAAAGAGGTTGGTTCAACCCAAGAGTATGAGGAAGTAGAAATCAAAGCCCGGACGCCTGGGGAAAGTTCGGAGAAAGCCATAGAACTGGTAGACCTACCGAAAAAGGTACCCCTAAAAACTGATCCCTCTAAATTTTTCAAAATTGGAAATACTTTTCATCATGATGAATAAATTCACTTAATGAGATTTTTGGAAAAAAGAAGAGAGACATTCGCTTGGATCCCAAGGGATATGCCAGGGATAGACGCTAGCATTATCCAGCATAACCTGAATGCAGATCCTAAGTTCCTTGCCATCCGATAGAGAAAGAGGATCATGGGAAGAGAAAGGGACGAAGCGGCCTGGATGGAAGTTGAGAAACTGCTTAAAGCCGGTTTCATTAGGAAAGTTTTTGTTACCCAAAATGGTTATCAAATGTAATATTGGTCAAAAAAGAAAATGGAAAATGGAGGATGCGTGTGGATTTCACAGACTTAAATAAAGCTTGTCCAAAAGTTTTTTATCCATTGCCATCCAAAGATAAATTAGTCGCAGCAACAACTCAGAGTAGCGTAATGAGTTTCTTAGATACGTTCTCCGGATATAACCAGATAATGATGAATAAAAATGATCAGGAGAAAACATCTTTTATCACTTTGTCTGGTATCTTCTGTTACAAAGTCATGCCATTCGGATTAAAAAACGCCGGGGCAACTTTTCAGCGAATGATCGACGAAGTGTTCCAAGAGCAACTGTCCCATAACGTGGAGGCATATGTAGACAATATAGTAGTAAGTAGTAACTCTTTAGCCCAGCATATGAACGATCTCGAAGAAACCTTCAACACTCTGGATAAGTACAAGATCAAATTAAATCCTGAAAAGTGTGTCTTTGGAGTTACTCGGGGAAAGTTTATGGGTTTCATAGTCGGACAGAGAGGAATCGAAGTCGACCCGGAGAAAACCCAAGCAGTCCTTGACCTTCCACAGCCAAAGAATATCAAAGATGTGCAAGCTCTGAATGGAAGGCTAACCGCTCTAATCAGATTTTGCTCCAAACTCCAAGAAAAATCCATTCCATTTTTCAATGTGCTCCGGAAGAATAGACAGTTTCAATGGGATACAGAATGCACAGAAGCTTTTGAACAAATAAAAAAGATGCTCGGAGAGCTTCCGAAGCTTGGCGTTCCAACCCCGGGCCAAGATTTATTCTTATATTTGTCGGTATCAGAGTGGGTGTGGCAGCAGTCTTAGTGATGGAAGAAACACAGAAAGAAATCCCTGTTTACTACACTGGAAAGATTTTGACTTCCACAGAAACAAGGTACTCTAACATTGAAAAAGTTTTGTTTGATCTGGTTATAGTTCCAGGAAACTAAGACCATACTTTCAATCGCATGGAATCGTTGTGCGTACCAATTGGCCGTTGAAGCAAATCACCAATAACCCGAGCGCTTCCGGAAGGATGGTAAGATGGACAGTCGAACTCACTCAATTTGAAATCCATTATGTTCCGCGAACCGCGATAAAAGCTCAAGCCTTGGCAAACTTTATTACCGAAACAACCTTCTTTCATCAAGAGGAGTGAGAAGTACCGTATAAAATCTGGGTAGATGGGGCCCGGTGCAAAACTGGGGCAGGGGTTGGGGTTATGGTCCAAACCCCGATGAAAGTATGAACTACCAAGGAACAACGTTACATATTCAGCTACCAACGAGAATCCTCTATTATGCTACAATTAATATTCACTAAAGTTGGTAACTGTGAGCCTCACACGACCAGAATCAAGATATCCATAAATCTGATGAACGCAGGTGGTATAAGTTTAGTTCTAAAGTTGATAGCTCAATTATACATACTATAGTCATTTCTGTGAAGCAAATTATTAATTTCATTCTCCCAAGTTCACACTCTTTTAAATACCTCCAAAACCAACGCAAATCATCACCCTCATCTACAAACACCCTCCAACGCTCACAATTTGATATCTATACCACGGACTTTAGGAAGTCAAAATTTCCAATGAAACTGCAATCTTTGTAGAGCTCAAATCTGACATTGATGCACATTAAAAAGATAGAGAGATATAGATTACCAAAGAAGAACTTGGGAGAGTTAACAAGAGTAGGCAGGAGGAGGAATTTAAAAGCATACAATTATAATACACACAAAGTAACAAAGGATAATAAATGATGTCTAAACTATAACTCACTACTACCATCTCTAAGCTTATCCTCTCTCATTTTTATCGTAACTACTTCCATCACCTCATCATCCTCTAAACAGTCAAACAAGTCACGGTAGCCGTAGTTCTTCACCGTAGTCACAGCCACAACAAACTCTTCAAAGGTGAACTCACTTTAATCTAACAATTGCCATGGTCTCTGTGGTCTTGCCTTCCCTAGAAGCAATGAACTCATAATCAGGGCGCTGACTACCTACCAACATATCCTCAATGTGATTTGCTAGAGACAAATTATAAGTAGTCATAGCTTCCCTTATTAATAAATACAATTGGTCAATGAAACCGTTTCTTTTGCAAAAAAAAAAAAACAACTGTGACTCTTCCTTCCATGGGATGTTTTGTAACCGCTGAACTTCTATAGATGGTTTAACTTGAGTTTGGCAAGGATTAGAATAAATTTAGCTTTATACTCCTCCACGGCTTGGAGTATGAGGAACTTAACGTAGTCACCCAAGTTCTCCTTAAGCCTACACTTAAGCATCTCAATCACCTTGACATTGACATCTATAGCTGCCATTGTAAGGGAATAAATAGTCTGATAAGAAGTGACCCATTGTATGTATTATCAAAGGTGATAGTAAAAGGGTTGTCCACTATTAAATTATAAACACATATGTCAACCTATAGTGTACATTCATATGGAACTACGTACAATAAGGATGGACATGTGTTAATCTGAACGATAGAGGGATAATATTTACATTTAACTATCGAACATCATAATAGGTTTGCCACATTACAAATTCATATTACCTGGATACGTTCCCCAAATAAAAAACTACAACCTTAGGTACATCCATCAAACAAAAACACATTTTTAGATACAACTTATGAAGTTCATATATCCAACTTCCTCAAGTCATATTTCATCAAAAAAATAACCACCCTAATACTATGCCGAAGTCATTACCAGCAGTGGCGGAGCTATGTGATCGGTTGGGTGGGCCAGGCCCCCCAATTCAAAAAAAAATTAACAATAATATATATAGCATAATATACTTATTAACTTGTCCTCTAATCTTGTAGGTTGTAGCTTTTTTTTTGTTTGAAAAACAACATATGTAAACTTCTAACTCTGAAGCCCCTCTCTAATTATAAGTTACAGTAGTTTTTTTCCTTGTCTCAGCCCGGCTAGTCGAAAGGTGTTGAAGAAAGAGATTTAGATGGCTCAAATTGGTATACTTTAATTATTTTCTCATTTTTTAGTACTCATAGGTTTTAGTGGCATCTCTAGTCAGCCTCTTGGAATCTGTGAAACCAATATCGATGCAATCATGTTGCCAAACACCAACACAAAGTAATAAGTCGTATTCAATTCTTCATGGTCATCCTCTTAGTACATTTCACCTCTTCAATATACAATGAAATTTTCGACCAAAAAAAATATACAATGAAGTTATTACTTGTCAATATTGATACCATTATTTAGGTGGTTTATTTCTTTCCCTGTCATGACCATGACATTTAATAATTATATACGTGTTATTAGAGGAATTGTTTTCTTGTCTATTCTTGGAACTTGTTTTTGAATGAGGTACCAATGAAAATACCACACTCGATATAGTCTTTATGGTAATATACTCTTATTGACTATCAATTTCACCATTCTTTGGTGATATTTTGCATTGAGGTTAATCACATCATATATAAATATGATATATGTTTTTATATTGTTGCTTAAAATAATAAATACACTCACTTTATACACATATATATATATATATATATATATATATATATATATATATATATATATATATATAATACTATATAAAAATATATATGGCCCCCTTAATTTCTGAATCCTAGCTCCGCCCCTGAGTACCAGCGAAATCCATTACTACAAGAATGGTTACAAACTATTAACCATGTTTCATTCTATAAACTAAGTGAACCCACTCCGCAACCTCTTCATCGTTTGCATGACCATCAAAACAACTCTATGGCTCCTACCAACAAGGATGTACAAAGCATACACAATCTCACTGCAGGTTAACTTGGGACACGTCTAACACATGCACTAGCTTCCTCGATAGTCACTTCTGTCAAGCAAATTATTAATTTCATTCTCCCAAGTTCACACTCTTTAAATACCTCCAAAACCAACGTAAATCACCACTCTCGTCTACAAACACCCTCCAACGCTCACAATTTGATATCTAACCACGGACTTTAGAAAAGTCAAAATTGCCAACGAATATACAATCTTTATAGGGCTCAAATCCGACATTAATGCACATTTAAAAGGCATAGAGAGATAGATTACCGAAGAAGAACTCGGGAGAGTTAACAAGAGTGGGCAGGAGGAGGTTTATCTTTGTTAAGATAATGACTCAATCTATTATGTTTCTTATGGAGTTAATTGGAAAGTTTATCTTCCAATTGTTAAGTTGCTCATAAGAATTAAAACGGTGAGTCATGAAGTCTTTTAAAGTTTTCCATAAATAAAGGAGCAGTTAATGAGGAGTTTTAGAAGAGTTTTTTAACCGTTTCAATGTACCTATTTACTAGAGTGTTAATGGACCATTATACCTGACTTTATGTAACATTTATGAGTTATGTTATGGGTTATACAAGTGGGTAGTGAAGGGAGTCATCCTCACCTATAAATAGGATTGCATTCCATGGTTCAAGATAGCATCTCAAAATACAAGGGATACACAATAGCATTAGTTGGGGTCCGGGAAAATTCTCTTATGATCCTCTTAAAATCCTCTTGAAAATTAGTGATCTCCGTGTTCTTCTTCTCCGGTGATTAGGCTTTGGGCCTAACCACGCTACATCTTGTATCACTCTTTTAATCTTCGTGGGAATTTATTATCTCATAAAATCCTCACCGACCCTAACAATCTTGGAAGATAATGGATTGTCGACATCGGCCATTGCTGGTTGCCCGATGCTGCCCAGAGCACTTCCCCTGCGTTGCTGGCGTCCTCTTCCTCTTTAAGCCGCTGCAACAATGTCCGTCGGATCGGTGGATAAAAACTACTCGACCAAACGAACATTGCGGCTATACTAGTGGGATACACCATGATGATAATTACTGGGACAAACAAAAGCTCCTACTAGTAGAGACGGGTGGGATTATAATTTAGAAGATGATGAAATGTAAAAAAATTCACTACTGTACCATTCGGTAAGGACATTTAAGTTAAATGTTTTTTTAAAGCTGTCTTTATTTCAATGAAAATCTACCCAGCTTTTTGAAGAGGTCATTAGATAGCTTGACAATATAGGTCCTTTATTTTTTAACATTACTGATACACCCTTTCTTTAAAAAGACTTAGAATCCTTGTCTCTTCCTTTTCATTTGTATTTTCTTGTTTTCCGACTACTTTAGTCATCCCTCCTCCACCTAAAGGAAGATCACAGAAGAGAAAATGATCAAATAATCTAAATGATTCCTTTCACTGAGATGATACATTATTCGATTCTCGTCAATAATTCCATTAAGGCATCAACTAAGTAGAGAAGAGAATCGGCATGTCATGGAATCTAGTTGAAAATTGGTTTCCTAAAAAACAAATTGAAAATTGTAGAAGAGAAAATGATCAAATCATGTAAATGAGTACAAGAACTTCCAACACTGCCACTGCATATCACAATAAATGAAATTAACCTTCCATATCCATCTCATGGTTGGATACCCGCTTAGTGCGGATTGGAAGAGTTGAAGAGCTACCGTGATAAATAATTGCCTTGTGCAATGATTGGCTCTGTGAGAGCGCGTTTGATCGGTTTAACTACTTGAAATTGGTTGCGGTAAAAAATAACAACTGTGAAATTGGTCGATCGTCGGCAAGTATAGGAGGAGAGAGATAGGCACACCGGAGACTATTAAACATGTCCGACCTTCAGTGAATCGAGTTTGTTCGATGAAGAATGATTACCGTGAGGAAGAAGGGGGTGGTAGTGCTGGGTGAGAAAGAGGAGAATGGGAAGAGAGGATACGACAAAATGGGGAGGGAGGAGATCAAACTGGTATAACTTGTAAATTATGAAAATAGTGAGAGGGTAATATTGTATTTTGGATAGAGTTAGAAATCCAAAAAGCAGCTTTAAGTTCCAAATGTAGCTAAGCCAACATTTATCATAATGGTCTTTTTTTGCCTTTATCCGACTGAAATAGAGATGATTTTTGGCAAAATAAAACTGCTTTAAGTGGAAAAGCAGCATAAAGCTCCTTACCGAACGAAGCCTACATCTAGGGTTTAGGTGAGGAAAAGAACTGATGTTGAGTGACTCTTAGGGCGCCGTTGAGCAAATAAAGATTAGAGAATAAAGAAAAATGTCGCTGACAGCCCAAGTCACACTAATTCAGTTTTTTTTTCTAAGACCTTATTTGGATTTCATATATATATATATAATAAACAGGTGATGGGTTAGGTTTTAATGAGTGATGGGTGAAAAATTGTCATCCAAACCTGTCACCCTTCACCCGTCACTTGTTTTCGACCCGTTTATATCGAGTTTTACCCGTTTTTCACCCGAGGGTGAAACATGTTATCAAATACATGTTAGTATTGCCAGCCCTAGTTTTGGGGTGATTCCACCGGTTTCGGCTCCGGTTCTGTATACTCAACCTCACGACAAAAATACCGGTTTCGGTTCCAACCAGTTTCAAGGTGGTTCCTTTTCTGGGCCACTTCCGGTTCAATCTTGAATCTCAAAGAGTGTATTCGGAACCACTTCACAAAGTATCAGGTTCGATTCCGAAATGGTTCATGATCAATTCCGACCGGCTCTGGTTCGGTCTTAGGGGTTCCGATTGGAACTAGTACACATGACCTCCTTTAGTGGATTCCACACCATTGTATAAATTTATTTTAAATTTTTAATGACATTTTTTAGTTGAAATCCATACCATTGTAGATGCCCTTATCTTTATCAAGACTAAGAATATAGTTAGCTAAAAGTATGTTCTTACTCAACGAGTAAGAAAGACACATGGCTACTTGCTAGGTTCTCAAATGTCAATTCAACATGTTGCTGAATATATTTCGAGTGTACACCATTTTGTCCACTTCTCGACGTTACATGGTCATTCTGTCAAGAGCAGGGGTGAACCCAATATAGAGCGTAGTGTGTCAACTGACACACATGCAATTTATAATAAAGCTAAAATTTATTTATATGCTATAATTAATTATATTTAGTTAGGTGGTTTGACACTCATGTGTTGATAAATATGAGTTAAGTTCAAAACTTCAAATATGGTTAATGCAATTTGTTTATTTCATTACAAATATCATCTAATATATGTAAAATAAATTGAGTTCAAGGCTAAAGAATGACCTTAAAAATAGTTGTATTTCACTTTGTAAATCACTCTTTATCTGTGTATTTTATATTTTGATTTTAATTTTTTTAGTCCTTATATATATTTATTATAAGTGGGATATGTTTTGAACCCAAGACCTTTGGTTCAAGAATACCACTCCTCTACTGACCAAGCCATGATTGTACCTTTCTTTCCCCACCTAATATTGTTTATTTTCTCTAATCTTGATTTATTATGCACTTCCACATTTTTATCTCTAAGAACAACAAAGACCCTAAAGCTAATTACTTAATTTGTTGGTTAACATTATTTGCTACTTGTCAACCTAAATTTATTCTTCTAGTTTGTTCATGAATGATGCTTTACTAACTTTGATTAAGAATAAGATGTTTTTTTACTGTTTTTAAGAATATAATTAAAATTTATTTTGTTGTAGACCTTATACTACTAGTATTTATTGTCAATATGATCACAACTTCAATATAACATTATATAAAAGCTTATTGTTAACTTCAAAACTCTGAGTTTATAAATTTGACACACCTAATTTGAAATTTTAGGTCCACCGGTCAAGAGTAAATTTAATGAGTACGAGAGGAAATGTATCCAACTCTTAAAAAATGTCCGCTCATAATCAAATGACCAAGTTAAGAACATCACCAAATTAATACACGGTTTTGTTTCTTTTTGAAAAATACTACCAGATACTAGTGTCGTCCGGCGCACCGATTGACGGATTTGCTTTCTGTCACTAAGGAGAACCTCAATCATTCGATGGTTGTTGGGGAATATGATGACAAAATGGCACGTACCATACAGTGAGTGCGCAATATGACCGTTATCGTATTCTCTGACCATTTCAGAGAGTTGGAAAAATGTGTTATGATATTGGTAGGCCCCATTTATAATGATAAAAGTAATAGCACTTCATAACAAGAATTATATCTATGCAACAGCTAATTATTGGGTTGGTTTGGGGATAACTGCTGGGCTGTTGCTGGGTCCTGTTGCTGGAAATTGAGAAGTTGTTTACTGATGGTTTTGCAGAAGCTGTCAGTTGTTGGTTTTGGTGTTGGTGGAACACCTGCTGACGGTTTTAAAAAGTAGAGACAATTGTTAGGTCTTGCTGCTGAAAATTGAGAGAGTTGTCTGCTTATGATTTTGCAGAAGCTGTCAGCTCCCCATTTATAATGATAAAAGTAATAGCACTTCATAACAAGAATTATATCTATGCAACAGCTAATTATTACCATTATCCAGACCGTCTTTTATTATAAACAAATTATTAATTAGAATTATTTTCTGAAAATTTAAGCAACATTGTTATTATAATAATTCTAGAGAGACCAACAGAATCCACCATAGCTGTTCTTAGCTCATCCCTAAAGTTTTGTTATTTAATATAAAACCTGGCACTTAACCGACATTTTTCTGGCAAAGCAAACCCTTCCTGCGCCAGCTACATTGATATATATCACATAGTCATTAGTTCACCACCTACACCACGTCGTTTTGCTTATCCTCTCTTTTTTGTTTGTCCGACTCTGTATATTACTTACATTTCTTCCATTGACCAATCGGAGCAAACAGATGAAAATCAGACAGGGGGCAGGAAATACTACTAGCTAGAATTCCGCAGTAGAAGTTCACTTCCGACAATACATTTCCTAAATTCCGCAATAGAAGTTCACTACCAATGGTAGCCGCTGGATCAGAAAACCCAGGTGCTTATCTAAAACAATCACCGGACTCATCCACCATCGACGACACAGTCGAGTCAGAATTCTCACGAAAGCGAAGATGCTGCTTCTATACTCCAATCCACTTCTTCACTTCAACCACTTTATCCAACCCCAACCCCACTTCCTCGTCATCCTCCACTTCACCCGGTGGCGGTCGTTGCTGGCAGAGAATCTCCGGTACTGGAGACGGGAACAACGAGTTCATGGTAGTAAGAGCCTGGAAGAAGATGCGTGAGTGGTCAGAGATCATAGCGGGGCCGAAATGGAAAAATTTTATTCGGCGGATGGGTAAGCCGGGGAATAGACCAATGGGATGTCGAATTGGGTTAGGGAATCATCATCAGCAGCAGCAAGGGAAGTTTGGGTATGATCCGTTAAGTTACGCGATGAATTTTGACGAGGGAAAGAATAGTCCTTCTGATGAAATGGATATTGGGTTCCGTAACTTCTCATCTCGATATGCTTCATTCCCGTCTTCGGCTAAATCCTCCATGGATCTCGGCAAGGAGAACGCACCTTCTTTTTTGTGATTGATTACTCATCGCTCTCCGCTGCTGATGTCCAGTGGTAGTGGTATCTCATTGATTTTTGTTCGGGTCTCTCATTGGGGTTCCATCGATTGATAATTGCTGCCCACATTGGTAATCTGGAAGTGTTATTTTTGACAAATTCGTTTCTTCCTCCATCGCCGGGTTGCTGATGTGGTCTCGCCGGATTATTGATCAGCCACCACGTTGCCTCAGTTATGGGTGGGGGCCACGTTGTATATGGAAAAATAACGGAAATGATGTAAGGTTGACTTTATTGATTATTTTTTAAGTTTTTTTTATTTGTCTAGTGGGATTTTGATTCGATCAATAGAGGTAACGGTTTGGTTGACATCGATTCTTTTGCTCTATTTTACTTTTTGTATATGTACACCGGGTGTTTCACCCTTTTATCTTCCAATATACCAAATACCAGTGACATTTCCCAACATTTTACAAAAGAATAGAAAAGAAGGTGCGAAACCAGCATGATTCTTTCTTAAATTACATAGAGCTTTGTATACAATCATTAATTGGGGTACCTTGAAATTTGGCATGTGACCGACCTAAGGTAAGATCAAGTCCGCTTATTATTCAAGTGTTGATTGAGAGACAACTGATTTCCAGTTGTGTGCCACTTATTTGTCGCGGCAGAATAACCAAGTCCCGGCGGCTTGGTCGGTAGTGGAAGGAGTGGAGAGATACCCTTGAACCAAAGGTCTTGGGTTCGAAACTCACCCACTGCTGTTACCAATCAAAAAAAAAAAGTGTCGTGGCAGAATTAATAAAATGTGTTTTTTGCTAAGTCAAGTTGGGAAGCTACCCAACTTAACCTTATAGAGTGCAGCCATCTTTTCAATTATTAGTAGAAGCTCAATTTCAATAACAAAAGAGAGAAAGCTCCCTTTCACCCGTGGAAAAAGAGAAAGAAAGTGGAAGGAAAAAGGAAGAGGCAACAAGGTTTGGCGGGTTGTCGGTGATTGAAGGAGAAATTCAGAGCTTTCTTAAGTTGTCGTGGATATTCCAAATCTTCAATGGAATCAATGCGATAATAGCGTGTAAAATGATCGAGTAGAGTAGTAGATGAGAAAGGATATTTCGATGTATTCAATATCTCTATTCTGAGTGTCATGCGGCTACAGTACTACTATATATATAGTAGGGTTAGGAAAGAACGGACTGAACGATACGGATATTACAATATGGGCTATTTACAATCTATTTGGGCTTGGCCCATATTACATGTCTTATTATCCTCTTGCGATTCGAACTGCACAAGCTGTAGTTTGGATCGAATGAATTGGAAACGCGGCCCTGGTAGGGGCTTGGTGAGAATATCGGCGGTCTGGTCAGCGGTATGGATAAACCGAATCTGTAAAGACCTGTTAGCAACTCTCTCTCGTACGAAATGAAAATCCAGAGCAACATGTTTGACTCTCGAGTGAAAGACAGGGTTTGCGGCTAAATATGTCGCCCCTAGGTTATCACACCACAAGATGGGAGGTGTGTAAAGAAAGACTCCCAGATCCGCAAGAAGCTGTTGAAGCCAGATTAACTCGCAAGTACCATGAGCCAGAGATCGGTACTCCGCTTCGGTAGTGGAACGAGAGATGGTCGGTTGCTTCTTCGACTGCCAAGAGACTAAATTTCGCCCCAAGAACACACAGAAGCCACTAGTTGACCGACAATCAGCAGGATCTCCTGCCCAGTCGGCATCAGCAAACGCAGAAAGCTGCAGCCCAGAAGTTGCGGAGATGAAGAAACGCAAAGACCGAGTAGAATTAAGGTACCGCAAAATACGTTTCAAAGCTTTCCAGTCATTCTCTGTTGGTTTATGCATCTGTTGACACAAACGATTGACTGAGTAGCACACATCTGGGCGAGTGAGGGTTACATACTGTAGCCCTCCAATTAAGCTTCGAAATAGAGTGCGGTCTGTAAATTGAGGGCTGTTGGAGTCCGCAAGACTCGAATTTGAAGCCATAGGCATAGACACAGCCCTGGACTTGACGAGATTAGCTCGAGTCACCAAATCCAGAATATATTTCTCTTGCGATAAATATAATCCCTGTCTGTTTCTGTTGACTTGAATGCCCAAAAAATAGTGTAGTTGTCCCAGATCTTTAACTGGAAAATGAGACGAGAGACGGGAGATAAAACGATGAATAATAGAGGTAGAGTTACCGGCTAGGACAATATCGTCCACGTAAATTAAAGCCAGTAAGATTTCAGAACCTTGTTTGTAGATAAACAAGGAAGAATCCGCTTTAGACTCCCTGAAGCCCATAGATATTAAAACCTCGCTTAGTTTAGCAAACCAGGCCCGCGGGGCCTGCTTGAGCCCATAAATGCTTTTCTTAAGTTTGCAAACGTGATTGGGATAGAGAGGATGGACAAACCCAGGGGGTTGAGTCATGTACACACATTCTTGTAAATCACCCTGTAAAAAAGCATTCTGTATGTCCAGTTGATGAATAGCCCAGGAGTGAGTGACAACTAGAGCAAGAATTGTACGAATAGTGGTAGGTTTTACCACGGGGCTAAAAGTGTCGGTATAGTCAATGCCTTCAGTCTGAGTGAAACCTCGTGCTACCAAGCGAGCCTTCCTTCGTTCAATACTGCCATCAGACTTCTTTTTCGTTTTTAAAACCCATTTTACCCCTAAAATATTTGTGTTGGAGGGTGGAGGAACCAACTCCCAAGTGTTAGTCCTCAGCAAAGCTTCAAACTCTGAAAGCATGGCTGATCTCCATTGAGGAAACTGTAGGGCCTGTTTGAATGTGGGTTCTTCTGGCACATCAGAGGGGACCAGATTAGTATTGTGGGTTTGTGGCCATGGGATAGTACCATCTTGCCGCACTAGGGGTTTCCTGATGTTTTGCTTGGCCCTGGTGACCATAGGATGTAGATTTAGGTTAGGCGGAGGGGGAGAAGAGTCAGGGGTAGAAGCAGGAGAATTTTCAGAAGAGGAGGTATTGGAAGTGTTAGAATTGTTGTGGGATGAGGACAGAGAAGCAGGTGTAGGAGAGAAATCTTGAGGGATGGGAGCATTAGAAGTAGAAGAATCTGGTGGGATGTGAGTATGGACAGATGGAGAGGTCACGGACAGAGCAGGGGGGAGGCATAGAATGTGGCTGTGGTAGAGTCAATATGAGTTTGCTGTGACAGAGGATGGCTAGAGAAGGGAAATGTTGATTCATTGAAGAGAACATCGCGAGAGAGATGAGTTTTGTGTGTTTTAGGATCGTAACAGAGGTAACCAGTAGAGTTTGGCCCATATCCCAAAAAAACACATTGAGTAGATCTGAAAGATAACTTGTTCTTGTTTAGGGGTCTGAAATTTGGCCAACAGGCACAGCCATAGACTCTGAGAGATAAGTAATCAGGGGATTTCCCAAATAACATTTCATAAGGGCTGTTGAGTTGTAAAACAGTGGAAGGAGTTCTATTAATGAGGTAAGCTACTGTAGCAAAAGCAGTCCCCCAAAAAGAGAGAGGGAGAGAGGCGTGAGCCATCATAGCCAGCCCTTGGTCCACTATTCTTCTGTGTCGTGTCTCAACCAAACCATTCTGGGCATGTGAATATGGACAGGTCAACCTGTGCAAAATGCCCTTCTCCTTGAGGAGTTTAGCCATGGGCTGAAACTCACCTCCTCCATCACTTTGTATTGCCTGAACAGTTGCAGAGAACTGTGTAGAAACATAGGCAAGAAATTCTGCCATAACTTTGGTAACACTAGATTTCAAGGGGATAACAAACAACCATATATATTTGCTATAAGCATCAACAATCGAAAGATAATATCTCCCTCCATTAAAGGTCAAAACGGGAGCAGGTCCCCAAACATCAACAACAAGCAATTCAAAAGGTTTACTGTAAGAGGTTTGTCGCATAGGATGAGGAAGGGAGTGCATTTTACCCTTATAACAACCCTCACAATGTTCAAGATTCAAAACAGAACTGGTGATAGGCAACTTAAACTTATTTATGGTGTATCTAGTCACCCTTGAAGAGGGATGACCTAGACGTAAGTGCCAGGTAGCAGAGGCAGTCTTGCTGGTGACATGAGCTTGAGGTGAGGGCAGGTTGTGGGATGTGGTGGTAGGCTGAAGTGGTAGATGATAGAGCCCTTGTTTAACCCCTCCTGTTACCAGAGTTCTCCCCGTGGCCTTGTCCTTAATAAAGAAATATAGGGGTGAAACTCAAAATAAACATTATTATCAGCAGCAAACTGTCTAACAGACAAAAGATTCTTAGTCAAACCAGGGACATAGAACAAGTGTGAAAGGGTAAAAGCATGATTAGAGTGCTGTAAAGTGCCCGAACCAGTATTGAAAATAGGGAGGGAGGTACCATTGCCAATAATGACCTCTTCAGAACCTGAGTAAGACTGATTGTCTAGATTCAGATTATTCAGCTGATTTGTAAAATTATCAGTTGCTGCTGTGTCTGGATACCAGGACAAATCAGGGGCAGAAGCTGTGGTATAATTGGCATTGAATGTGCGGGGAGGATTGGGTTGATAAGCATGATTATATCTGTGAAAACAGACAGCTGCTATATGACCCATCTTATTACAGACTTGGCAACGCGGTCTGGTGTCTGGTTTACCCGTGAATGTAGTATTGTTGCCACTGTTTCTGTTGTAATTGCCTCCTTTATTATATCCTCGCCCTCTAGTGGTGCCACCACGTGTAGATTTGCCTGTGTTTTTGGTAGTGATATTAAGAGATTGATTTTGAGTGGAGGTGGCATTGACTGACATCTGAACAGATGAATTGTTGGAGTTTTGAATTGATTCATGGTTGAGAAGAGTACTGTAGAGCTGGTGTGAGGTTAAAGGGTCTGGCCGCATGGTAAGAGAGGTTTGGACAGCTTCATACTCAGGTCCAAGACCTGATATAATGTAAGAACACAGTTGAGCATCGGTGAGAGGCTCACCTGCAGCTGAGAGGCTACTAGCGAAGCCACGCATTTTTTTGAAATAATCTGTCACTGAGTCACTTCCCTTTCTAGTGTTACCCAATTGAACACGGACTTGCATAGCCCTAGCAGCTGATTGAGCGGAAAACATGTCTTTAAGAACTTTCCAAGTTTCTGCTGCTGTATTACAGTCTATCACATTGCCTATTATCGATTCAGACAATGAAGTATTTATTACTGACATAGCAATCTGATCATACTGTTCCCAGGTGACTAGCTCTGGATTGGGGAGACCATCAACAGTTGCTGCTGGCTTGGTTTTAGAACCATCAATCCAACCAAACAATCCGTGACCCCGCAAGTAAGGTTCTACTTGTTTACGCCAAGTAGGATAATTCTCTGAATTAAGCTTGATGAAATTTGAAGTTGGAGATATTAACGATGGCATTGACAAGGTGTTGTTAGAATTTATATTACCAGATGTGCTGTTGTTCACTGCTGCCATGGTGGAAGTAACGGAGGCAGAAGTTGAAGCCATTTGCAGCCCAGAGACGCGGTGGAAGATGCCCTCAGGGCTCTGATACCATAATAGCGTGTAAAATGATCGAGTAGAGTAGTAGATGAGAAAGGATATTTCGATGTATTCAATATCTCTATTCTGAGTGTCATGCGGCTACAGTACTACTATATATATAGTAGGGTTAGGAAAGAACAGACTGAACGATACGGATATTACAATATGGGCTATTTACAATCTATTTGGGCTTGGCCCATATTACATGTCTTATTATGCGAGAATAATCATCTATAATAACATAGGCATGCCGCTTTTCACCATAACTCTGAGAGGACAACACAAGTCCATATGCAGACTTTAAAAAAAGATAAGAAATAACAACCACATATTTAGGTTTGAAGGAGGATTTTGTTTGCTTATTCTTAACACATGTTTTATAGATACCACTAACTTTGAGCTTGTTGTCCAGCAAACCATCAACTAATTTTTTTTCCTTGAGTGTGGGCTGGGAAAGTACATTATGAGATGAAGCTCAAGCCTTTTATCTTGATTGTGAAGGACTTGAGAGAGTACACTCTTATGAACGTTTGCGGTTGTGGAACTCTGAAAGTTCCTACTCTGTTCTTCTTGAGTCAGTTACTCACGAAGAACATTGTATTTGTGTTACAGTCTCACCAAGAACAGATATAATGAGAGATAGAATTTAGACAGAAGACGATAATTTCACGTGAGCCTTCACTGAAAGTTCTTTAGTTGAATGAGAATCGAGACCTTAGATCCTGAGTAGCGGACTCACTAAGAACACGAAACTGAAAGCAGAGGAGAGATTGTGTTTAAGTGGAAATCACGTCACATTGACATATGTAGAAGAGCAATACACCCACACGCTCCTTGAGAACACAATCTTAGGTGAGCAAACACGTAATTCAACTCGGCCTCACAAAATCCTAATTGAATTACAATCACGAGATTCTTCTCTAAAGCTCACCAGCTTATTCTCTCTCTTTTCTGCCCCCAAAACCGTCCCTCTACCTTCTCTTAACATCTCCTATATATAGTTATCGATTTAGATAAAACAATATCTTTAAAGATATAATTTCTTCAAAGATAAAATCCCAGTAACCGACTTAGATATTCAACAGAAAAGATATTCTCTAGGTTATCTACTAAAGATAAAATCTATGCAGAATATATTTAGAGACAATTAGACACGGGGAGATCTTCTCTTGGCAGCTCAATACCTTGATCGGTAAGGTACCTCCCTAGGTCAGGTCAAGACTCAGATCTCTGTGTCAGTTACTCAGTTTGGTCAATCAAAACTTTTGCATTAACAAACTCCACTACCTTTTGCATATCTTTCACGGCTCATTGTCTCTCTTGTTGACCTTACAAGTAGTTGTTAGTCATCCCTCCGTATTTTGTGTACTAGTATTACCCAACCATGTTCATCTTCCATGTGCCTACAATTTGTTTTTTGGGAATTTTCACCAAATACCACTGAGTTTTTGCTTAATTCACGATATACAACCGTGTTTTTAAAATTACACAAGATGACACCGAGTTTTTACATATTTTACCAGATAACACTCTGTCTCACATTTCATTAACTTTTGTGTTAATTTTCTTGGAAAATGACAAAAATATTCATGTTATTAATTAATTACCTGACAATGAATTGTCATATTGACAAATTCCATAAGATACCACCTTAGTTTAGCTAATAATAGGGGTATTTTAGTCTTTTTTTTCTAGGGATATTAGCGGAGTAGTTAATGAAATATGGGACATAATGTTATCTGGTGAAATAAGTAAAAACTAGGTGTTTTCCTATATAATTTTAGAAACACATTGGTATATCATGAATTAAGCAAAAATTCAATGGTATTTGGTGAAATTTCCCTTGTTTTTTTTAAAAAAAGGGAAATTTCATGAAATGCCACTATATTTTTGGCTAATTCATGAAATGCCAATATAAAAAAGGGAAATTTCACCATATACCATCGAGTTCTTGCTTAATTCACGATATAACACTGTGTTTTTAAAATTACACCAAATAACATTGAGTTTTAACCTAATTCATCGGATACCACTCTGTCATGTTTTCTATTAACCTCGCCGTTAAACGGTAACGCAAAAGACTACAATGCCCCTGTACTGATAAATTTCACAAGATAACACTTTTATGTGAAATTCCACATAATAACACTCTGCTGTAAAATAACGGTAACTTCTGAAAAATTTCCACATGATAACACTCTGCTGCAAAATAACGGTAACTTCTGAAAAAGTTCCACATGATAACACTCTGCTGTAAAATAACAGATACTTTTGTTCCACACTCAACTTTAACGGTCACTTTGTGTCAAACGGCTAGTTTTTCATCAATGTAGCCTATATATAAACCCTTCTAACACCATACATGTTGCACCCACTTACAAACAACTTCATAGCATCACAAATCCACCCAAAAATTTACCATGTACACAAGCAAAATCGAGGAAGAGTTTGAAACCATTTTCTGCAAATGTTTCAAACCAGCCGTGATGAAGGTATCAAGAAGTGAGAGATCAGTTGGTAGAGTCTACTATAAGTGCTGGAGATGTGGTTTCTTTCAATGGTGGTCCCCTATCATGCAAAAGAGGTATGGTCCTTTCATGGAGGCAAACCAATACGTGGCCAGCTTTAGAACCACATTCCAACAACCATCAATGGTGCACCCATCTCAGTCCACTCCTCTTGAATGCAGTCAACCAACAGGTGGACATTATGAAGCACAAGCATCAGCATCATCATCGGTCAACCAAGAACAGAACATAAGACAAGCAATAATCAAAGAAGTGAGGGAGGAGATGAAGATGAAAGCTATACAGTGGGTATTCTGTATAGTAGCTGCTGCTGTTGTAGCAAAAGTTGTAACGAAAATGTAATTCCATTAGGCTTCAATAGTAATAGTTTCCATTACATAATTCCAGCAGCATTACATGTACTTTGTGTGCTTCTAATGTCTCCTAATCAGCTAATGAATATGAGAGTTGTCTACAAACTTTTTGTGCTTCAAAAAGTGATAACCAATGCACCTAAATAGCAACAAACATCTTCATCCAACAGCAGCAATGTCTACCCAAAATATTCAAGCCAAACAAATATATGTATCCAGAAATATGAAGCTATCCCAAAAGATGTAGCTATCCAAAAAGTTGTAGCTAACAAAAAGGGTGTCCATCCTATCAACAACCACCAAAAAATGAACCACCACCAAAAAATCAACCACCACCAAAAAATTTACGTTTCCAAAACTTAAGAACCTGAGACTTGGGTTGTTTTCAGTTGCGCTTTTCACCAGCTGTAGTAGAAGTACCTTCCATTGCTGCACGTTGCTCTCTCGCAGTCGGACCACCCTTACATGTCTTTTTGTTGTGCCCGAACTGGTTACACTTGGTACATTTATGTGTAATAGATCTCTTCCTCTTTTGCTGCTCACCTTCTTCCCGCCTTCTGTTTCGTGTTGGTCTACCAATTCCCCTCTTCAACTCCGGGTGATGCACCGCTGGATGGTTGTGCTCATTTGGCCAATACTCTTGTGAGGGCACTGGATTTATGTTGCGCTTGTAGCATTCTCTATATCTACTAATTGAGAAGTACTGATTGACATAAGCTAGTGGAATTTCGCCATTGCACTGGATGGCTCTCACTGCATGTCTGCAAGGTACACCAGTGTGCTGCCATCTTCCACAAGTACACTCTTTCAGCCCCAAGTCAACGTATAGACGCGCACTCCCATCATTTACCTCATACTTTCCTCCGCCTGATGGATACACTATACAACTTCTTGTCTGACTATCCCTCACTATGACTTTTAGCTTCTTCGCAATTCCAGGGCAAATCCCATCTTCATTCCAGCTTGTTGTGTTTGCCTGTCTCTCTGTGTGTCTTATCATGATTTGCATTCTTACACCTGTTCAAAGATATAAATAGATACAAATAGTTAGAACATCATAAGCAACTATCATATGTTGACAAATTTATAAGGACCTCACCTTCAAGTAAGGCGTAAATTGGTTTACACCTATATAACCCAAGGGTTGAGTTAAATCCTTCAACAAAGTTTGATGTGTTATCTGGGGCTTTGATCTTAAGGATCATCATGTGTAACATGAAAGGTTAGTATGAGCCATGGTAGGTATGTCATGTTCATTCATAATTGTTAACCATTTAAACTAGCACAACATACCTCATAATCAAATTTGAATCTAGTCCATGACTCTAAGGGGATGTCACCAAGGTATGCATATGCTGTCGGGGATAAGGATCTAATCTTCAACATCTCCCTTTCAAATGTGTATGCAGAATAAGCATGGGCCGCTCTCCAGAATAAGTTCCTAATTTAAAACAAGTTAATATCAGCATGTATATAATTGTGTATATTATAAACAACACCAATACAAACATGGGAATGGTACATATATACCTCAACATAGGACCGGGGAATTCCTTTCTAAAGTTTTGATACAAATGTCTTGCACAAATTCGCCTGGGGCTGTTTGGGAAATACTTGTCCAGGGCTGGATCAATTCCCTAAATACCAACTTTCATTAGTTATTTATTTGACATTACAAAACAAATTAATGAAGATTAACAAAATAACAGTTGTACCTTCTATCTATTAGAGATAAATGTCCAAGGATGTGGATTGCCCTCACCAAGAACCATTTTGAGATGGTAGAAAAAGTATTCCCATTGAGCTTGTTTTCTACAGATACTACAGCATAAGCAAATGGGAATATCTCCTGATTAGCATCCAACGCAACAGCTGACAACAGAATTCCACCATAATATCCTTTGAGGTGGTAGCCATCAACACCAATAAGGGGTCTACAACCATTCAAGAAGCCTTCAACTAATGCTCCAAAAGCAATGAAACATTTTGTGAAGGTGTGTGGTGGTTCACCTTCAAGTGGAATGTCAGTGTATGTGTTTGGGTTGTATTCCTTTAGTAACTCCAAGTATTGAGGTATCACATTGTATGACACATCATAACACCCTTCTAATGAGGCTCTTGCTTCATCCCGTGCTTTGTAAACAAGTGAAGGCTTCAATGATATGCCAAACTTGTCATTGAAGAGAGAGATAATGGCCTTTGCAGATATATCAGGATTTGCCTTTACATCACCCAACAAATTCTTGACTACCCACTTGCAATTTGCCATGGGATTTTGGGTTAATTTCTGGCAAGTATGCACACCCTCGATGACTTTGATCTGCCAAGTCATTTTATCAGCACATACAGATGCATGAATTCGCCACTGACATCCTTTTTGGGCACATTCTGCCATGTACCTCTTGCTGTCGACATGAGTTCTAACAATGTCAAACCCTTCTTGAACACAATAATCTGCTAGCACATCAAAGAAATGCTCCTTATCTATAAAAATCGCCCATTGATCAAGCTTTATGAAACCAAATTCTGCATCCCTATAAAAATGTCCATTTCGGTAGATCTTGTCTGTGTGCACAATATGCTGGTCCTCATTGTTAACCTCGAGCACATTTATATCCATGTCCTCATCTCCAACGTCCTCAACGTCCTCAGGAAATTTTTCAGATCCATCACATTCATTTGTTTCATCAAAAAAGCCATGGTCACTTTCAGAAGAGACATCTTCATTTTCATCTTCAGCAACGAAGTCACTATCATCACTATCTTCTACCGAGTCTACAATAGTTGTTGATGTTGATGCAGTAGCTATAATTTTTGCTCTACGCCTTGGCGGTCTAGCTGATCCCATCATAGTTTTATCGCTGAATGTAACAGAAGATCTCAACTCATGAGGGATTTCATGCCCTGACTCTTTCGTTGCCTTCCTCAGTTTACTCCGTTGGACAGCAGATAACTTCCTAGTCATTTTATCAGGAATAAAAGATGCAGTAGGTTCCTTCGTTGTTTCAGCTTGACTAGATGGAACTTGAGTATCTGGTTGGGTAGTCGGTGGTGGAGATGTAGGTGTAAAGGCTGCAGTAGGTTCCTTCGTTGTTTTACACTGGTGGAACGCGAGCCTTTAATTACGGTCCAAAATCGTGAAAGATTACGGGTCTGGACCGTAATCTACGCGGGCGTCATTAAAAGATGCGACGTCTTTAATTACGGTTTAAAACCGTAATTAAAGGCCCTTTTCCGTCCCGCGTGTCATTGACTTTAGATTACGGTTATTGGTAAAACTGTCATCTAAAGTGTAATTTTTTTTTTACAAAGCTACACAAATGCAACAGAGCCAGAATTATAACAGATAAGCAACAGAGGGCATCAGACTAACAGATGTGCAGAAACTGCACAATTGAAACACCTGAATCAAATACCAACAACACAAATTCATTCTCTGTGCACAATTGCAACAGAGATAACATCTAATATACACCAGATCAAAAATCTGTTACAGCTGAATCTGTTACAGCAACAAAAAATATTCAATACAACAGAATCTGTCACAGCAGCTAGCAATTCATTACAAAAAATATTCAATCTGTTACAGCAGCAACAACTAGCAGAATCAGAGGGCTACAAAGGTAGCAGTTTAACCATTACATGGTAGATACAGCTAGGATGACTCCCAGCAAGAAATATCATAAAACAGAAGCATAAAATAGTACAAAAACGGTGCAGAAAACTGTGAAATAGCTAGTCTACCACTCCATTCTCATAAATATGGCTGACATGCTCTCTCTGACATGATACAAGTCATTTGGACTGTAAGTCGAGAATTTGGCAAAATGCTCTTTAATCTGGAACAAGAAAAGGAATGGAACACATAATGAGATTAAGATAAAGACACAAAAAATCTGCCGAAAGAATTAAATACAAGACATCGTTCGTATTACCTTGTCTTTATCATTCTCAAATGCTGGGAAGTACCCGCAGAACTCGTACATATACCGCATCACGTAGTACCCGCAACTCCTAGAATCCTTTTGGGTTGGGCACTAAATCACCAAAATTCACAAATGTAAAACAATTGTACAAAGATAATAGCAGCATGAATGAAATACATGAATTATTAAACCTTGATATAATCGATGGTCAAATCAGCAAACTCTCCCTGAGGGGTTTTACTGTAACAACTGTTACATATATTAACAAAAGCATTAAGCAAAATGAACAAGTACATTAATTTTGGTTCAAAAAACTTACAAACAATTAAATAGTAATAAAAACTTACTCTTTGATTAAGTCTTCAGTGTTGAATTCTGTCCACACTACCCTAGTGGATCTAGAACGAGCAGAGTAGCGGTGGCAGCGTAGAATATAAACAAAGCCCAGTGGTGGCTGCAATGTCAAATACAAAATGAAATGAGAAATGAAGGTAAAAAAAGTTAGCTAATTAGTATGTAATTTTATATCAGAACTCACGTTTGGTGATACGGCATTAGAACGAATAATTTTTGCTGTTGGTCAACAACATTGAAGCAATGAATCATGTATTCACAAAACCTCCCGGGGTCCCTAGTGACTGAGTTATAAGATAAACACTCCGGGTACATCGCAGTAATGGAGGTGATGTTCTTCTCATCACATCTCTTAAGCAAACCTCTATTATATCACATGTACTATAAAAAGTTAGCCAATGCAACTTCATAGATACTTATTCTATATGTTTTTACAGTATGAGGAAAGAACACTTACTTTAGATAAGCTTGAATAATGTTAATGTTCAGGTAATCTCCACACATCATCTCTCTGATGTCCCCAAAGTTGATCGTCGTGGTCATATCTTCTTTGTAGTGAAACATCGACTTTGGAAGCGTCATCATGAAGCTGATAGTTTGAGGTGACTTCAAAATGATCTTGTCGTAGAGATTCATCTGACGAGGCCCCAAAACACCAACAAGTTTTTGTGGCAGTGAGAACTTAGTTTTAGGTGCCTGAGAAGTCTTGGTGCGACCCCGGATGGGCGGTGGATTCTTACTTTTTGCACCCCGACTCACTGGATTCTTACCCTTCACACACAAACAGTAAAGCATAAATGTAAAGATAATTACTAATTGATTATTATAGTAACATTAAACATTTATCTAGAACATACCCTTGTACTTCTGACAGGATTCACCGGCGCGCTGATCTCTTCTTCTCTGGGCCGGGATACGCGGCGAGGAAGCTCAGGGATCTCAAGATTCACCAGCGCGTTGATCTCTTCTTTACTGGGCCGGGATACGCGGCGAGGAAGCTCAGGGATCTATAACAGATTAAATTAGACACTTAATGCTAAATAATGCATTTTATTAGATACTAAATGGTTGTCAAACAGTCTTACCTCATCGGTGACAACAATATAACATGCTGGCCAGGGCAATATGTCTCCCTTCGCTTCAATCAGTGTGCATTTGTTGTCAAACGCCATTGGAAGGTATGCATGCTCAAATCCATCAATTATCAGGTCCAAGGTCACACGCGCGTAGAATGGGGGTAGACGTATGAAACTGATGAGCGTGAGTGGACCTGATGGCAACACCGTCCCGTAGGCCACATCTACAGGGTGCCCTTCTAATGGTATTTGGAGACGACATTTTTTTTTGCTCCTTTAAAAAACAGAGATAATACGTGAAATAAATAAGTGAGTCCAATCTAATACTATTTAAATGACTTTATTTAAGGAGAAAAATAGTTAAACAAAGCTAACCTGGATGTTGGCAAACGGGTACGGGTCAGCGGCCGGAGCACAACTAGACGAGGAAGACGGTCGAGGAGGATCATGCTGCTGCTGAGTAGTCGCATGTGCGATCGAATTCAACGCTTCCTGTAGCCTCTCCTCTATAGCCCGGCGCTCAGCAGCCTGTTTCTCCTCATTAGCTTGGCGCTCAGCAGTGAACTTACGCTCTACCATCGCCTCGACTTCAGCAGCACTCATCTGACCCTTCCTAGCAGATGGCGGGAATACGTTCTTCTGACGTACTTCTCCCCCAAATCCTCTAACATGCCCCGGGTGATCCTTCTTCCCAAGGATTTGATTGAGCGCGTCATCTTGAGAAGGAGGAGCGAATAAGTCTACTTCTCCTCTCTGTGCCGCTTCGTACTGTCCAATTTTCAAAGAAGTTAACACTTAATTTAAGATCAACAAACACTTGAGTATACAAGTAAATTATTTAACAGCTACTTTAAAACACTTACAATTTGGTTAGCCAGTTGTTCCGTCGCAGCATGAGGAAATATCCTCTAACCTTCGCTGGTCGTTTTCTGGCGTCCCTGAAATACCCCGTAATTAAAAACAGTGATTAATTAGGCTAATTATATTTTTAAAGGCTTAATTACACCTAAATAAATACGAGGGAACAAATCCTGAAGAAAACGGACCTTTAAAATGGGTTAAAAGCATAAACGAACCTTAAAGCGCGTTTTTCGAGGAAACCGGGAAAACGTGACTTTAAGCGGGTCAAACAGACTCGTAACAATTTTGGTCAACTAAATAGTCACTAATAAATATTAGTGAAGCTTTATAACCAATAAAATTGATTAAACGAGAAAATTCCGGAAAACGGGTACCGGTTAGTAAGAACTGTAACAACCGGGAAGTTGTGGGGTAAGAATGCAAATAAACAAACTTAGTGTGTCCACTTTGCAATTAGAAAATTAAAATCCTTGTGTGTGTGTATATGGGGCCGGTCAATTTTCCCCCCCTCTCACTCACTCTCTTCACTCTTTTAACTCACAAAAGGACAAAGAAATAAAGAAAGAGAAAAGCAAGTCTCTCTCCTACTCCCCCTCTTCCTCTCACGTACCCATCTCCCTCTCCTTCTCTATTCTCTCTATTTTCCTCTTGCACCTGCGACAGCCATGGAGAAAGGAGAAGACTCACAAAACTCCTCACTTCTCTCCTCTCTTTGAGCACTCAAACCTTCTCCAAATCCAACAAAAATTATACCATTGGAATCCTCTTACAAAGGAGAACATTTTCATCCTTTCAAAAATCGAAAACGACCACTTTCATTTCGGTGGGTATTCTCCATTTGAAGATTCAAGTCCACCATTAGAAGCACCTTCACCTTCTTATCATCTTGAGGTAAAAAGAAATTCGAAAATCCATCGTTTCTAGCCCTCATTAGCATTATAAGAATTTTCAGTTTTTGAATGTCTTGTTCTTCTTGCTCCAGCCGATTTTGGCTTCTCTTGTGGGCTAGGAATCTTGTTCTCTTGCTAGTCAAGAACCTCATCCATCCATCGAAAGGTAATACCCTTATCTAAACCCTAAAACATTTAAATTCTAGGGTTAGTGCAAAAATGAATGTTAAATGGTATTGTGTATTGTTATGGGTTGTAGCACTTGGTGTGTGTGAACCTCATTGGGACCGAGAACAAAGGAGAAGAAAAGAAGAGAAGGAAAAAGGAAGAAAGAAAACTAGAAACACAAGGTAATCACCTTTACCTTGAGCTAGTTTTGTATGTAGTATTGTAACAGTTTTTGGAGTAGTAAAATGGGTAATGAATTGAGTAATGAGTAGTAAGTATATTGTAGTATGAGGAGGAATGATGTTGTAACAGTTTTGAAGTTTTAAATGAGTTTTAAAAGCTTGGGAAAACATTGGGTATTGATTGAGTATGTGCAGGAATTTTATTGTTGTTGTAGTAGTGTTGAGATGTGAGTATAATGTGTGTATGAACAGGTTGTGAGAAGGAGAATAGGTGACCTGAAATAATGTGTGGAGAATGTTAAAAATATAGGGGAGACTATGTCCAATTTTACTTAGGAATGAGAGGACTTAGGTTGTTTAAGAAGAGGAAGTAATTTAGGTGATAACTAGGTGTACTTGAGGTGTGCAATGGGAGTGTTTTGGGTAGTTTGGAACAGATTTGGGAATGAGTGTGTTAATGGGATGAAGCTAGATGTAAAGTAAGGTATTTTGGATGCTAGGAATAGCATTAGTTGAATGAGTAATGGAGGAAAGAAGTTAAGAACAAAATCAGTAGCATTTGGTGTGAGGAAAATTAGTGTAAGTGTTGGGATGGAATGAGAAAAAGTGTATAAGTATAACTAGTATTGGGTAATGGATTTGGTGAATGGATTAAGGTATTTTAGGAGGCCTAAATGGCATTATATCATGTGGGAGTACATGTAGGAAGATTGGGGAAACAATGGGTGAAATTGGAAAAGAAAAATAAGGCCTGTAGCACAATCTGCTACTGTCCGACCCACAGCCTGGATCGGACGCTGGGTCGGACAAGGCTTAAGTAACGAAAATAAAACATTCTGGAACGGTCCGACCCAGGAGCCGTGAGTCGGACGTGGGTCGGACAGGCCAGAAAATCCTGGGTCGAAGTTTCTGACTTCGTCCGACCTAGAGGTTGTGTCGGACATGGGTCGGACATAGCTTGGACAACAGGACCGGAACTTTCTGTAATGGTCCGACCCAGAGGTGTATGGGTCGGACAGAACAGTGCTGGGTCGGACGGATGAATTTCAGAGAACGAAAACTTACTGGAATGGTCCGACCCAGGTGTTGGGTCGGACGGTGGGTCGGACGGCCCAAACATATACAAAAAAAAAATGTTTTTATGACATGACTGTAATAATCACATGTATGCATATATATATGCCCATACACATGTATGCATATATATGTAGTAGTACACCATTAATGAAGTAATAATGGTAAGAAAGTAAGTGAATGAGTAAGGAAACAAGGTTAAGAAGTAGTAAAGAAAAGAATGGTTTTATAACCAAGTAAAAAGGGTAACAAAGTAGTAAGTGTATATTGAAAGTATCAATGAAGGAGTAAGTAGATCAATAACGGAGTATTGATCACACTACTTCATGTATGTATAGGAATCAAATAGTTGATCTCCAAGGAACCGGTAGTGCGAATACGACGGTGTACGGTATGATTTCTTCATGCCCTGTATCCTAACTTGGTTACCCCGATTTGTGTGCTTATGTGATCACCAATAAGATAAATGCACGAATCGGACTTATATTGCACTTAACTGTGTTTGAACTATTTGGTTCTTGTTGTATCTTCTTGAACAATTAGTTTGTATAATTCATGAAATGAATGAATGGAAATGAGAAGTATGTGTAAGTATTGTGTACTTGTGTATTGTATGTATGTATGGAAGTGAAGTACTGACTTCTACTAATTCCTAACAACCCAACTCCTAACTTGAGTAATGAGTAAATTGGAATGAGTAGAAGTCCGATACAGTTTCGGCCACGCGTGAGGATAAGGAAACACAAGAGGTTGGATCCGAATCCTGGCTGTAATCTTTTCCATGGACCAAATCCCTTGAATGGGTAGCATCCTGGATTAGTGGGCCACCCTAAAGCCCGGTGGTGGGATGTAGTAATCCCTGCCCGGAGGTCATACCGACTTAACTGGAAGTAAAGTATGTAAGAAGTAAGTATTGTATTTGTATTGGTCTTGACTATTGTAAGTCATTGACCCGGAGTAAAAGAGTATTGAACACCCGATTAACCCGGGTGTGTAATGAGGCTAACCAGACCTTTGTATGTATTGGAGAATTGTATCTCCGGAATGCGGTGAGTATGGGTAAGTATGAACGGTTGACTTGAATTGTCTTCCTTGTAGGTATTGTATGTATGTATGCCTTGTGTATGGAATGTATTGTATTGTACTGCATAAAGCACGTATGTATGTATGAATGAAACGAACCGCATGTACTCGACCAATTAGTTGGCGTACCCTCGCTAGCACGCGGGGTATGCGGTTATCATATGCAGCGTAAGCTGACCCCCTAGGGGGAATGTTTTTACTCCACAGGTACCCGCGAGGCGTGACGGTAGGGTAAGGACGTGATGTGATTCTTTTGGGATGTAGCCGTAGGACTAGAATAGTGTACCGAGTTGTACACGGCTAGGCCATTTTGAGTAGCCGGCGTACCATGTGGTACACCTTTTTGAATATTGAAATCTTGATGGGATAGTAAGGAGAGGATGTATAAACTCTTCATTTTTTTGGGAAGTAGTCATGGAATGTAATTCATATATTCAGTATACTCGGTAATCAAATGTAAGTACGTATGTGGTATTGTAAAGTAAGTAGTATGTATCTGGTTTATTCTAATCATCAGACCGGCACGGTAAGTAGTAGTAGCCTTGTTAACCATGGGATGGTTGACGGCGTTGTATCACCCGCCGGGAGTAAGTAAGTATTCCGCTGTGAGTAAGGTAAGTATGGGAGTGATTAGAGGATAATGGAAGGATTAGCGGTTGGGGTGTTACAGTCCCAGTACGAACATCTGCACCCTCCTCGCCTCGGAGACATCCTCGATCGGGCATTCACTTCCATCCTCGTTCCTCTGTGTCAGCAGACCAACTTCTTTCCACATGTCGAGGCTGCCCACATATCCCCTTCGCCCCATGGTGTGGGGGTAGAGATTAGCTTCACGGTTTTGCCGTGCTTGTTCTTGTGTTTGCTGTTATGAAAGTACAACAGAAAATTAATTAGAAAATCAGGGATAAAGCATTATCAGCTTTAATTCAGAAAAGAGTACACACAAACATACCCTGAACTCGGGGGTGGAGTGCCGCTCAACGAACTCCTTCTACTCCTCTTCAGTGATCATGCCGTTGTACACAACATACGGCGGAGGCTCACGTGGGGGCACCATGTTGATCCAGTGCTCAACCAAGTAGTGGCGGAATGATTTAGCTTTGCCGGACACCAAAGAAAGAACGGTCTTCTTCACTTCTTCTGGGATCTTGTATCGTTCTTGCACCTTCTTCCAGATGGTCTCCTTAACTTCTTGTGGGACTTGTTTCCATGTGTGGTTGATGCAGCAATGTGATCTGGCCAGAGTCCCTAGCATACTAGCGAACTCTGACTTGCTGCCCCCACAATACCTCCCAAACTTGTCCCACAGAAGATTGATCTCATCCGGTTTCTGCAGTTTCAACCCACGGGTCGGACCTCTACCTCTGGGTCTCTGAGTAGCACTCGTAGAAGGTGCACTCATGGAAGGGCCAACAACAGTAGCAGCGGCAGATGTAGATGGGCCAGCAGCAGTAGCGGCACTGGTAGAAGGAACCGGTACCATTTGCTGCTCATTTTCGAACTCACGACAATATAAATCGAACTCTTCATCAGCCATGTCTTGATCATCCATGCCTGCAAGGATTGAAATAAAATTTGAATTAAATTAAGCATTTCATAATGGTCATATACAAGCAAGAAATAAAAGAGTGTTAATTTCATATAAATTTTAATATTAATAACTTACATACACCATTATCTCTCAACCCACATTCCCTCGTTATGGTCTGATCGTATATACTCACGATGACCTGTGACCTCAGCCTCTTCCAATGAAATAGGAACAGTTGGAGGTTCATCTTCTGCATCATACTCATCCTCATCAACCACACCATCCACACCAACTATTCCTCTTCTCCCTTTAAGCACAACAGACCATCTAGGATTACAGGGATCAGTTACATAAAATATCTGCTTAACCTTCGTCCCAACAACGAATGGCTCAACCGTGAGAGTAGCTCTAGATAGATCAACCAGTTTCATACCATGCTCCTCCTCACGGTAGCCATGATTGTTGTTAACCCAGTTACAGCGGAAAACACACATTTCGTAGTTGTTGTAGTCCAATACCCAGATGTCTTGTATAACACCAAAATATGATTGTTTTACTGAGACTGGACTGTGACCTACAACACTGATGTCATATAAGTTTTGATAAGCTTCAAGCTCTACGCCACTATTTTGATTCGTTGACTTCTGATCCTGACGTTCTGTGAAAAAGGTGAATCCGTTGACATCGTACCCCTCATAAGAAATTACATCCAGATTTGGTCCAAATGCAACTACTTTAATCAGTTCAGGCACATTCGTGGACTGATCGGACAACACTCTGTCTTTGAACCATCTGACAAATGTCCTATTCTGCTCATTTTGTAGTCTAACGTCACTCATGTCTGGATATTGTGATCTTGAAACACACAAGTGTTCATCAAAGTATGGTTCGACATCTTCAAGATGACTTAGCACAACTAAATGAGCTTTGTTAAGAGTGTCTATGTCAATTCTTTTCAGTTTCCGTCCAACCGTGCCAACACCCTTCAATCTGCCCTCGTGTCTAGAACGTGGAAGTCCAATGGTATCGACACCTTCTAGGTAATTGGTGCAGAAGTCTACAACTTCCTCTGTGATAGTGCCCTCTATAATACTACCCTCTGGGTGACAACGGTTCTTCATTTTCTTCTTCAGGACACCCATGTACCTTTCGAACGGATACAAGTAGCGAAGGTACAAAGGACCACACATCAGAATCTCTCTTACAAGATGCACGAGGAGATGTATCATTATGTCGAAGAACGATGGAGGAAAATACATCTCCAACTGGCACATTGTCACAATAAGATCCTTTTGTAATTTAGACAAAGTGTCCACATCAAGAACCTTAGACGAAATGGATTTGAGGAAGACATTGACGTTTGTGATTGTGTGTCTGACAGCATCCGGCAAGATCCCACGTAATGCAATTGGCAAAAATTCTTGAAGTAGGACATGATAATCGTGAGATTTCATTCCTACTAATTTGAAATCTGTCATGGACACTAGGTTTCTTATGTTTGAGGAGTAACCTGATGGCACCTTGATGTTGTAAAGGGTACTGCATAGACTATGTTTCTCTTCTTTAGACAGAGTGTAACAGGCAGGAGGCAAGAATGTGTGTTTTCCACGTTCTTACGGGCCAAGCTCTGTGCGTATGCCCAACTTAATTAAATCTTTTCTTCCTTTCAAATGATCCTTTGTCTTTCCTTTTATGTTCAAAAGGGTGCTAGTGATACTTTCACCCACGTTCTTCTCGACATGCATCTCATCGATACAATGTCTAACCTCCAGATGCTGCCAGTACTGTAGTTCCCAAAATATTGATTTCTTTTTCCACACACTTTTTTCACCACTTTTGGTTGGCGGCCTGAAGTTTTTGACAATATTATCCAACTTTTTGTAAATCTCTGTACCTGTCAAAGGCTGGCGCGCCACGCTGTGATCAGTTTTCCCATCGAACTCTTTCGCCATCTTTCGATACTTATGTCCTTTTGGAAGCATTTTTCGGTGGCCCATATACACGTTTTTTCCACTATGTTTCAAGCGAATGCTACAAGTGTTTTCACCACAAATCGGACACGCCAACGCCCCCTTGATTGAATAGCCTGAAAGATTACCATAGGCGGGGAAATCATTGATTGTGCAGTACAACATAGCACGTAAATTGAAGTCCTCTTTGCTGAATGAGTCGTAAACCGTAGCCCCTTCATTCCACAAGAGTTGTAGATCCTCTATCAAAGGTTGTAGGAATACATCAATTTTGTTGCCTGGTTGCTTTGGACCCGATATTAACAAAGACAACAAGATGTGTCTTGGTTTCATGCATAACCACGGCGGTAGATTGTAAATAACCAAAAGCACAGGCCAGGTACTGTGTATGCTACTCAAAGTACCGTAAGGGTTCATCCCATCCGTGCACAAGCCTAGCCTTAGGTTTCTCGGTTCGTTACCAAACTTAGGAAATTTTATGTCTATGTTTCTCCACTGTGGTGCATCAGCGGGATGTCTCAATCTGCCATCCTTTTTCCTGTGAACTGAATGCCACCGAAGATTCTCTATGTCTTTCTCAATGGAGAACAAACGTCTGAACCTTGGAATGATGGGCAGGTACCACAATACCTTAGCTGGTGAACCTTTCTTACTACCGCTGATGTGAGTTTGTTGTTTCTTATACCGTGACGCTCCACATGCTGAACAGCTTTCAGCAAATTCATCCGATTTCCAAAACAGCATGCAACCATTTGGACAAGCATGAATTTTCTGGTACTCCATACCCATTGGGCACATCAGTTTTTTAGCTGAGTACGTAGTCGTTGGTAAAACGTTGTCCACCGGAAGAACGTATTTCAATAGTTCCAGGAGGTCAGTGAAACTTACGTCGCTCCAGCCATGTTTCGCTTTCAAGTTGAATAGCTTGAGGACGACACTCAACTTGCTTAACTTTGTAGGGTCACACCCGGGGTACAACGGTGTTTTGGATGAATCCAACAAATTTTCATACTTGTCTGGCGTGTTAGAGTAATGTCGTTCCACATCTTTGAGCATAGTCTCAATGTCATCATCCCAGAAATCTGGCTCAACGTTCGCTGTAACGTCTTCTGGATCACCCGCAACTGTATCATCTCCAAGTTCTGTTTCTGTGTTTGCCTGACCATTATCCCCTTCGTCAGGCTTAATAACATCGAACGCACTCTGACCATGCCATCGGATTATGTCTTGGAAATCTTTTGTAAAACCGTGGCGGATCAGATGTTCCTTAATTGTTTCAACTCCGCAATATCTCAGATTGTTTTGGCAGTCAATACACGGACAAAATATGTATCTCTTGTCTATAGGTTTCAGATTGTTCGCCAACACCGCGCATAACTTATCAACTCCTTCTAAAAACTTGTCATCCAAATTTCCGCTGTAAATCCACGAACGTTCCATCTCCTTCTAGCTATTTATATGAAGGCAGCCATTTCATACCGTCACCCGTGGTAGAGTCTTTACACTTTTGTATCTTATCAACCTAAATCCATCCATGAGTATTAAATCCCACCGGTGAACGTGTTTTTAATATGTAATTTATTGAAAATTTCGGCAGCATCTCCCTACAGTTCTTTAAATGCACGATATTATGATATTAATCAATAATATATGCATTCGAAGAACAATAAAGAGATACTGCAGAAATAATCAATAAAGTACATATTAAAAACACATTCACACCCTAGGTGTGAGATTTAACAATCATGGACAGTCCTGACAGGGACTGCCGAAGATATACCTCTATTAGGTATATCTAGGGCGGATAACTATGTTTGGTAGTTTGTCAAATACTGTATGTATATATGTAAATCTTACCTCTGGTAGACGATTAGCCGATACAAAGACGGTTGAGGTCGGAGGTCAAAATAAAGCCATAGTCCTGATGCATAAAGGAAAAACGACAACATTAGAATTCATCAAAAAATCAAGGTTAAAATGCTAGCTAAACCGCGGAAAAAAATCGACAGCATCTCCCCTATATTTCTGACGTTTCCCAATCAGTTTATCAACGTCAAATTCGCACGCACCATCAAAATTACTTATACACTAATTTTATATTTATCTTGAAGAAAGGTAAGCTATATTAACCGTAACAAGTACAAGAAATCAACTGCAACAAGAATCAGCAAACAAGAATCAGAACTTCGAATCTGCTAAGAGATATATCTACCAGACCAAAGGCTCTGAACTAGTTTCATATTTGAAAACTACAAAACTATGTATTAATTGTAATACTAAATGCTAAGAATAAGTAAATACAGCAGTTTACAGTTTGGTTTGCAAAATTACCGTTACTGCACCAAAGTGGGCAAGTAGTGCAGAAATCAGCCCACGAACTAGGTTGCAATTAACTGTGAATCTAGGCACAAATATATGAACAAGGTTAGAACATTTGCCACTACACTCTCAGGATTCGACAGAAACGAAGTTAGAACTAGCAATCGACATGCATATGAACAAAGTTAGGAAAAATGACAATTGATCGACCGCGCGCATACCCAGTACACGATAGAGACGTCGACGGTAACGACTAGTGTACGTAGATGGGTGGTGACCGGCGGCCAAGGGAGTGACAAAGGTGGTGGGAGCGACGGTGGCGATGGCCGTTACTAAGGTGACTGGAGAGAGGAGGCGATTTCAGTGAGGAAGATAGCGCGAAAGAGAAGAGTTACTGTAAGTACAGTGTGCAGAGTAAACGGGCAAATGTTGTAGTTAAAAGGACTTTAGATTACGGTTTTCATGAAAACCATAATCTAAAGTCACACTTTAAATGACGGTTCCTGAAAAACCATAATCTAAAGTATAAGGAAATTAAAAATTAACGCAAAAATTATTTGGCCTATGCTGGGTTTCGAACTCAAGATCGATGGTGTTGACTCATGTACCCACGGCCATTAAGCCATGAGTCTTATTCGATCAAACATATGTAACACATTAATATAAAGTTATTTTTAATCTAAAATACACTGGTAAAACGACGTCGTTAACTGTAATTCAGATTACGCGCGGCGTCGAAAAAATCAAATAATACGGGAAATATTTGGCGTCAGGTCAAAACGACGTCGTTGACCATCAGTCGGAGGTAGGCGCGCCTTTTTTAGGACGGACTTTAGCTGACGGTTATTAGTAAAACCGTAATCTAAAGTCCGTTGACCGAAAAGCGCGCGTCAACACGGGACTTTAGATTACTGTTTTACTAATAACCGTCAGCTAAAGTCCGTCCTAAAAAAGGCGCGCTACCTCCGATCGATTATTGCTTACGGTTAATTCAATAAACGTCGTTAATTAATTCTGGCCTTCCTATTAATCACGGTTTCTGTTAAAGCCGTGATTAAACCACCGTCATTAAATGCTTCCGTTCCACTAGTGTTAGCTTGACTAGAAGGAACTTGAGTATCTGGTTGGGTAGCTGGTGGTGGAGATGTAGGTGTGATCTCATCACGCTCATGATCCATGTGGATTTGAGTAGATAGATCATCAATCCAATCATTTCTCTACTCAAACTCACAGTCAATAGTAACTCCCTGAACATTTCTGTTGGTTACTGCAGCTGTAGCATTCTTGGAAGCTTCTTCATTCTCATCATGTGCTTGAAAATCTAACTTGGTACGCTTTCGGATTTTAACAAATCTCTCCATGGCCTTTAAAATTCTTGCACTCCTTGGGCAATATGGTGCGTTGTCAGATGAATCAGAAGCAGTTGAAGGTGTGCGTGGATTTTCATTGTCACTGACTTCTCTTTCCACAGTTGCATCCTTTCCTACAGTTTCAGGAACTGTTGGAACTTCTCTATCAGCAGGCACTTCATTTGTATCACGTGCGCCTTGTGCAAATGAATCTTGAGATTCATAACGCACAGTTTCTTCATCAACATCAATCACTGGAACCTGAACAGCAAGGGGCACACAATGCACTGCATCCACATCCATCTCTTTTTCAGAATCTTCACTAGATGAATTCAAACCAAAGTCACCATCACTGTTAAAAATGGGACATTGAAAGCTTTGATTTTCCAATGCTTCCTTACATGCCTTGATATCCATTGCTTTTTGCACCAGATTACTAAGTGCAGTACCTTCTTCAATTGTAACTTCAATTTCATTAGCATAACGATAAGAATTGATCATTCTCCTCAAGGATTTATCATCATTCAGCTCAACTAATTCATTCCTGTTGGGCGGCTTGTACTTAAACACCGGATTATTAAGCACAGAGAGACCTTGCTTTTCAGCTGCATCCTCTATCTCACTGATCAACTCATAGATGTCAACACATGTTGTATCCTTAATGAGGTAATCGAAGCATTGGTCTCTGTATCTAAGCAGAAGCCAAATTTTGTCCTCCATCTGCAAACACACATTTACAAAAATCAACATTAATTGAGATTATAAAAGCAAACAAGCATGTTCAAGCCAAGATATGTGGCAGAGATAAAAGCAACATCCAACAACACTAAACAAATGAAGCACTGGTCCACAAACCAGGAAAGAAAGAATATAAAACTAAAACAGTGAGTGGGTGGCTGGACAAAGTATTCCCAGTCAATATAGTAATATTTGGTTTGCCGCATCGATGTGTGAATCAAGCAATTAATCAATTAGAAAACAAAGTACGCTTGTTTTATGAGTATATGGTATCATTAACTATTAGATAAGCCTTGAACATTATTCTATGTATGTCTAGTTTCAGAAATAAAAAAATGTACGTCCCTTTATTTCTCTTTGTATATGCAAGAGAACTAAGCAGATGGCACAACACTACCATGTTTCATTGCTGATTATCAACACTATTCAGCTTATAATAAGGCTCGCATACAAACTAGAGAAGTGGACACTTACCATGACAACAACTGAGACTGGAGAGGTCGAGAAAGATTACACCACATCTGACAAAGGAGACTGCAACAGAGATTTGGAAGAAGATGGACGGAGTGCGGTGTCGGGTTTGGGATGAACGAACAGGGTGGAGAAATTAATTAGGGGATGGGGATGAACGAACAGAGAAGAGAAGCGAAATTAGGGATGAACGAGCAGAAATTAGGGATGAATGAGCAGAAATTAGGGGTTAAGAGGGTGGTTTTGGTTTGGGCGAAATTAGGGATTGAGGGCGGTGTCGGGTTTGGGATGAACGAAGAAGAGAGAGAGAAATTACAGACTGAAATTTCCCCCTTTTTTAAATGTACAAGGGCATTGTAGTCTTTTGCGTTACCGTTTAACGGTGAGGTTAACAGAAAACATGACAGAGTGGTATCCGATGAATTAGGTTAAAACTCGATGTTATTTGGTGTAATTTTAAAAACACAGTGTTATATCGTGAATTAAGTAAGAACTCGATGGTATATGGTGAAATTTCCCTATAAAAAAAGTTACAAAATACCACTATATTTTCATAAAACTCCATCAAATGTCATTATAGTCATTGACCAGATGGAAAAAAGACAAAAATACCCCTACTAGTTAACAAAGTACTTTTAAAATTCACAATATGCCCTAAGTGTTAAAAAATTTACAAAGAATTAAAAATACAATAAAAATATAAATAATTTATAAAAATTGGAGTAAATTACTCAAAACCCCCTTGAGGATTGGGCATAATACAATTAACCCCCTTGTGTTTATCATAATTATTGATAACCACCTTGAGGTTACAGTATCTTTGACTATGAGCCCCTTAACTATAATTCCATTATTAAAATGTTAACCACATGCTAACCCATCAACTTAATGACATTATTAATGACATACTTCACAAAAAACAGTGCTTAATCAACATTCTTATTGTCCGAAAAACGTTAACCCTACCTTGAAAATGCATCTAAATTGGGATGAATGAGAGTTAAACGATGTTGATTAAGCAGTTTTGTTGTCCAAGCTGGCATTAATAATGTGATTAAGTTGATGAGCCAGCATGTAGTTAATGTTTTTATAACAAAGTTATAGTTCGGGAGCTCATGGTCAGAGATACTATAACCTCAAGGTGGTTACCAATAATTATAATAAACACAAGGGGGTTAACCGTATTATGCCCATTCCTCAAGGGGGTTCTGAGTAATTTACTCTAAAAATTATAAAAAATTAAAAAATTTATAAAAATTAAAAAAAACAATGAAAAAATATACTTTTAACAATATACTTTTAAAGTTCATAATATCCCCTAGGTGTTAAAAAATTCCCAAAAAATTAAAAATACAATAAAAATATAAATAATTTATAAAAATTATAAAAAACCATAAAATTATAAAACAAATAAATGTTTCATTTTTTAAAATTTATTCAGACCATAAAAAGAATATTATGTTCTAAACAAATAATTTATACCAATATATACCAATTAAGTACCATATTTTATACCAAATAAGTACCATAATTTTTTTAACATACATTTACTAATTATTATTTTCTATCAATTTAAATTATTTCTTTAAAGTAAACATTTTTATTTTTTTTATTTTGCTGATAAATTTTGAAAATTAAAATTCTAAATATAATAATTTAATTTTGAAGCAATAATTTAAAATGATAGAAAATAATAATTAGTAAATTTATGTTAAAAATTATGGTACTTATTTGGTATAAATTATGGTACTTAATTAGTAGAAAAATTGGTATAAATTAGAGTAAATTACTGGGAACTCCCTTGAGGATTTGAGATAATACAATTAACCCCCTTGTGTTGTGTTTATCATAATTACTGGTAACCACCTTAAGGTTAAGGTATCTTTGACTATGAGCCCCCGAACTATAACTCCGTTATCAGGAAGTTAACTACATGTTAACCTATCAGCTTAATCACATTAATAATGTCAGGTTGGACACCAAAATAGCTTAATCAACATCGTTTAACTCTCCTTCATCCCACTTTAGATACGTTTTCGAGATAGGGTTGACGTGTTTAGAAAAATAACAATGCTAATTAAGTAGTGTTCTTTGTCCAATCTATCATTATTAATGTGATTAAGCTAATGGGTCAACACGTAGTTAACGTCTTAATTGATAACAGAGTTAAAGTTCGGGAGCTTATAGTCAGAGATATCTTAACCTCAAGGTGGTTACCAATAATTATGCTAAACACACGGGGTTGACTGTATTATCCCAAACCCTCAAGGGGGTTCTGAGTAATTTACTCTAATTTTTATAATTTTTTGAGTAAATTACTCAAAACCCACTTGAGGATTGGACATAATACAGTTAACCCCCTTGTGTTTATCATAATTATTGGTAACCACCTTAAGGTTACAGGAATCTTTGACTATGAGCCCTCGAACTATAACTACATTACCAAAACATTAACCACGTGCAAACCTATCAGCTTAATCACATTATTAATGACATACGAGATAAAATAAACTACTTAATCAACATTCTTATTGTCTAAAAAACGTCAACCCTACCTCAAAAATGCATCTGAATTGGAATGAAGGAGAGTTAAACAATGTGGATTAAGTAGTTTTGTTGTCCAGTCTGACATTAATAAAGTGATTAAGCTAACGAGTTATCATGTAGTTAACGTTTTGATAACAAAGTTATAGTTTGGGGGCTCATAGTCAGAGATACCGTAACCTCAAGGTGGTTACCAATAATTAAGATAAACACAAGGGGGTTAACTGTATTATAGGGCTGCCCATGGTAGGTTAACCGCCTTATTCGGTTAACCGCATTCGGTTAACCGGGTCTTCGGTTTTCAAAAATTCAATTCCATTACCATTCCATTTAGATCGGTTAACCGGATTCGGTTAACCGTTTAATTCGGTTTTCTAAAATTCAATTTCATTACCATTCCATTTAGACCGGTTAACCTTTAGTTCGGTTTGGTTTTATCGGTTAACCTTGTAGTCGTATATTTTTTTAATTGATAAGACCATACCGTTAATATTATAGTACAACATTGATCATTCACTTAAATCATGAGTGGCAAATCAAACATATGTGACAAAAATATAATAATATGTATATTCCCTCAATATCTAACATTAATTATTATATAAGGTGAACATTAATATTTGAAGTTTTTTATTGTTTATATAATCGGTTAACCACGGTTAACCGTTCTGGAAAATTCAATACCGTTACCGAAACCGAAACTAGTCAATTTACACGGTTCGGTTAACCATACCGCAAGAACCGGTACGGTTAACCTGAAAACAGGTACGGTTCACTTCGGTTTCGGTCGGATACCGCGGTTTCGGAATTTTTTGGGCAGCCCTACTGTATTATACCCATTCTTGGAGGGGGTTCTTAGTAATTTACTCAAAAATTTTTTGTTGTATTTTTATTTTTGGGAAAATTACATCCCGCACCCATGAGGTTTAACGTATTTTCAGAAACCACCCACGTGGTTTGGATAATTACTTTCCCCACCCATCAACTTAGCTCCGTTTTACATCCGTCAACATTTCTCTTGTTTCTGTTAGTTAATGCCACGTGTCCTGTTTTAACTTGTTCCCCTGTATGCAGTCAGCCAAACACTTCATTATAGATAACTGTAAGAATATCTACTTCGCGGGACATGAAACCACCGCCATATCAGCATCCTGGTGCCTCGTATTGCTCGCTGTGCACAGCGAATGGCAAGATCGATTACGATCTGAAATCACATCCTCAATCATCACTCATGGTGAAGATTCACTAGACATTGATGCCTTATTAAAGAATAAAAAAATGACAATGTTCATCAATGAAGTGCTCCGCTTGTACAATCCGGCAGCGTTTGTGATTCGAGAAGCTCTCGATGATTTCAAACTGGGTTCAATCATGATACCAAAAGGGGTATGTTTGTGGACACTAATTCCGTCGCTGCACAGAGACGTTAAGGTGTGGGGTTCGGATGCGAATGAGTTCAAACCGGAGAGGTTTGCAGATGGGGTTTCGAATGCTTGTAAAGTGCCGCAAGCTTACGTGCCGTTTGGGGCGGGACTGTGTTGGCAAGAATCTTGCGATGTTGGAGTTGAAGCTCATTGTTTCGCAGTTTATATCGAAGTTAGGTTTGAGTTGTCTCCTAGGTATGAGCATAAACCGACGTATAGGATGGTTATTGAGCCTGGGATGGGGGTATATCTTAACATTAGGAAGGTAGATCGTGGTGTGTCTTCAGGGTAGGCGACGAAGTAATAAATGGTGAGACGTGAGTGGTTTAATAATGTGTTTAGGCAGCAGCAGGATGAACCAAATGGCTTATATTAGCCAGAACGAACAAAATGATCTTTTGTATTGGAAGGTAGAGTAGTTGCTATGATTAGTTTCTCTTCAATATGATTATGCGGTATCAGTCAATTGCCTTGATCGCATATGAACGAACTGACAGATTCAATCGAATTAGAATTTTTTTTTCCTCATAGGATGTCTCCAGCATTCGAATTTAATACGGACAAGAAAACTATTAATCGCATATGTCGAATTTTACAGAAAGGTAAAACGGGGCACGTGGCATTAACTAACAGAAACAAGAGAAATGTTGACGGATGTAAAACGGAGCTAAGTTGATGGGTGGGGAAAGTAATTATCCAAACCACGTGGGTGGTTTCTGAAAATACGTTAAACCTCATGGGTGCGGGATGTAATTTTCCCTTTATATTTTTATGAATTTTTGTAAATTTTTTAACACTTAGGGGCATATTATGAACTTTTAAAGTACTTTGTTAACTAGTAGAGTATTTTTATCTTTTTTGCATCTGGTCAATGACTACAGTGGCATTTCATGGAGTTTTACGAAAATATAATGGTATTTTGTGACTTTCTTTTTTGGGAAAAATTCACAATATACCCCAGTTGATTTTCGTAATTCAACTTTAAATATACTTAAATGTTGTCCAAAATTGATGAAACTTTACATGGACGATGCTAAAGTTTTATATTTTGGTCCAATATCAAATTTGAAGTTTTTTAAGCTCATATGTGACATGTGAGACCCAATGAACATGCCACAATTTTCATTGAGTCCCACAGGTCATATGTGAGCTTAAAAAACTCAAATTTAATATTGGACCAAAATATAACACTTTACCATCGTTCATGTAAAATTTCATCAATTTTGGATAACATTTAAACATGTTTAACGTTGAATTACGAAAACCAACATGAGTATATATTGAATTACGAAAGAAAAAAGAGACATATTATGAATTTTCCTCTTTTTTTAGTGGCATTTCATGAATTAGCCAAAAATATAGTAGCATTTCATGAAATTTCCAAAAAAAAAAAAATGGCTAGAAGCAGCGGTCATAGAAAATTTGTGATCGAGTAACTTTCCCTCTGCACAGGAAGGCTTTACTTATGATTTTCTCAATTTGTTACAAACTGAACTTGAGATGCTTATGCGACAATCGATCAGCATCAAAATGCATCTCATAATCACTGCTCAACTACTGTAAGCTATTGATAAAGTTGTTCCTGGTGGTGCCATGTATTTGCTCTAAATTATAGGCAATCAGTTGCCTCAACGATCTGCAGGAATTAGGAGGTAGTGGCTCAAAACAGAATTGAGGCGTGCAGCCATAGCAAGTAGAAAGAACACTACTACTGAATAAGAGGAACATCATGCTTGGTGTATGTACACTAAGTTGACTGTTTGCCAGAAATATAAAACCAAGCCATATGACATTCATTACATATAGAGGACTAGGAGTATGTATACTTTACACCTGACACGCCATCCCTACTTCCAGAGTAGAAGCATGGGGAAGGCTCACCGCATAAGTTGGTCCTCTGGAGTTTCTTCTCAAGAAATCATACACATAATCAATCGCAATCTTCATCACAAAGCTCGAACCGCTCTTCGCCCTCACATATGAATGCCCCAAGATAAACGCCATCCCAGCTTCCCTTGCCTCCATCAGCTCATCCAGCTCTTCCTGCGTCTCGAAATCCATTCCCTGCTGCTGGCTCTCAGGCATCACAAACCTCACCCTCTTCTTCAGTTTTGTACTACTATTATTATCCAAAGAACAGCTCATGTCTCTAAGCTCTGAACTATTTCCAATTATCTCAATGGTGTCCATCTCATCCTCAAATATCCGGATCCCATCACAGCTGCCCGATCTCGACCCCACAATCGTCAAGTTATCCTCCTCCTCATCTGTCCCAACTGCAGTTTCCGTGTTCATGGTCACCCTCTTCTCCGGCTTCTCAGACCGGATAAACTCCGCAATACTGCACACCAGATCCTTCTCAAACTCAAACTCATCCTTCGGCATGTCCCTGTACCCGTACCGTGCAATGACCCTGTACATCCGGTGCTCCTTGGGACCAATTCTCCCCACCAAATACCTCTCCTGGGAGAGAACGTGCGGGACTGGAACCCACTTGATGCAGAGGAAGACAAGGACCTGGTGGAAAGCCGGGAGGTTCGTCACAAAGTGGGAGAAAATGGCAGGGATACCCGAAACGAGCTCAGTCTGGATGAGTCCGATCCCTTTTACACGGACAATGCCGAGACCTGGGCTGAGATCAAGGATCCAGTTTATGGGGACTTTGTTCTGGACATCGAACTCATACTTCTTTTTTGTCCCGAAGTACCATATGTACATGGTCATGAACAGGATGAAGGAGAGAGCAATTGGGACCCATGCTCCTTCAAGGAACTTGATCAGGGAAGCAGAGAAGTAGAGCGCTTCGATTGAACCGAATATAAATATGAACCCAATGGCGAGGAAGATGTTCTTCTGCCAGCAGAGGACTATGACTAGTGACATCAGGCAGGTTGTCACCAGCATCACGGTTATAACAGCTAGACCTGGATTATTATTATTGAATGCATACGATCAGATCGCATCAACTAAACACACAAAAAGATTCAGTTAATTCACCATTCTGTAGTAAGCACCTGATGCATTTCCAAGGTGTTTAGTGTCCCTGAAACCAATAGTAACAGCCAGGCACAATATCATCAAGATCCAGTTGATTTCTGGGATGTATATTTGGCCATGAACTTTAGATGATGTGTGGACAATTTTCACCCTGGGAAAGCAACCCAATGCAGAACACTGTTTGATAATGGAGAAAGTTCCTGTTATCACAGCTTGGCTTCCCACCACCGCAGCTAGAATGGCTATTGCCAGAACCGGCCATCTTACTTGCTCTGATCTCGCAGTCAAAACATGAGAAAGCAAGTCATTTATTTTGTAGCACATTTTTTTTACTTATGAACCAGTTATTTAGAGCTCAGGATACCTACCAGGTACTGATACATAGAACCCGATCCTGTAGTAGTGGTCTATGTTGTGATGCTTGGATAAATAGGCAGCTTGACCCATGTATGCCAAGATCAAAGATGGGTAAACAAAGAAGGAGAACGCAATCTACAAAAAGGTATACACAACTTAATATTTCTAGCGCAAAAGCTAAAGCACTCTGGTAATCAAACCAAACCATGTTTACCTTAATCGACAGCTGCGAAAAGTGTCCCAAGTCAGCAAACATAGCTTCCGAGCCTGAAAGAGAATAAAAAAACTACAACTTATCACATTTGTACAAATTTGGAGTAACAATTCTCACGTCACAACACTTTTCTAATGTTCAGGAGGACTTTACATGTACAGAGGATTTCAGATATACCTGTAATGCATAGAAGGATGCCACCCAAAGACATCCATCCATCCTTTCGAGTTTTTTTCAAAAACTTATACATGTAGTATGGAGAGAGTGCTTGATAAACTTGGGGATTCCAATGGATGACATTGTACAATCCAATTGAGCTTATGCATAGCAGCCACACGACAACGATAGGAGCAAATAGGAATCCGACACGATGGGTTCCATAGTGTTGTAATGCAAACAAGAAGAACAATATGGCGCATGCAATTGGGAGTTCTATGTCTGCATTATTGTCATAGGAACAGAAACCAGGATTAACACCCAATAATATGTGTAGAAAGTTGCACAAATATCTACTGTATTGCAATATTCTAGAATGAAGGCAGCATTCAGTATGAAAACAAACTGATTAGAGGTGTAAGTTGCTGAATAGGCCATATACATTACAGCAGAGATAGCGACAATGAAGAATGGCATTGCTCATCTCACTAAGCAAATCTAAGTTATCACAGAGAGAATGAATAGGGTTGTTGGTGCCAACTGCCACAACATATCCATCCATCAGAAAATGGTAAGGGTTACTGTATATTGATTATGATTGTCCACCATATTCAGCAATGTAACGCTAAAATTGTATCCACATATTCCTCCATCATCCACCTTTTTCTTTCTTTCTTTCTTTCTTTCTTCCCATATATCCTTTCTTCACTACAACCTTAACCAATCTAACTGAACTACAGTTTCTTGTCGATGATAGTTTATAATAATATACAGACAAAATTCAACGAGTCTTCAATTCCTTAGTTTATAGTGCACTTTTCTTCTCTGCACATGGAGACGTCATTCATTAACTATAGCAAGAAGAAATTGATTTGCCATCTGAATTAAAATATGTTTGAAGATATAAACCTTTATACAAGTTAATCTTAGTATATTATAAATTATGAACGATGTTTAGTATATTTGATCGAACAAATATGAACTCCTACCTAACATCACATTTTTCAGGTTGGAATGGCATGAAACCTACCAAGGAATGGACAAAACATGAAGAAGGCAGCTCAGTTGATATCTAACACGGAAAATTCAATACCGCAAATGGCTCACGTCTTTGACCAGTTCAGTATAACCTCACTTAACTTGATACCCATTGCAAGATATAATATGGCACACGTCTTTGACCAGTTACAGTAGTTCAATGTAACCTCACTTAGTTGATACTCATCGCAAGGAATAATAGAATGAATATATGGCAAGGCAGGCGGAGTCAATATAACCACCTTTCAGACCCCTTTTCACAAATTAGTAATTAAATATTCATTAGCATCCCTCCACATCAATAAACATTATATAACATACTTTAGACCCACCGCAAGATTAAGTGGAGTAGATCCATCACCTAGAAGATCTCCGAATCAAATAGAAAATATAAGCCGTATCTTTTTGTGGCTATTACAGCATCTGAAGCATCAATACGATTGGAACTCGATCTCTCAGAATTAGAGACTAACAAGACTTAGACAACTAGAATAACAAACTACACTACAAAAATAAAAGAACTCCATTCTAAAAAAAGGATTGCAACCACGTCTATTATGATTTGCTGGCTTAGGCACTGAAAGAGAGCATATATACTCTGTCGAGATATGTTTTATTCATGTTAGCTGGGGATTTGGATTCCTAACATGATCCGTTTGACATGGTCTGCTGCTGCCTTAACTTAATGGTTAATAAGGAATTGAGATGCTAAACTAGTAGTAACAGCTATAACTTCTTATACTGGTCAAAATAGCAAGTCACTACTGTATATAGAGCGCTGGATCAGATCAGTCAACCATTGCATCCTTCCTTAATTGTACTTTCAGCCATACAAGCTAGCTATTTACCCTTTGGCTATGAGTCAGCCTTGTTTCGAACCAGATTTGAATAACTTATTATGATCATTACCAAGAAAAGAAAGACATATAAAAGCACACAGTACAAACAATAGAGAAATCATGTGGCCTAAATTAAAAACCTGAACAATAGGCCACATCTCATATAGCACGTAGCTAGTAGTGTTATCAGAGTATCTCAGTGCACTCATAAAATACTTAAAAAAAAAGGATATAGGTGCCTAACCCTTTCAAATATCACATTGACAAGCAGATAATCCAAATGGAAAGCACTAGGACATGAATGCTTTTCACTTGCATCACTCTGCAATATGAACCTAAATCAGTAGCATTAACTTTTTAAGGCCTTCCACTTTGTGGGTCCAAGGACTACTCGAACTAAACTTTGATTAGTCTTTTATATCTATTAATTTATGAGTGGGGGAGTGGGTGTCCAACGCTAAATCCATACAATTCTCGAAGCTATTACGTTAAAGTTACAAGACTTGATACCTGACAAATTGAAGAACATGTTAATTATACTTTAGAACGAACAAGAAGGAGTTCGGTTCGGTGAAGAACTCACATTGATGATGTTCTTTTGAAGTCGATAGCTCCAACCCAGAAACCGCAGAGAAAACTACATACAAGTGAACATTGACCACAATAAACAAATTAAGAGAAAACCAAGTGTTTACCAAAACTGGAATAATTTTTTAAGATTTCATACTTACCTGAAATAGCCGGGGTTAAAACTCCATCCCCGATAACCATAGAAGCACCAATCAACGCCAAAACCAACAGAACTTGGCGCAGAACTGTGTGCTTCTCTAGTGTCGATTTCAATCTGGAATTGGCCTTCTTCCCATCTGAAGATGCGAAATCGTCATCCTTCTTGTACTCGGAGAGCTCTTCATCAGCCACTTGGCAATTGGGTAAGGAACTGACTCTGGCATGTCGACACAGCAGCGAATACAAAGCGAATGTCCCTCCTTCACCGTTATCATCAGCTCGGAGCACAATGAAGACGTACTTGAGTAGAGGAACCAGCGTCAGTGTCCAGAAGATAAAGGATAGGACCCCGAAGATCTCCTCGTTAGTCTCGGAATGGTGAATATCTTCCGCGAACGTGTTCTTGTAGACGTAGAGAGGTGAAGTGCTCAAATCTCCGTAGACGACACCGAGACTCTGGTAGGCCAGAGTAAGCACAGCCCTCCATGATTCCCTCTGCAATTCGTAAACGTAAGGGCAAGCACGAGAACAGGGAGCACGGGAATGATTGGAAGAAACGAACCCATAAAAAGGATGGGCCCTACAGGAATCGAAGAGTCACGTGTCTCACCTTGATTGCATTGCAGGAGGTTGAAGCTTCCAGATCCATCGGCTAATCAAAGCCCACCTACGACGAAATCATGTAAAATCAAAACAGCACAAACACACAATTCATGCGCTCGAATTAACTGATGATATGATGGATTCTACTCCAGCCGGCAGGAACTATAATTGAAACCCAGATGACGAGAAGAAAGTTTAACACCCGCCCAGCAAGAACATACAAGTAGCCGACGGGGGCAGTGGAGTGGTTGAGCGAATAAGACGAATCCGCTTAATTTAGTTGCGGTGGATTCGACAGATTTTGTAATTACTAGACAGGTACACGGAATAAGACCCGACACGATCGATAACAGAACCAGCTACGCAAGAAAAGAGACAAGGAACTAGGAGAGTGGTGTAAGGCTGTAAGCACCACCAGTGAACGAGGGCATACGGTACAAGAAACGAGGTGGGAGGAAGCAGGAGAGTGGGTTTTGAGAAATGGGAAGGTTGTTGGAATCGGAGTCCAACAACAGAATATAATAGTACTAATAATTAACAAGAGAGCGAGAGTACAATGAAGCAGAAGGACGAGGGATACTGGTAATTGTTTTAAGACGAGAATGATGATGGTATGTTTCTCGCGTCCAACAAGTCCAAGAGAGGTCAAATGGCCAGTTTTTACACATGGGCTTATCTTCTCCGCTGGCTTTCCAGATGGCTGCCTTTGAATTGTTGCCGTATTCCTCTTGGCTGCCTTGCGAGAGGTGTATCAAGATTTTGAAACGGAGCTTGATCCACCTTGTAATATGGAGATAGACATTTGTTAATATATAGTTGGTTGAATAAATGAGGAAAAATAAAAAAAGGAAAAGAAAAAATGAAGGGACACATACACGCGCGTACAGGTAGTGTCAATGGGCTGAATGTGGCTTTATTAGGAAGTGAGAGAAAATAATATTTTTTTCAAAATGTTATAATTTACAAACTAAAAGTGCAAAAATAATAAAATTTATACCATTGTTCATCATTTTTTGTGCTCTTCAAAATAAGATGCATCATGGAAATGTTTTGATAAACTTAAAATTTTATATTTTTTGAATGAGTATATATTAGGTATTTTTAAAGTGAATCTTATTCATTAGCAAAATGAATCTTCTTTAATAATAAAATGAATCATATTCATTAGCAAAATGAATCTTACCCAAAACACTCTAAAAACCACCATAGGAAAGTTTAAAACGTCGAAGGCATTTTTAGGTTTTGTAGTGCAGACCCTAAACCCTAAACCACAAACCCTAAAAAACCATCGAGTCAGTGACGACAATATCAAGTGTAGAACTAATGCCAAAAAGATTACCCTACCCCCAAACACCCTCAAAACCACCCTAGACCCTAAACCCTGCACTACAAACCCTAAAAAACTGTCGAGTAGTGACGACAATATAAAGTGTAGAACTAAGGCCAAAAAGATTACCCTACCTCCCCCAAACACCCTAAAAACCACCCTTGCATAAGTTGTGGTATGATTAACTTTTACTAGTATTAAACAAAATATTCACTTTTCTTAAACCTTTGATTCATCTTTAAAAAAACATTTGATTCACTTTTCTTAAACCTCTGGTTCACTTTTCTTAAACCTCTTATTCACTTTAGTTAAACAATCTCTATTTACGAAAATCACGTTTCTTAAAGCTTTGATTCATTTTTCTTAAACACATGATTCACTTTATAAAAACCTTTGATTCACATTTCTTAAATCTCTTAATCTACGCTTACGAGATTCACTTTTCTTATTACTCTGATTCACTTTGTAACAACTTCTGATTCACTTTTTAACAACTTTTGATTCACTTTTCTAAAACATCTGATTCACACTAGTCAAACAATCAGAATCACTTTAGTTAAACAATCTCTGTCTATGAGATTCATTTTTTTAAAACCTCTTATTCACATTTAAGCAACTATCTGATTCACTTTTTAACAACCTTTGATTCACTTTGTAACAACCTTTGATTCATTTTTCTTAAACTTAAGATTCACAATTAATCTTAAAAAATATGTACATACAAAAAATTAAATTTATCAGGACATATCCATGATGCATCTTGTTTTGAAGAGTACAAAAAATGATGAACACTGGTATAATTTGTTTTATTTTTATACTTATATTTGGTAAGTTATGACATTTTGAAAAAAAAATCTCCCTCCTACTCACCTACCCCTCTCCCCCACTCCCACGTGCACTATTCTCTCTTCCCTCTTTTTTTCTTTTTCCTTTATTTCCCTCCAATAGAGTGTTGACATGTGGACAATCTCCATATTACAAGGTGGCTCCTTCTCCAACTTCGAATTCGCGTTTCGAAATTGTTGGACAGAAAACGTTTTAAATCGCCAAGGCAGTTTTACATCTTGTCTACCTTTTTCATAAATTCAAGTAAAAACCAACTTTAAAGAAAATATAGAATTTATTGTGATTTTGAGTAGGATGGTAATTTAAAAAAGATTTGATATTGGGTATTTATTCAATTTAGTTTCCTTATTTCCATGGTGTTCTAGTTTCTTTGGGTATTATGGGTCTTCTTTCTTAGAGGTTTTTTCATGATTATTTTTTTTCTTCTCCATTTTTTTCTTTGTTTATTGTTTTTTATGTCTATTTCTCTGTGGGTGCTATCTTTTTTTATGTTTGTCATCTATTTCTATTGTGTAGACTTTATTTTTGCCTTTGATTATGTTTTTGTTTAAGTTATGGGTAGTTTTGTGCTCCAAGAGGAATCTCTTTTGTCTATTGTACCAAATGGCAAAGATGGAGGAACCCCCTTTGTCTGACATATATATATGATTAAGGAGTTGGCAAAAGCTGAATACGCTCACCCGGGGCGCCCCCACGACCTTGCCCAGGCTATGTGGAGGGGTAAATCACGGTTGCACAACGACCTCATAGGGTGCCTAGCTCATTGTGGACGAACACCACTACCGCCCATTGGAGAATTAAACCAACTGCCACCCATTGGGTTCCCCCTGAACCAATGTGCGTTGAGCAGGAATAATTCCACTAAAGTGTGTTGAGCAGGATTCGAACACGGGAGCAATGCATCTTGGCAAGCTTTCAGCAACCTCGAGTAACCGACTGCACTATGCTCGTGCGGGCATGATTATGGAGTTGCATATACCAATAGTTGCTCGAAAAGTGAAAAAAGAATTTGAAGTTCTCAGTGATGGTCACCTTTTAGGATTAAGCTAGGGATGGCAATGGGTGACGGGTGCCCGTTTCACCCAATCACCCGACCCGCTAAAATGGGTGAAACCCCCGCAAAAAACGGGTGAAAAACGTACGGGTGACGGGTGAAACGGGTTCGGGTAACGGGTCGGGTCGGGTGAAAATTTTTCACCCGGTCACCTGACCCGTTCACCCGACCCGTCACCCGCATACATATATATTTTTTAAAAAATACTTATTGCTTGGTTAATTTTCTATGTTTTGAGTATGTTGTTGACATTAGTTGATATGGTATGTCTTATTAACAAATATGGATGTTTTTTAACAAAAAACTAAGCTTGTATAGGTGTTACAAAATAAAAATATATGCTAGAAAAAAACGGGTGACGGGTTCACCCGTTTCACCCGCGGGTGAAATGCGGGTGAAACGGGTGAAATGCGGGTGAAACGGGTGAAATACGGGTGAAACGGGTGAGAAATACATGCTAGAAGAAAAACGGGTGAAACAGGTGACGGGTGGTGATTTTTCGGGTGACGGGTCAGGTTGGGTGATGCGGGTGAAAAACGGGTGACGGGTCGGGTGGAGCGTCACCCGACCCATTGACATCCCTAGATTAGGCATGCAAGCGAATTTTGGGACACCATGTCGACGGATTTGAGAATGAATGTCGGCGGATCTGAACTCTTATGGACACGACAAGAATTTTGATGGTGGTTGGTTGGAAACTTGTGGAGAGAATAGGTGAATTTGATGGAGACCAGATCATTGTCAATTTAGGTGGAGGTCTATTCGCAAGATCTAGCATGGGTTGCAAGGAATCTGGTGTTGATTTTCGGCTCTTTGTCTTCAAGGATTGGGATGGTGAAGGGAGATGAAGAGGATGTTCGATCTTGGTGATGAGCCACTCAATTACTAGGAAGAAGCGGCTATCAAAACGGCTAGTTGTGATGAAGGGGAGCAACAAGAATTTGGTTCAAAGGGAATGAGACTTGGTTTGGGCTTTTACTGAAGATCAAGGTCACTATTTGGTTAATGAATCTGAGCACCCGGAACCATTTTCAAGAAAAACTATGGTGGACTAACTGATATTTATATAAGGTAATGAAAGAGCTCAATGCAAAAAAATACATGTTGGGTGACTCACCGCAGCAGAGTGCTTATTCCTTGCCCCGATCTTCAATCGCTCTATCCTTCTCTGTCAAAGGATGATGCGCCGATTTTCTCCAATCCATGTTGATAATGTTCTTAAGGTCAAACATCAATTGTAAAAGATTATTCTCGTTCCATAGTGACCGGGCTTTTTTAATTTCTTAGAGGTGTCTATATTTGTTTGTTGTTGGAACAAGCTTCTGTTCAACGATCTTATTTCAATAATGACTAATCAACAGAATATTGTCTTAGAGCATGATCGGGAGAGATTCAAGAGCTTCTTGAATAGCAGTGTAATGACGAAACACAATGAAAAGAAGAAGGTCTTTGAAGACTAGTTTATCTTATGAGGTAGAAGTTGTAGTAGTTCGTTGTTAGTCTTCAATACTCGAGCAAGCATGATTTTATCCAAGGCGAATTTGATGATATTTACTAATTCAAACAGGATAATTTATGTTGATATATAGGTGGTTGGGATGGTATATGGCTTGATAATTTTAGATTTGCTAGTAGTTTGAAAAAGCAACGAGTGCTTTAATGGCTAACCTATGATAAGGGTTGGTTGAACTTAGGTCTGCTTATGCAACTTCCTCGTGGAATATGTTGCAAATAGCAGCTAGTTGTTTTTGTCTCTTTCTCGTTCATATCCATGTTAGGATGTTAGGGTTGTTGATCATCTATACTTTGTGCAGTGTGTTTTCTTGGTACTAATGGAATAGTAATGTTTGTTTTTCAAAAAGTAAAAATAGAAAAAATTCATAATGTGATCCATCTAATTTAATAAATGGAAATATATCAAAGATAATGGATGATGGGTGGGTGTTATATAATTTGATATTGAATTTGGTGATATTTTTTATTTATTGTTTGACCATTGTCAACTATTTAAAGGGGAGTATCCATTTGATGACTATTTTTTCTTCTAATTATCAATTTTTTAAATTTCCATAGTTGAAGGCATATGCAGATTGATCGCATTTGTGTCTAACGATATTGACATGTACTATTAATCTCTTTAATAGTTTAATAATTATGATAGAGGATACTATTATATTTAAGACATAGTTTCTGTCATTTCTCTCTAATAGATGTTTTGTATTTTGAATGGTAATATTCTTATATATTCACTGAGTTACTGTAGTATTTAACCATCAAATTTCATACAACAGAATTTATATTCTTGTTGAATAGAAGAATTCTATAAAAAAAAACTGTTTTGCAGCCCATTATGACCCAACCTACCCACGAATGACAGGTGGATGGATGATGAGTGATGGGTGATGGGTAAACCAGGATATCTGATGGTGATGTGTTCATGTGACAGATGCGAGTGATGCTTCACCCTACCCAAACCTAAGTCTGGTCCATTGTCATCCCTTTTAAGTCCAACAATTGTCATAATCAAATGAAAGATGGGGCATAAAAAAAAGTCAAAATAGCATGAGCAAAAACATCTTATGATATCCGAACAAAACTTCATATCCGTAGAATTTAGCACCTTGCATCAAATGCTCTAACCTTAACCACTTGTAGTAAATCACTCTTAAAGGTAAGAAGTCATCAACCCTATCCATAGCGAAACTAGTCTCAAAAGTAAACGCACGAGCCTTAAGTAGCAGCAAGCAATGAATACTAGAGAAAAATCAAAAGTTATCCCCAACAAAACTCTATGTTTATCCCAAACAATGAAAAGTCAATCCAAACCTTGACAAAAAAATCATCTAACATTTGTATCCTCTTTAGCCAAACCTTAAATAAGGCAAGCTCTATGAATTAGCCTTGACGTCAATAACCAGTTCACACCCCTAGCCCTTAGCATGAAGTTGGAAGATTGAGACTCCTCAAACAAATAATCTATTCATTGTCAAGAAAATCATCCAATACCTGGTCACAAAATGAGCTAATACCCGTAGTAAAACCCATAACCGCCAGTTCCCACCAATTGCAAAAATCAAACCCAACTAATAAACCAGGTAGCTAACAGTGATTCTAACACCAAATTGAGTCGTGAGGACATCTAAAGGACACATGAAGCAAATCCCCTTAAGCAACACACCTTGGACTCTGACATGAAGTTATGCCATGCCTCTATAAAGTAAACACCAAAGGGAAAGCATAATGCTACAACCTCCAAACATAAATCTATCCGTGATGGAAGAGAAATCTGGTCAATCTTGCTCAGATGAACAAACCTTTTCAAGGCACATAAACTTGCACCTTCCTTATTGTGTAAAGGGCCAAGTAAGCAAATAAACACATACAGTAATGTAAGTAAAAAATAGTAGCACAATGAAATTTCACTCCAATGACTACCTTAAATCTTGTCATATAGTGCCAACCATTAAATTTTATATGCAATCCCTTGAAATGTCTATGAATTCATTTGAAATGTCTATCAATTTGTCAAGAAGTTTAGAATTTGAAATATATATATATATATATATATATGTGTATCAAATCATTCAAAAGAACTATGAATTATGAATGTTAGTTCATTGACATATTTTATTATTTTTATGTTCTTTTAGGTTCATTCAACCATAGAGAAGAACACCTGCATGGATGATACCAGTTGGGACTATCTCCACTATAAACTATCATCTTGCAACCTCCATGGTAGAAAAGAAACAAAACCACAAAAACTAAAAAAACAAGAAAAAGGAAAGAGTTATAATGTAACGACTCCAAAACCGGCCTAGTTAAGGTCGATACACGTCGTGCCCTTATTACCCAAGAAACGCAAGGCTACTAGTCTTATACTCATAACTGAAATTCAATACTCAGTAAATGTTACAATCAGAGTCAAGCGGTTTAACAAAACGGTAAATTAGCCCAACGACTACAAAATACAGTCTGACCACAAGGTCGACAAATCCAAATACAAACTCAAATATAAAGGAAAAGAAAGCAGAAGACCTTTAGCCGATTGACTAAAAAAATTTGCAAAATAGAGGATTTATATAGGGGTGAGCAACCACAACTCAGTAAGTGATAAACTTCGTTAGCATAAGCATGCTCAAAACACTTTTACAAAACATAGCTTATATAAATATAAGTCATAAATCATAATCAAAATCAGGTTAGAATCAAAATGGAAAGCACTTTGAAACGATCCGAAGTCACTTAATAGCGGAAAAGCATTTACAAAAACTATAAAGCCTTTCAAAAACCAGAAGGCACTTGTTAAAACTATCAGATGAATGGAAAACATAATAGAAGTAGAAACTTCATATCAAAGCATATTTGCATACGATTCATAATCTTTGCAAAACGGAAACCATACACTGATGCTCTTAAAACACAGAAGGCATAACGGAAGTAGAAGCCACACTTCCAGAACGAAACATGGCACAAAATAGAGTCTTATATCAAAAGTTGTCAAAGCTCAAAACTGAACGAAAGTGAAAGCCAAAGTACACTTACTAGAACTTATTAGAATTCATAAATCAGAGTGGGACACCAGTTCTAAGCACACACAAAAAGGGTGAGAGACCCTTGGATCAGAAGATCCCACATAGCAAAAATGGTTCGATACCATTAATTGGACCAGTCGGTCCCAAAACAAAACGAAGAGAGTACCCGTTAACAGAAATAGAAGAACTTCCTACGTAGTATACTACGGGATAGCTAGACCCAACCATCCACGACTTAGAAAGCAAAGAAACTAGGTCCTAAAACAGAAGCTTTACTTTCAGAACAGAATGTGATGTACCAAGAAAACAACATAGCGAAGAAAAGTATCTTTACAAACCAAAGCCAAAGACTTCACAAAGCATAAGCCTTATGCCAAGACTATCAAAACACAGAAAACATAGCGAAAGCGGAAGTCAATAACACGCTTATCAAAGCAATTCAAAGTTCACAACAAAAAGGGGTACTTTCATAACATAATTGCATGCAAACGCATAATAAACATGTCCAATAGCTTATAAACACTTAGGGGGATCATAACCCCACAAACAGAGATCAAAATGGAGGTCAAACGAACATTTTAGCCAAAGTTAGAGAGGTGTTCGGACATGTGTCCAAGCATGGAAGTCCAGATGCATGCCGAGACTTCAAACATGTATGTCCGAACTTGTGTACGGACAAAGTTCAAAGAAAATTCCTTCGTGACCCAAACTTGTGTCTGCGCTTTGAAATTAGGACACAAGTTGAGACTTCAAACCCATATTTGTCCTCGCATGCCGTTTGAACAAGTTCAGACGGAAGTTTGGAAGTAGTTCAAAGCATGAAAAATAGAAGGCATCCTACAGTTTTTCCGAACATACATGTCCAGATAGATGTTTGCACACATCAAATACTGCCAAAATCAGAAGTTGAAAACACCATTTTTGCACATCAATTCACAGTATAGCATAATAATTCGAAAACACAATCACCATGGGGTTTTACAGGGGCAAACAACGGTATAAATAAACTCAGAAACCATCAATGAGTAAGTGGAAAACACAAATCAAACAAGGAAATTAAACCCCTAAATTGGCCCCATGAGTGAACACACCATACCAAATCCATCTACCACCTACCTCGAATCGAAGCTCAGCAAAACCTCTACATAATCCACACAACAAGCCCTTCAATTCCTCACTTGAATCCCAATGAACAATTGATCGAAATAATCAAAAATTCTAAACCAAACTTAGAATAGAAAGAGACAAAACTGGGAATGCACACGGAACTAAGACTACAATCTCAAACCTGAACAATGATAGACTGGAACCCTCACACAGAATCACACTGGAGATCAAACACCAAAAGAAGAAGAGCAAAGGGATAAGGGAGAGAGAGAGAGCATAACAGAGAAAGAGAACCAGAAAAGGGAATGAGGAAATGAACAGGAATTGGGAAACTCCTTTCCTATTCCTTACTAATTACCTGACTTGGTGAATTACAATTTTATCCCTCATTTTCACTTGACTAATTCAGCTCTTAAATGACATAAACTCTCACTAACATAAGGTTAGAAATAAAATCACATTCCCTTTTAAACCTGAAAGAAAAAAAAATCTGAGGAATAACATGTAAAATGTATATGTGGTTTTGAACAACTATAGATTTGAATATTAAAATTGTAGGCATTGTTTTGTCACCTTATTAAGATCATTTGTGTGGGTAGCTTATCAGTCTCAACAATTATTAGCTTTTGTTTTTTTGGGAATTCGTTATTCCATCAAGCCCATCAAGCCCAATATACTAGACACGATATAAAGAAGTTTTGTTTACCCAATGGTTTAGCTTAAATATTTTACATATTTGGATTGAAAGTTTAGCATGTAGTTAAAATTAGACTAGACCATGGACATTTTTTGGAAGAATGGTAAAGAAAAAGTATTTTTTTAAGAATACTAAACTAGTATATATATATAGATAGAAAGTCCTTGCAATCATAAGCATTCTCCCAAGTTTGGGTCCATTCTTTTACGTGATTATAAAAGCGAGTTTATTTGATCAACTCACTTTTTTCTATACGTCACAAAAATCAATCGTCATATCAATTTTATTTTTTCTCTTACTTACTTTTTCTCTTTACTTTTTCTAACTTTAGCTGACAATTGACATCAACTATCAGCTTCAGCCTTATAAAAGAATAAGGCCTATATGTGGGTGAAATGTTTGTGATTATATGTCAGATTGTGAAGAAAAACAACACTTTGTATTTTTATAATTAACCTTAATCTAGTACTAACCTCACACTTTAAAGTGTTTTAGCAAAGCATATTGTTTATATATGTGGTTGAAAAAGCTAGATTTTCTTTGAAACCTTGTCACAAGATACCCTTAAAATCTTTCAAAATTCGTAAAATGCCTCTTTGCCTTTTCTTTTAAAATTTACAATATACCCTAAAAACTTTCACAATTCACAATATACCTCTAAGAAGTTTCAAAATTCACCAAATATCCCTAATCTGTGAAATTACCTTGAATGATGACTATTGTACACATGCATTTTTTCTAATTTAAGGCATTTTAAGAAATTTAACAACAATTAAAATACTACAAAAATATAAATAATTATAAAAAAATATTTTTAAAAAGTAATAATTCTTAAATATTAAACATACACAAAACTTAAATATATTTTTTTCTTCTCATTTTTTACATTCCTTGACTACTTATTCCTTTTCTTTTGCTTAAAAAATAGTTGTAGTTAAATAATGATTAAATATGATATAATAAGCATGTATATGTTGATTTATAAATAAAACTAATCCAACATAAGATGAGGTAACAAAAAATATATACAATTACCTCGTATTATAATGGATTTAATTTGTTTATAAGTTGACATATATATATATATATAATATATATAATGTTTAATATAATATTTAATCATTATCTACCCGTAACTTCAATATTTGAATGAAGAAGAAAGACTGATAAACAGTCAAGAAAGGTTAAAAAACAATGAGAAGAAAATAATAATTTGTTTGAAGTTTTGTGTATGTTTACTGTTTGAGAATCATTAATCTTACTTCACTTTTTTATAATTTAATAATTATTCAAAATATTTTTTGTAATTATTCATACTTTGAAGTATTTTAAATATTTTTTTTATAAATTTTATAAAATGTGCAAAATAAAAAAGGGCATGTTGTGAATTTGAAACATGACCCGTAATGTAAGGGGTACAATAGTCATTACTTTAGGTCATTTTTGGATTAGGGTATTTTGTGAATTTTAAAACTTTTTAGTGATATTTTGTGAATGCATTTTTAAAATGGGGTATATTATGAATTACAAAAGTTTTTAGAGGTATATCGTGAATTTTAAAAGAAAAGATAGAGGCAAAAATATCAATTTCCATATGAGATTTACGGTGAAGTAAGGGGTGAGCAAACGGGCGGTTAGAACGGATAACCGAAATAACCGTTTTTTTTCTAGATTCGATCACCATTTTTTTGACCGTTTTACAAAAGTTCGGTTATTTTGGTTAAAACGGATATTCATACTTTAAAACGGGGCGGTTAACGGATATTAAACTTCAAACTTCGGTTATCCGTAATAACCGAAGTTTTTTTATAAAAAAAATATATTTTTGGAAAAATTACATCACCCACCCATGACGTTTGGCGAAATTACACAGCCCACCCACGAGGTTTCAAAATTACTTTGCCCACCCATGTGGTTTCCACAATTTTACATCCAGCAACTTTTCTAATATTTGATCAACTTAAAAGATGGTTAAATGATATCCAAATTTGATGAAACTTTACATGGACGATATTAAAGTGTTATATTTTGGTAAAACATGAAATCCAACGTTTTTTAAGCTCATATATGATTCGTGGGACCCGATGAACGTGTCTCATGTTTCATTGGGTCCCACAGGTCATATATGACCTTAAAAAACTTTGGATTTGGCATTGAACAAAAATATAACACCTTAGCATCGTCCATGTAAAGTTTCATCAAATCTGGATATCATTTAACCATCTTTTAAGTTGATCAAATATTAGAAAAGTTGTTGGATGTATAATTGTGGAAACCACATGGGTGGGCGAAGTAATTTTTGAAACCTCGTGGGTGGGCCGTGTAATTTCGCCAAACGTCATGGGTGGGCGATGTAATTTTCCCTATATTTTTTTATCCTTATTTTTTAACCAGTAAGAATGGGTAGATGTTATTTTAGTTTGGTGCATCTGCTGCTCATGGTTTCATGCATCAGGCGTGATGAATTACTGGATGCTGTTATTTTAGTTTGATTATTTCATTTATGTTATAATATACGGTTATTTCGGTTATGATAGAAAATACGGTTATTTCTGTTATGATAGAAAAAACGGTTATTTCGGTTATGTTCAAATGTTCGGTTATTTTGATTAATTTAAAAAGTTCGGTTACGGGGCGGTTAACGGATATCAGTATAGTTTGTAAAACGGTTAACGGTTAAAACAGTTATCGGTTAAAACAGATATTATTACTAATTTCGGTTATAAACACCGTATTTTTTTTTCAAACTTTGGTTAACGGATATCCATTCTAACCGTTTGCACACCCCTAGGTGAAGTTGACGAACCTTACAAAAAAGGGACATTTTGTGAATTTCGAAAGATTTTAGGGTATATTGTGAATTTTCCCTTAACTTAACGTCAGAAACATTTTTTATTACAAAAGTAAACAAAGCGGCCTGGCCACTTGGTCACTTTAACCGGCCACTTATGTGGCAAGTGATGTGACATCCAATGAGTAGTTAATTGGACTGTTTATGTGGTACATAAAAGAATGTAAAATTTGTATTAAACTTAAAACTATAACTGGTAAAAATAAGTCAAAATGAAAAAAATTACACTATTATTTATGTAAATTAAAGCTATTAAAAACAAGATTAGTCACGAACATGTTTGGACCAAATAAATTTTTTAATTTTTATACATTCAACAATGATACACTAAAATAATAAAAATGATTGATTAAAATTACAATGATTCACAAATTTACAAGTGGTAAAGCAGTTATTTCTTACGTATGAATTTTGGAACCGAATTATTATTCTGTAATGTATTATTGTTGTATGTTGTACTTCAAACCTTATATGGTGAACTATATATGTTTTTGACGTGTAAATGTCGGAACTGATTATAGATTACTTTTGTTTTGTGATGTATTGTTAATGTAGTACGGTGTACTTAAATCTTATACGATGAATCATAAATCTCATTTATATGTAAAGATATATACTTGTATAATATAAACTTTTAAAACTTGTCAAAATATATCCATGTTTAATCTTATATTATAGCTTAAATTAGATGAATAATACTGTAAAACTTCTGCATTTTAAACTAATATTCTATTCTATTCAAAATATAAGCCATTTTTGGTTGAGAATTTAATTTGAAATATTAGTCCTTTCATACTTTTTATTCATCTTTCTACTTTTACTCTTCGCTTTTTTAAAATTATTACTTAACTTCACCCTACTTTAATTTTCCCTAATAAAAGTAAGGATACTCTAATCATTTTACTCTATTCCTTACAAAGTGTGAAGCAGCTAGTATTTTAAAATTATAATAATTAAATAATATTTTTATCAAAAAAGAACCTCATAAACATCCAATAACTATAAAATAGTTACAAAAAGGGTTTGGTGACGGAAGAGAATTTTTTCCCTCTGTGACGGAGGAAACACTAACCGTAAGAGTAATATATTTTGTCTCATTTAATTACATCATCAGACACGTGTATATATGATATATCTTGTCCTTACACAGATATATCTTGATGTCCATATTATATAGTAACGTAAAATCATTTTTATTAAGATAATACTAATTTTTATTTTATTTACAATATCTTATTTGATATAAAATTAGACAATTATTTCTTATTATTATGGATGATCACTGACTACCCAAAAAAATTACATGATTATATTCACATATATGCATATCACTATTAAATATACTTGTATAACATCTATCATTTAATATAGATATATGTATATATAAAATAAATGAGCATAGACCAATTTAAAATTAAAACCTAATTTGGATGAATTATAAATAGTTAATTTAATTTAAAAATAAAAAGCAAATATGTGTAATTTATTCTAAATAAAAAGAGTGTCATATAAAAATATTTTCTTAGCATTTATCAGTTTGCAGAGCTTAAAAGATTAATAAACTTGAAAGCTATAAATGTTAGAAACGATAAACTAAGTTGTAGGATTTGATTTTACATATTCGTGAGCCTCGCTTTACATATCCACGAAAACTTATAAAACGTTTCCACTTTCCACTGATGAGTAAAAACATGTACACATCCTTTTATATTGATTTCCATCACTATTTTAGAAAAGATGACATTGATTGTTATTTTTCTTTTGTTTTGACTGCTCTTATCAAATCATAATGTATAAGAATATTTTATTAGCATTTAACTATCAATTTACAGTGTTTGACTAATTGATAAATTGAAGGCTATAAACGTTTGGAAACAATAAAAAGAGTTGTTGGATTTGATTTTACGTATTTGTTGACCTTGATTTTACGTATCCGCGATAACTTATAAATATTTCCACTGATTATTAAAAACATGTACACAACCTTCTATAATCATTTCCATCATTATTATAGAAAAGATGCCACTAACTTTTATATAACTTTTATTTGATCGCTCTTATCAAATCATGGTGTATAAGAATATTTTGTTAGCATTTATCCATTTATAGAGTTTGACTGATTGATAAAGCCCGAAGGTCATAAACGTTTGAAAGCGATAAACTGGGTTGTTGAAGTCAACTTTACGTATTCATTAACCTTTGTTTTTACATATCCATGATCACTTATAAACGTTCCACTGATGGTTAGAAACATATACACAACCTTCTATAATCGATCCATCACTAAAGCTATTTGCAGTCACTTTTTCATACACAAGATGCAGGCGGTACGAGTCTGGAAGCGTCGTAGCCAGCAGGAGTCTGGAGTAGTTGTAGCCGGCCAGCGGCCAGACAGGCCACACCCGCCCAGCAGCTAGAGCCTGTCTGGTCGTTGACCGGCTACATCTGCTCCAGATGGCTATGATATTATACCTTGCTGCTACTACCTTGAAATACATTTTTTGAAGTTTTTAACTATCCTAGAGTGAGTTTTAGGGTGTGTCTTCGACGTTCTAACTTTCCTATGGTGGTTTTAGGCTGTGTGGTGTAGATTAATCTTTTTTGAAGTCATTTTATACTTTATAATGCCGTCACTGACTTGATAGTTTGTTAGGGTTTATGGTTTAGGGTTGTTAGACCCTAAACCTGCCACTACCAACACTAAAAATGCCTTTGACGGTTTTTAGCTTTCATAGGGTGGTTTTTAGGGTGTGTGGTGTAAGGTAATCTTTTTTTTAAGACATCCTATACTTTATAATGTCGACACTCCTAAAGCCACCACTACAAATCCTAAAAATTCCTTTGAGTATTTTAGCTTTCCTAGGGTATTTTTTAGGTGTATGGTGTAGGGTAATATTTTTTAAAGTTGTTTTATACTTTATAATGTTGCCACTAACTCGATAGGTTTTTAGGGTTTATGGTGTAGGGTTTAGGGTTGTCAGACCTAATGAGTGTCCAAATGATCATGTTTTAGGGTGTATTTCATATGTTTTATCTACACTTTTTATGCTAATTTCTCCACTCTAGTTAGTTTTCCTCTAGTTTTGTGTTTTATTGGTGTTTTACACAATTTCGCTGAATTAGGAAGAATAACATAGCTAGGAATAAAGTAGATAAGGAAATGAATGCATGGGCACTAACGGATCCAAAATCAGAGCTATAACGAAGAAGATAGATCATTTTGAAGTCCGACCTACCCAGGAGACCGCTCATGTGGGTAGGTTGAAGCTGAATTCCACCTCTGTCATGGACCTCCCCAGCTAACCGCCCCTATGGGGCGGTCGATGCGTATTTTTGCCCAGATCTGTGTTTTAAAAACAAGAATTTAGGGCATTTCTTCCCCATTCAAACACAACCAGACTCAGCTCTCTCTCAACACTTAGAAGGCGAAAATAAAGGAGAAAAGAGGAGAAGAAGAAGAAGAGAAGAAAAGGGAGGAAGATTCCACCTTCATGGAAGCTCCCAAGCTCCATTAATGGTTATTTCTTATCTTTTCTCCCTCTTTTGCTCTCTAATGGTTGAGTAGAATCTTTTGTGCTCTAGGATGGGGGTTGGACCCCAAATCCCCAAATACTGCTTGTAATGTTTACCTCATTATAGTAGTTGATTTTATCTCCTAAATGCTTTATTAATGCTTTATATTGCATTTATTGTGATTCCTTGCAAAATCATGCCTCCAGCTTGGAATTAGACAAATTGGGGATAAACCCTAACTTTCATTTCTTTAAATTAGGGAGTGGAACTTTAATGCTATCTAGTGACTTCAGTATTCTTTGAATTAAGGGGTGTGATAATTAGGTTGGACTTGATTAGCCCAATATTTGAAGAATCTTTACGTTAGCTCTAGACATGTAAAGTGAGGTATGTTTATGAGTACACTTAGGTATTTGGGCGATTCCCTTCATCCCGAAGTACACCTATCTTAGCTTAGTTAGTTTAGGTTTATTACTTTCCTTTATCTTCCATTAATCAAACCAAAAAGCCAAACCCCCCCCCCCCAATCTTACATTTATGCACTTTTGTTTATATTCTTGCACAAACACTAAACTTATAATTGATTAGATAGTTACGAAGTCCCTGTGGATACGACCTTGTTGGACTACAATGACTGGGTTCATTGCCCATGGTTAGCAAGATAGTTTCACTATTATTTTGCCCAATAAGATCCTAAACTCGCCACTACAAACCCTAAAAAGGCCTTCAATATTGTGTAGCTTTCCTATGATGGTTTTTAGGGTGTGTGGTGTAGGGTAATCTTTTTTTAGATCGTTTTATACTTTATAATGTCATCAGTACTAACTTGGTAGTTTTTTATGGTTATGGTTGCGGGTTTAAGATTTAATGACCGTAAACCCGCCACTATAAAGGGAGCCGCTAGGCGGCTGCGGGTTCTTTAGCCGTTGGACGGCTGTAGTGCCTCCAGCCATCTTTCGGCTACGGGTCTGTAGACTCTCGCCGCCTGCCTGTGACTACATTAGTAAGTTTGTGACTGCAAATAACATTTATCTTTTAGAAAAAAGACACTAGTTGTTATATATTTTTCTTGGCCGTTTATATTAATTATTGTGTATAAGAATATTTTATTAGCATTTTTTAATTTATAGAGCTTGATTGATTGATAAACTAAAAGTTTATAAACGTTTGAACACGATAATCGATTTTACGTTTCCATTAACCTTTGATTTTATATATGTGCGACGACATATAACTTGAAGGCTAATATATTTAAGTTCAATATTTTTTAAAGGTGTTATATGAACTATAAATATTAGTTTAGTGTTTTTATATTATATACTTTTGTAAAATTTTATTTTTTGATTAAGTTATGTATTTTGAATTGATATATGCTATATTTTTTCATATATGTATAAACAATAAATATTATAAGATTAAAAACTATTGTACAATAGTAATATGTACATGTAAAAGTTTTGTATAATTAATAATTATTCTATAATAGTTATATTATTAAGATATTATAAAAGAAAAAAGATAAAAAATACCACACAACATACAATAGTTTTGTAACAGCCATTCTACCACCGCAGATAGGGGCTCCCCACTTCCATAGACAGCTACACGACCAAATTTATGACGATGAGGCCATTCAGTGGACCTGTGGATAACCGAAGATCTTATTATTTGCCTTTATGGATATATCTGCAGTGTTACTGTGTATTGAGAAAAATACGAGTGGGTGGGAAACAGGGGACCGATCATCCATTCTTGATTTCCTTTCCCCTATAATGAACGCAAATTCTATTATACAACCGGTAGTATAGTGAGTATCGTATAATTATTTATTTCAAATTTAAGTGTTGTTTAAGTTTTTATATTGATTATTTACTTATGTAAAATTATATGTATTATTATAAAAATTATTCAATTTTATATTATAGTTATTTAAATTAATTGTAAAGATTATTCAAGAATGTACACAAGCAACCAATTATATGATAGTTGGATTGATAGATCAGTAAATCAGAATATCAAAATATCCACTCTCCTTTACTTCCCTTTAAGTAGTAGCGTGCTGCTTCAGTGCTCCTTTTCTATTTTTGTCCTTATTTCCCTGGCAATTGCATCTTCCGGATGATTGGCTTGATTGGAGGCATTGGCATCTTCTACAGGATTGGCTTGATATTGGGGACATTGGCATCATCTGTTCCGTGTTTGAACCGGAAGTATAATTCTCATACATCTACATTCAATTCAGATCAATATAAAAATTTCTTTTGGAGAACAGAAAACCGATCAAAAAATTTCTTAATGTCATGAAGTGCCACAATATTTTTGGGTAATTATCATGAAATGCCACTAAAAAAAAATGAACAGTTAAAAATATCACCACTACATTTAATGAAAATTTATGAAATATCATATAGTGGTTGACTAAAAGAATGACAAAAGTAGTCTTACTAGTTAACAAAAAAAATCACAAAATACTTCTGGATGAAAAAAATCACAAAAAAAATCAAAATACTATATAATCTAGATAACTATAAAAAATGTTTTAAATATATATAAAATTTTGTTTATCAAAATGTATATATTTTATTGAAAAATAAATAATTCTTAGAATATTTTTAAAAAATTCCTAAGTACCTTAAAATACAACAAAGATTTCCATATACATAATAGAACGAAAATAATTTTAACAGACATACTTTATATTTTATTATATGGTATTTTCCATTTTTTCAGTACCATTTAATAAATTATTATTACTAATGTTATTTGTTGAAAGAATAAATTTGTAAAAAAATAAAAATGTTACGTCACAAATTTTTCTGCAAAATACAATATAAATTTATAAATGATATAACACCGAGAGGATAAAAGAGAGTATGGTAGACAAGATAGACGTAATTAGCATCTATCTTATCATTCCATTGTACATCCTTATATAGTAATGAAGACTTTGGGGATTTTACTGGAGTTACACAAACGAAAGGTCTAAGGTAGACCAAAGGATGATTCGATGTCATCCACTAATTGTATTATTTATAACACTTCCCCTTGGATGTACATCCTACAGCCTCATTAAAACCTTGCCAGAAAAAACTCATTAAGACAAAAACCATGGTCAAGGGAAAAAGAGTACAGGTTAAAATGTCTATCTCCCCCTCAATTTAACGGAATGTCTCTTCGATGTCGCATATCGATATCACGAACGAGCTTCTTAAAGCTCTTGTAGGAAGTGACTTGGTAAATAAATCATCTAAATTCTCATCGGACCGAATCTTGCGAACATTAAAATACCCTTGGTCTGAATCTGATGGGTTGAGAAGAATTTTAGTGATATATGCCTCATTTGATCACCTTTGATGCATTATTCCATTATTAGTGTAATGTAGACGACATTATCTTCATATATCATTGTTGGCATCTCTAGATCAGGCTGAAAACCACAAGAACTTAATATATGAGATGACTGATTTGAACCATGCACACCCTCTTCCCGTTTCTTATAACGCAATCAATTTGACATGATTTGATGAAGTTGCCACTATAGTCTGCTTCGTTGAACACCATGAAATGACAGTTCCACCATATATATATCATAGCACCCCTCTTCGTACAGAAAACTCATGATAGATTCCTCATTAAAACTTTGCTTAGGAAACCCTGTGGTGCAAAAAACCAAACAAAGGAGAAAACATAACCACATAAAGATTCTCCCCTTGCATTTGACATATATGAATGTATGCCAACATTCATTCCATAAATATGTCATCAATCATCATCATTTTAACGTTGATGAAAAGGGAGAACAATGGTGATTTATGTTTATTGATAATCATCACCTTACTAGATGGTAAGTCTTATATCACCATTAAATCATTCACAGTATAACATATATAGTGGATTTTTGACCTGAGCCTCACACATTTTTTTATCATATAAAGGATGATAAATTTGTGTGATCCAATTTACTCCCAAGGTCTATTTGATATTTGCATAAGAGGAGTATCCTTTTACTAGTCATGTATTATCAACATGACTATACAAAACTCATATATATGAGCCTAGTGCAGACAAATAATGCACTCTCAAGTATTTGAACTTAATACCCATATATATCGCTACCAATTGCGTCGGTAGCAAACTAGCCTTTTTCTTGTAGTGTGTCCATCATCTGCAGGAGCATAACGATGGGTAGTGAGTCTCGTAATTTTCCATTCGCTCTCACCATTCAATAACGCGCCCCTTAAGTAAAATGGACATTCGTCGTGTTTAACACATTAGACAATGTATGCTTTCCTTGAGTTTTTGACAACACTGATATCCAGATTTTTGCGAATGTGATACTCCTTGACAGCGGTTACCAGACTCTCTTTATCGTCGAACTTTTGGCCTATATCGAACTCTTGTACAGGATTCTAGTTTGGGACACCGCGGCGATCCACATCTGATTGCAGTGCATTGATGGCATCCCAGTCCACGTGATAAAATGAAGCATCTGGCATATGCTGACTACTTTCGCCATCTACATCTGGTCCGTGAAGAAATTCTTCTGGGATGAGTTCAACTTCATAACATCTTCATCATCTGCAGGCTCATACTCACCATCGTCATCATCTTCGTCATCATCACCATCAATTTCTTTATGAATGTCCACGCACTGAGAGATGTCCCAACAACACTTATAGTTACAAAGCATTGCCTGAACATCTTCATCAGTTTCTAGTAGAAGTGTTGTAAACTGTAAAGGCTCCCTGCTGAACAACTGCCGATATGTCATCCTTGAAACAGAAAATCCAAACTTCAATTGACGGATGACCTCTGTGACAGAATACTTTAACATTTGGATGGTGAAATTGTCGGCTACACGAAGATAAAAGGTTTTGGTGTCTTCATTGACTTGGAAGTAGAGACTTCCATGTTCCATGTATGATAGCTGGGCATTAACAAAAATTGTACAAGAGAATGTCATTCTTTCAAGCGAAATTAAGAACCGGACGAGTAAGGTAGTTTAGATCTGCACAAGCAAACAATATTTAAAATTTAGTCAAAAAAAATAATGAACGATAAACTAAATGCAAAAAAAAATTACTATTGAATTGTAAAAACAAGTCCGAACATTTTTTAGCTAACTACAACCCAATTTACAAGATCTAAATATAATAAATTTAACAACACAAATTTAATAACACTTACAAAAATTAATGAAAACCATTAACTAGATGTCTACATATTATTTTAACTTATTTATACCTCTAATTTGAAGAATAACAAGTAAATAATAATAGTTAATTACGAATTTAATTAATATATTAACGACTAAAATATTTGAAAAATATGTTTAAACTATCACCTAGATATCTACATATTTTGTAGCCAACTTATACACCTATTTTGGTAAACAACTAGTTATAAATTATTAACAATAATAAATGATGAATTACATAATTATTAATTAACTAAAACTTACAAAAATTAATGTACACCATTAACTAGATGTCTACGTATTATACCTACTTAATTATTTGACTAATTTATACACAATTTTAAGTTTAAAACAAGTTATAAAATTAATGCATTAATTAATTATGAATTAAAATACTAATTACACAACTAAAACAACCAAGATTATTTTTTCCTATAACATAATAATACCTACTTAATTATTTGGCTAATATATACACCATTTTAAGTTAATAACAAGTTATGATATTTATGCATTAATTAATTATGAATTAAATTACTAATTAAACAACTAAAACTACCAAGATTAATTTTTTCCTATAACATAATAATACCTAATTAATTATTTGACTATTTTATACACCATTTTAAGTTAAAAACAAGTTATAAAATTAATGTATTAATTAATTAAGAATTAAAATACTAATTAAACAACTAAAACTACCAAGATTAATTTTTTCCTATAACATAATAATACCTACTTAATTATTTGACTAATTTATACACCATTTATTATTCGCAAGTAATAACAACTAATTATAAATTAATAACAATAATAAATGACGAATTACGAATTACATATATTATTAAACAACTAAAACTTACAAAAAATTAATGTAAACCATTAACAAGATGTCTACATATTATTTTAACTTACATCAAATTTAAAGAATAACAAGTTATACAGTAATGACAGTAGTTCATTACGAATTTAATCATAACTAATTAGACAAGTACTTAAATATATATTGAAACATAGTAAACAAAGACATTTAATATACAAAAAAATGAGAAATATAAATTAAAAATAACCACACTAACCTCTTCAACTTCGGAGGTTGAAGTGAATTTTTTTGGTGTTTGTGGTTGATGAAATGAGCTTGGCTGAGTTTGGTCTTTATAGGCATTTTTTGCTGTCATAAACTGCATCGCACCAGTGCGGTTTATTTACAAGGTTCTGGATAATCTTATCCGACAAAATCGCGGAAATCGCGGAATACGGACGGCTAATATTCATTCCGAGTTTGCAAATAAACCGCATCGCTTGAGTCCATTTTCTGGCAAATACGCGTTCAACTGATACAGTTTATGGCATAATTAACCGATAATTGCATTGATTTAATGCGGTTTACGGTAAGCTGCATTAGCTTAGTGCGATTTATTTGGCCGGTTTTGGTACATCCGCGTAATTTTTTTGAAAAAAAGCCACTGCAAGTAATTTTTTTTTACAAATGGTATTTCGGCGAAAATTTTCCGGTTAGTGATTAATATATTGATTTGATATCTTATAATTTGATCTTTCAGTTTAAAGGAACATATGAAAACCCTGAGATAAAAGGGATTGGAACTATTGGGATCAGAGCAATTTTTTTATGTTCATTATTTATCATCTAATTAATCATTTTACATAACGTTGGTATTTTTCATCTGGGAAATTACATTTCGCACTTATAAGGTTGAGTAAATTTACATTATACACATGAAGATTATGAAATTATTTGCAGATTCATGAGTTCTGGCACCGTTTACGTCAATCATATTTTGTTTGGCTTACCGTTAGCTGAGTGGTTTGACAATTAAATGCACCCTACTATTTACCAGGAAAAATTATTTACTGGATCAGACAAAATAGTGAAAATATTTCTTTTTAAAATATTACAAGAAAAATTTATAAAATATTATAAACTAGTTAAAAGTACATGAGAATTACAAAGACCATGATGTGGATATCAAAGCAGATCCTGGGAAGAATTTCTGATTTTTAAATTAAACAAATTTATCTGTTTTATATGATGGAAAATGTACGTGTGTTTGCTTGGGTCAAGAATCCATTATATGTTAATATTTATATAAAATTTAATGATTATATAAAAATTACTATCTAATCACTATGATTTTAAATAAACATGTTTCACCATTATTCTCCCACATCATCCACATCAACGGGATAAATGGTAGACAACCTATTACAAGAAAAATTTAAGGGGAGAATCTTTATAAGCCCTACACTTTTTTTTCCCTTAGCTTTGTTTTTCCGAGCAAAGTTTTAAATAAGACAACATATTATGAGATTTACGTATGAAAGGAACTGTTATATCATTTATGGTGAATGATGCTATATCTCGTGTTCAGTGAAAACTGTGAGAAGTTTGTCCACAACATTACTATGTGACTTCGATGAAACATTTTGGTAAATTGTAAAGGAAAACCTAAAATATACTCCCTCCTATTCTATATAAGTCGTTTTAGGCTTTAGATTTATGTTCAAATTATAAGTCGTTTTAGACTTTTTGTATATATCTTTCTACTTTTACCCTTTCTACTTTTTTAATTATCATTATCATAGCACTCTATTTTTTATCTTACCAATAAAGTACATATACTTACTTTTTATTCTCCCAATACAAAAGTAAGGGTATACTAGTCTTTTTAAACTCTTTCTTAAAAATTGAAAAAAAGTCTAGAATGATTATAATTAGAATACTTGATTTTTTTTTGTCTCCCATAGATATTTCCTGATTATGTTTTTCATATGCCAGCATTATGAGATACACATCCAAATGAGTATAAAATAATCATATTTAGTAAATGTACATCCCACATCACCGTTGGTCTATCAAGACCTTTCATTAGTGTGACCCATAAAAAGCTTCATGTGTCTTTTGGTAAGTCTTGATATTTCATTTAGTGTAATCCTTTTTTTTTTTTCATTTCATAACATCTTAGAAATAAGGTATGAATTATTTTTAATTTCTTACCCAAAATATAATAACTTAAAACAATGTTTCCTAAAATAAATTATCTTGTTAATATTATATAAATCAAAAGTTAGTCAATAGTTGATAAATTAAGTTCATATACAATAATATCATTTAAAATTATTAATGTGTTATCTTAATTCATAATTTGAATGAAACTTTAGCATTATTAATATATTAATAATGTATATCGGTCTTATCTCCACGACGGCATAAATATAAGACTCCTAAATACTTATGACGACCCCTAGTGTATGGTGAAGTTATGATAGTAAGAGCTTTCAATAGGTGTAGTTATGTCGACGGGGCAACGATGACGGTGGTGAGGCGGGGATGAGGCAGGCAGTAATGACGGTGATGAGGAAGTGGAGTAAGGATGGGAGCGAGGTAGACCCACTCCAACTTTACACCGAAAGCACAAAAAATTGTGCTCAACTTGAAGCTTTTAGCGAGATCTACACGTTGGTAGCAAAACACAAATTATTTGAGATGGATTCAAGAGAAATTTGGAGGATGAAATGGAAGAAAGAGAGTTGAGAAAGAAAAGAAGGGATGATGAAAGAGGTGTGTCCTCCTCCCCTTAAAAGCTTCTCTTATCGCTACATAAGGGAAGGACTTAAAACAAGGCACTTCATAGCTTAATGCTCTTGGTTGTAGGTATATGGTGGATATTTATATGCTCTCCATATGCTCTCTAAGTTAAAAAAAACATACAACTAAACAACCACATAAATAACAACTCATATTTTTGTAGCCCTTATCAAAAAAAAAAAAAAATAATGACGCATGTGCCCCTACTTTTTACTTTTCCATTTAGATAATAATTACTTTTATATTGAATAGTAGGGGTAAAAGTGGAAATAAGTGTGTCAAAAAGCTAGAATAACAGATATTTTTGAACAAGAATCACATCCTAAAACGACAGATATTAATTAACGGAGGGAGTAATATACTATCATATAGTATAAAATCAACCATCGCGAACACAGCCCATGAAAAGAAATAGAGTAGTATAAAATCCATGTTGATATGTCAATTTTATTTGCATGATTGAATTAGGTATTCGGCATACGTAAGACTTGATTTGCAAACGTCCCGTCCCATTCATAACCATAACAGCATAACCTATCAACAACCACCCCACTCAATCACTTTTCCTTTTTCCGTGAAATGAGAAGAAAAGGAATAGTATCAAATTGACAATTACATTCACACATCAATTCTCCTGTCATGACACATTATTGTCATTCTCTTCTTTTATGTAGAAAATGTTTTTGTCTTCTTCAAAATATACTCCCTCCGTCCTGAATTGACCGTCCTGTTTACTGTTTGGACATGTCGTTTGACTTCAATTTTTAACATATAAGATAAATTAATTTTGAAATTTTAAGTTTTGCATATGATTCCTTACATGATAAACTATATGTTACAAAATTTAGTTTTCTAAAATTATTTTATCTTATATGCTTAATATTAAAGTGGAAAAACGTGTCATAAAACAAACAGGACGGTCAATTCAGGACGGAGGGAGTATAAGAGATCGCAATTTGCACGTGAGCATACATATCTCTTTTCACAAACAATATAACCTTCCCTTTTCTTTTCTTTATCAACTTTGTTTTTAACCTCTGAATGATTTGGTGTTATCCATTCATCTTATCCTGTCTACTACTTATCAGGCATGGCTCCCTTTTTGGTGTTCTCCCTCTTTTTTGTGAAGTATGAAAAAGAGAAGTGGAGTCAGTAGAAAGTGCGTAGAGAGGAGAAATGGATCTTGAGGGATGAAGGTGATTGAAATGGGAAGAGAGATCAGTCAAAAAATAATAAGGTAGAAGAGTTGATCCGAAGTTGCTCGCACGCCCAGTGGGTTTGAAGTCCTCAGCCCAATGAGATCCAATAAGTTAGCTTACCAGTGGCCCAGAACAATGTTGTACGAGACAAAATCCGATATTTTCTTTTAAAAAAAAAGTCGTTCACTTCCAAGACACGAGCAGTCATAATCGCGATCCTCACACCCGGGATCACGGGCAACGAGGGGAAGGTGCTCAAAATAAATTTTGAGCATGGTGTTCAATTAAATCATGACAGTTGAATTTATAATAAATAAATTGAAGGTTTAGATTTTATTGTTTATTATAGGGGCATAGATGTCAAATTTAACTTTAGTTTTAAGAAATAAAGGGAAAATGTAAGATTGCACGATCTAGTGTACAGAGAAAGAATTAAATCAATAATTCTAATAAATATTCCCACAATTGGCAGTTATAATTTTTTTAACTGTAATAGAAGTGGAGTAGTGATCTGAAAAAATCAAAAGTCCCACTTTATGAAAAAAAATTATTTAAAAATAACAAATTAGAAATTTAATTGACAAGACTCCTTATAGAAATGTATAAGAACAACATTAAATTTATTATTACTTAATAAAACATTACAATCAAACAAAAATAAATCAACGAATTATTTTTGAAACAACCATTACTTTACCTAAATATCTACACTTTTACTTGAATTAGGAATTAATTAAAATTCACACTTCTAAAAAAATCCACACTTGCATTTTTAAAATCTGACATTTTACTAAATATCTAAATAAGAATGTAATTTTAGATGAGTTTGTATATTGCAACGATCTAATTTGAAAAAAAATGATAAACCATTAATATTTTTTAAAGTGGGAAACAAATTGTTTTGAAAGAAGCAATTAGAAAATAATTTGACATGAACCCTTTAAAATAAATATAAGATCACAAGTGAAATTCCTAGGTTGTCTTATTTATTACTCATTAAAATAATTTCACTCATTCGTTTTAACATTGTATTGTTCAAATAAAAAATCTACACTTTATCAAACAAATCTACACCTACATTTTACAAAATCTATCCTTTTACTTAAATAACTACACTTTTACTTAAATGAGCAATTACTAAAAATTTACAATTCTATCAAATAAATCTACACCTTCATTTTGAAAAATCTATCATTTTTTTTAATATCTACACTTTTACTTTCATTTTTAGAAAATACTAAAAATCTACACTTCCGTCATAAAAATCTACACCTTCGTTTCAAAAAATCTATCCTTTTACCTAAATATCTACACTTTTTCTTAAATTAACAAACATATCTACATTTGCATTTTGAAAATTGTATAATTTTATTTAAATATCTGATATGAAAAGAAAACTATAAACAATCAATTCTAATAAATATCCCACATTTTAAGCAACTTACTTTATTTAAAAATAACAAATTAAAAAAATACATAAACTTTGTAGCATTAATGGATGTGGGGAAGAAATTTCCACAATGTCAATGTCGTATATTTAGGGAAGTTACTAGTCAAATAATTATTAAAATACTAATTACTGGTGGGTGAGGAGAGATAAACTAGTAGAGAGCATGATTTTCTTGAGATGGACGAGAGGAAGTTAGGTGACAAAAACTTCCGTAAAATTTATCTCCTATTAATAAGGGGGAGTGGTTGGTTATATTTGAAAAAGTCTATTACACCCTTATTATTATTATTTGATTGTTTTTCTTTTTTATAAACCTAATTATTAAATAAATAAATACATATACGGTTGAGATTAATACTTAAAAAAATAAATTATAATCTAATGGCCAGAAATGGTTTGAGCATATGCCCAAACTTTTACTCATGGGCATGGTCCCCTGTTTGGGTAGGCAATACCGCGCTCTCTAAATTAAATACGTCCTCCTATTCTAATTATAAGTCGTTCTAGACTTTTTCATAATTTTTAAGAAAGAGTTTAAAAAGACTAACATACCCTTACTTTTTGTATTGGGAGAATAAAAAAGTAAGTATACTTTATTGGTAAGATAAACAGTAGAGTGTAATGATAATAATAATTAAAAAAAGTAGAAAGGGTAAAAATAGAAAGATAGATACAAAAAATCTAAAATGACTTATAATTTGAACATAATTCTAAAGCCTAAAACGACTTATATTTAGAATAGGAGGGAGTAACGTTTCCTAAAAAAATAAAATAAATAAATTAGTAACGAAAAAGGAAATTCAAGTCTGATCATCATCATTTATCAGCAGCGACTCTCAGCCAATCGCTGATGTTCGTCTCCTACCCCTCCTTCTCATTTCGATCAACCTGCCCTTCCCGCTGCCACCTTTTCATTCTACATTTCGATTACCGATCCCCCATCCCCTTCTCTACACCCATTTTTGTTCGAACGCCTCTACTTCTATACTTTTTGAAACTCGATTGATTGCGAACGATTTTGTTTCCTTTTTCGTATTCTCCTGAAGCGAGTTTATCAAAAGGCAACAAAAAAAAAAAAAAAACAACTGTGAAAGAACAAGGAAATCAAATTCCATTCGGAGCTGCGATGGATTCGTTCGATACTGGCACTTGGGATTTGTTCGATTATAGCTTCATCGACGATGTCACATCTTCAGATTTTCGTTGGGTCAATCAGAGGTCTCGTTCTTCACCCACCCCACCCACCCAATTGTGCTTTGCTGGGGTTAGATTTGGTTGTCTGTTTTCCAGAGTAGTTCGAATTTCACTTCTTTCATCTGGTTCTCAAAAAAGCAAAACGGTTTCCTTATTCCACAACTTTAAGAGCTTTAAGGGTTGATTTCCTCCGCCGTAGATTTCAGGCTTGTCCAATTAACTTTGAATGTTTGAAAGGTTCCTCTTAATTAATTTTGCTGTGATTCCCCACACCCTTTATCCTGGTGGAAGATGATGTGCTGCTGGTTCAAAATATTACTTTAAATCCTCTGTTGGCCACCCACAACTTCTAAATTTTAATACCGCTTCAGAAAATTTAAATTGATATGATGGTTCTGCTGGAATTGTGTTCTTGTTGGTGTTTTTGAATTACAAGAGGCATATGATATATCTATGTGCATCTTAACTTTGTCCTTTCTGCTTTAGTTTGACTACTGTTCGTTTATTTAGATGTGGAGAGTAGACGAATAATGATATTGGGTGACTCGTCTGTGTACTTGTGTCATTATAGCCTTTCAATTTCAAAGTTACTAACTAAAGCACATACCTATTTGGATCTTTGTTATTGTGAGTGGTATAGCTCTACGCATCCATATCAACAATGTTGTTGGTTCTTATATGACCAACTCTTATGCATAGCCTGTTAAGATAACCATCTTATTCTCTGTTTACACGTAAGAGATTGAGAGTAGCTCATAAAATTTGTTAATTAGTTCTTTCCTTCCTTTTGTTTTATGTGCAGTTCAAGTATCGAGATAGACTTTTCTCAGAATGGGACAGGGCCAGCAGATCAAGATTTCTCTGAAAGAGAGTTGAAAAGGAAACGGTATGTGAACATGTTTCGAACTAAAAAACTATGCTATGATTATTGATTGTGATGCATATAGAAGACTTTAAACTTCTGTAGCATGTGTGAAGCATTTTTTTTCCTGAGGAATTTGTGAAGATTTCTGGTATCTTGATTTTATATACTTGTGGTATCTGTGTTTTCGGTGAAGCAATATTTTCATGTTAATCTTTGTATGCTTGTCGCTTATAATATCTCAAGGCAATGCTAAAAAGAACAATTGTTATGAAAATATTCAGTTGTTCTGCATATTAGCGGACTACTAGTTTGGAATACTTAGGAACTTACCTTTTCAAGTTTGATGATGCCAACACTAATTTATCATGGTGTATTATGGTATAGCAGGGGTCTGCATTCTTGCAGCAAGATTATTACCAAAGCTTGCCGTGAGAAGTTGAGGAGGGAAAAGTTGAACGACAGGCATGTTTTTTTCTGTTGGATGCCTTATCTTTTACTTCATAGATTTCATATTTGTATGATTGATTGATTATTTGAATGTGAATTAGGACAAAGTAGAAAGGTATCTTGCTTTCATTCATTTTCCGTTAACATGACGATTCATTGTTTGCCCATGACTGCAGTTTTGTGGATCTCAGTGCTGTTCTGGATCTTGGAAGAGCTGCTAAAACTGACAAATTGGCAATACTTGCCGAAGCAATTAGATCTCTAAACGAACTCAGAGGTGCGGCCAAGCACCTCAAAGTTGAAAATGAAAAGCTTCAAGATGAAATAAAAACATTGAAGGTTACCTTTTGCCATTTTTTGTTCAATTTCTAACCTTCTCTCCCGCCTTCTCAAATTTCTATGAGGTCATGGACACATTTCTATAGTAGAATTTCATCTTTCGACCTGCTTTGTGGTCTAGATTCCAGCTGATCTCATTCTGAACATTTAGCAAATTGAGAACTAGGTATTTGGTTTCTGATGGTCTTTTAGATGGGTGATAGTATAACAAGGACATCCTTCTATATTAAAGAATGAACCTTGCCCTCGTTTATTATTCCTTGTATCTCCTGAAGTAAAGTCATCAGAAATATCTTAGGTCATTACACTGAAACTGTACATTCTGTCCTCTTGTCGCAGGCGGAGAAAAGTGAACTTCGTGAAGAGAAAAGGTTGCTAAAGGCAGAAAAAGAGAAGATGAAGTCGCAGTTAAGATCAACGAGTCCTATCGCGTCTGGCTTCATTCCACCACATCCAACGGTTTATCATCATCCTGAAATGAGTAAAGTGCCACTTGTCCCCAGCTATGGCGTTTATCCAATGTGGCATTATCTTCCTCCCACCACTCGTGATACCTCCCATGATCATGAGCTCAGGCCACCTGCTGCATAGTGCTACACTTCTTGGCTGCTCAAACTGTCTTCTTGATGCTGAGATCCGTGTTAGCACTGTGATTTGGCTTAAACCAGCAGTTCGGTTGTTAGATGTAATGTAGTTAGAGCTCAACCCTTTATAGAAAAAAAGAAAAAAGAAACTGTCACTCTGCCGTTCGCGGATAAATTGGTTTCCACAGGAAGGAATGTAAATGTTGCTTCCTGGTCAAACTCTTGTGTTTTGATGAAGAAATTTCTGCCCTACTATCAGGTTCACGCATATAAGTGTGCTATTACATCCACCACTCTACTGTCAAATGTAGTACTCCGGGGTCGGAACACAAAAGAACCTACAGTAAGCCTCGTTCAATACCAGTGACTGGGATTTTGGTGTTGCTTGCTTTTACAAAAGCTTCTAGTGGTGTGTCATTCTCTCATTGGACCACTTTCATAATCCGCATATTGGTATAAGAGATAGACCAGGTGATTTGGGTCGATGGGTCGGTTGGTATCAATCCTAACCCAATCCATTTAAAATATCATCAACCCAACCCAAAAATGAATGGGTTAGAAAATTATGACTCTAATCCAATCCATTTAAAATCCTTTAACCCCAATTCACCAAATCTATTTTTTAAGCATACAACAATTTAGATGGATTAGGAGTATAAGTTAATAAAAAAAATCTAAAAACATCCAATGTTAGTTGACACACTAATTAGGATGAAACCAAGGGAAGAAAGGTAATCTTGCTTGATCGATCCAACTTTAAACAAATTTCATGTTATGTGAAGAATCTAAAGTACCGTGTTAATTTCCCATAAACAGAATAACTCTACTTTTTCCGTAAGTTTATTTGAATCACTCTGAGCCTAAAGCTCTACCACTATTAGGGAGGAATCCTATCTAGATATGCACATGATCCTAGTACTCTTAATAAAAAGGGGAACGAAAAGAAAAATCTTCATTATGCATTAGAGAAATATACTAAATATAAATCTTCTAATATTAGAAATAGTTTATAAATTGACAGCTCAAAGGCTCAAACTATGACCGAGTTTTAAAATAATTACATCTATTTAAATTGAGGGCTCATGCCTTAGAAAAGTAGAATCACAATCATCTAATCGTTACCATCAGTTGATGAACTTTTATGCAGCATGCTATTTGCATTGCTAACTTTAGAGTTCACTAAGAGGTCTATAATCAAGATCCTACTTACAAAAAATATGTATCACCTACTTTTGTTCACCTTTCTAGATAATCCAAGCATGCCTATGTTCTCAAGTACGTAATGGCAGTGAGAATAAGAAAAACAAACCTTGGACAGAAATGAAGAGCGACATAGACATGAACAACAGTGTAGGGAAGAAAGAAGGATGTGAGTCTGAAAGACGAGAGCATTAGGGTTTTAATCATTATGTTAAGGTCTGGTTGGACCCTTTGTTTGACATGCAACTGGTTGGGTCGTCTGTTTAATTAAGATTGTATGATATTATTAAAGGTTGGATAGTTCAACTTTACTTGGGCTTAAGGCTAAGGTATAGTTTGATCTGAAAATAATATATATGTGAATTAATATTTTTATTTTTTATTATTAACAAATATATTTTTCGGGTTTTGGGTTGGGTCATGGGTTTAGATCTCTACCCTAACCCAACCCACAAAATTAGCTTATTACTTTAACCCAACCCAAAAAATAGATGAGTCAATAATCAAGACCCTAACCCGCAAAAGTATGTGTTGGGTTCGGGTTGGGTCAAAATTGCCAGGTCTATTAAGAGATAAATAATTTGTATTAAACTTTAAATAGCTATAATTTTAAAATATAAGTTCAAAATGAAAATTTATATCACTATTAAGCTAAATTCAAGCTCTTCCTAACAAATTCAGTTGTGAATATGTTTTGATAACTTAATTTTTTTTTATTATAATGATACATTGAAAGGATGTTATGATTCATTAAAATTATTATTATGATTCATTAAGTAATAAGCGGCGAATTAAATAATAAACTTTGGAACCAATAAAAAATCTTTATTGTTTTTGTGATGTATTATTATTGGTGTATGATTTATTTTAAAATTTATATGGTGAATCAAGTTTATCCTTATGTATCAATTATTGTTTTGTGTTGTTTATTATTTAAATTTTTATTTTTATAAGATTACGATGATACACTAAAATGATGTTATGATTTATTAATTTTCATATCATGATTCATTAATTAATAAGTTGTGAATTAGATAACAAACTTTGGAACCAAATAAAAAAATCTTTATTGTTTTGTGGTGTATTATTATTATTATTATTATTATTATTATTATTATTGTATGGTGTAATTTTCAACCTTATGGTGAATCATGTATTTTCCTTGCATACGAATTATTGTTTTGTGTTGTATTATTGTTTTAACGTATTTTATTTTTATATGCTTACGATGATACACTAAAATGATGTTATGATTCTTAATTTTGATATTATGATTCATTAACTAATAAGTGGTGAATTAGATTACAAATTTCAAAATTCTCGTTGATATATGGATATATACATGTAATAATATAAATTTTAAAACTTATCAAAACATGTCTATGATTGGTCTTGTTGTAAAGAGTTTGAATTTAGATGAACAGTGGTGTAAAAAATTCATTTTGGACTTGTATTTTAAAAGATACAATATTTTAATATAATAAAAAAACAATCCAGTCAGCAGTGTCTAGCACTGCCACATAAATAGTTGCACACAATAATGTGCGGGAAAGCTGCATCCTCGGCTGTCTGTTTATGGGTGTTTATGGAAAACGAGAACCGTAAACGATGAAACCGAAAACGGAAACCCGGTTAACTGAAGTGGTTTGCTGGTTTGGTTAACTAAACCGTTTGATTATGTAATGACCCAAACACTGTCCTAGGAGTTAGGGACGCTACACGCTGCGTGTTACTACCTAACAACGCAAGGATACTAATCTAACGGTTGCAAATAAGGCCCAAAACACAACTTGTATTAAAGTATAACCAAAGTATAGTAAGGGTATTCTCAAAGCGCAATACAAATGTAAGAGTCAAAACAGGAATCCCAAAAGCGTAAGTGTTAAACGCTACTAAGGCCCGTGGGCTACAAAGTTTGAATTGTAATGTATCAAATAACAAATGAGCTAACAAACTATGCTCCAGAAATAATAAGCAGCCCCCGGCGATCAATCTGCAAGGTTAGTGAGAATAGGGGAGTGAGCACACAACTATGCTCAGTAGATGACTAAATTCATCAACCAGCATTCTCAAAACATTTTGCAGGTGATGATATAAAACCATAAGTTTAAACAGAAGGAAAAAGGTACTTGCTAGTCAAATGCCATCAACAGTAGTCCAACACAACAGGACTAAAACAGATTCCAGAGCAGAGGAAATCATAAGCAGAATGGGACTCTAGATACCAAATCATACAGACAAAACAGAATAAATTGCGTAAACAGAACGAGGAAACATCACACATAAACAGAACAGGTGAAGCACGTGTGAACAGAACGGGAAACACCTGTGGCAAACAGAAGGACGTCCTACGTAGCGCGCTATAAGATAGCTAAACCAGCCATCCACGGTTCAGATACAGAGATACTAGGTCCCAAAACAGAAGCTTAAATAACAGTAAGCATATGTGCACCAATTGCACCACAAAGCGCTTAGAAAGCTTAATTATCAGTATGGGAATACAACCCCGCAAACAGAAGTCAAAATGGAGCTCAAACGAGCATGTTTAGCCAAAACAGAGGGATGTCCAAACTTGTGTCTGAACGTCAATGTTTGGATGCAAGTCGAGACTCAGAAGGCGCAGAAATCAGAATGTCTGAACTTGTGTCCGAACGTCGAAGTTCGGACACAAGTCAAGACTTAAAACCAAAGGTGTCCAGACATCGGTCCGGACTTCAAAGTACAGACAAGTTCCAAAAAACAGATACGTGGTGAGGTCCAAACTTGTGTCCGGACATCAATGTTCGGACACAAATCGAACTGATATCAGAAGAAGTCCTTTGAGGTGTCCGAACATGTGTCCGAACGTCGAAGTTCGGACACATGTCGAACCAAAATCAGAGGAAAACAACGGAGGGTGTCCGAACTTCTATCCGGACTTCCAAGTTTGGACACTAGTCGAGACTTGAAAGCCGGATCCATCCACGCACCCCGTTTGAACATTAAAGCCCGGACGGAAGTTCGGACACAGTAAAAAACGCAGAAAACAGAGAGTGCAACAGGGTCTACCCGAACAGACGTTCGGACAAATCGAAAAATACAGTTTTCAGAACGAAAACAGGCACGAACAGAGGCATTACAATTCACCAATTTGCACAGAAACTCAGTATTTTGCAGAAAACAACCTTGGGGGTTTTAGCCATTTGAAACAGCGCTAAATCAGGTAGGATTTAGAACAAACACAGCGTTAAACAATCAATATAAATTCCAGAAACTAAACTCCCTAAGGCTGAACACACCAATCGAATCCATCAGCCACCTACCTCGTAAATAGCAGAAAAGATTCCCCAAATCTGAACAGCAAAATTAGCCAACGATGCAGCCTGGAACGCAAGTTCGAAGTCACTGACAAACCACCACGCAGATGCAGAAAACCCAAATCAGAAAACAGAGAACTCCCAAACCAGCAATCGTAGACAACACAACACAATTCTCACCTGATTCCAACAGCCGAGATTGCAGTAGGGACTAATAGAGGGAGATCAACGAAGAATGTCGGAGCCGTCACCGATTCACGGTCGAATTGCAGGAAAACATTTAGGTTGTGGAAGTCTTAGAAACTGATGAATTGAAAGGGAAAAACAACCGGAGGTTCTTACCTTAAATTGAACAGAGATTGCGGAAGAGGAGTAGACCAAAGCCGAGTAATCAATTTGCAGCACCCGAGACAGCAAAATCAGCAGATCGAGATTTGTGAAGAACGTTGAGAAAAAAGAGAGGGTTGGGAGCATAATGACGGTTTTCAAACTGATTAGGGAAAATAGAATGACGGGAACGTGAGATAGCGTCGCGGTAAGGGAGAGTTATTGATAACTCTAATAACTAAATAAATTTCCCCCTACCAGAATTCATTCTTAGAGAACGACCTTCTTGCCCTTGTCTTTTCTCCAAAGGACATCCATGTCCTAACTCAAGTACATAGCTGAAACACCACATAACAAAAATAATTAAAAAAAACTGCAACGGACTTTGGGTTATATCAGATTAGCTGGTTCCGGTTATTGCTTTTACGAAATCTGGTATCCCAAAAAAACCCGTTTAAGCCTTTTAATTTTATCTTTTTTTTTTCATTTTTATTAAGTATGAGTATAAAACTATATGGATAGTTATTATATTTACTAAAAATAAGTATACAATTATATAGTTAATTAGAAGAATTATACTAGAATCAATAAAATCTTATCAAACTGACAGTTAACCGGTTTAAAACCGTACAAAAAGCGGTAAAACTGTATGTTGTTCACTAATTATAAGAAGAAGAAGAAAAGTATAAATTTACATAATTTTGTTTCACCGTAAGACCGGTAAAACCGTACCAAAACTGATGGTTAACTGCTTCTAAATAAAACGGTTATGGTTATCAAATTCAACTAATCGCGAATGTAGTTAACCGGAATCCAATTAACCGAATAGTCGTTTAACTGGTTATGAATACCCCAACTATTCACAATCAAATAAAAGTTTTACTACAATTCAATTGGCAATAAACACACTATGGTAACTTGACAAAACTTTTAAAAAATACAGGACACCTATGTTCAACCAAATATGATCTCTTCTCGAGCCCCCTTCAGCAGCCAGGTATATAGGACACCTATGTTCAACTGAACAGGATATCTTCTCAAGCCCCCTTCAGCAGCCAGGAATACAGGACACCTATGTTCAACCGAACAGGATCTCTTCTCGAGCCCCCTTCAGTAGCCACGTATTTTTTTTTGTCTATAGGTTCCGGTCCCCTCCCCATAGCCCTTACGAGGTACTTCCTCAACCACACATCTTACTTGACCCGCATTCCTATGGTTTCCATCACCATAAAGTAGTAGGTGAGATAGAGGTAGGGTGCAGTTCTACTGATCGGGCAGAATTAGGAAAATCACACAGATTTATATGATTTAAATTCATATAATTTTGGGAACATAAATACAGAAAACACAGTACAGAACTGTATTACCATACATCTCATGTTTGGGGATGCAATTTTTCCTTTTCTATGGCACCTAGCCGAGCAAGATCACAAAATTCCCCACGACAAGAATATGAAAACCCATTAAAAATCAACTCAAACCTGAAATCAAAAGTTTGATCAAGACTAGAGGCTTCTTTTATCGTTGGTGCTGTAAACACAACATATGAAAAAAAAAAACAAAAGGATAGAAGATGAATGGGAAAGGAGGGAATTATGAATACATGTGGAACAAGGTATATAGCATATTAAAGTGTTAGAGGTCTAGAGCTAAGGACCTCTACCTCTAGGCCTTAAAGAAGCAATGCGAGATATTGGGTGGAGTTGTAACTTTCAAAAAGCAGTGGTAGCAATAGTAACATAACCTCATCTTTTCTAGCCCATTCCCAAATGTAAAGCTTGACCTTCTCAAAAGTTCTACCCCCATCTTGAGCAACTTCTTTGAAAACAAAATGATTTCTCTGCCTCAAAATTTTCAATGTGGTGAACAGAAAGATGGGCATCCATATTCGACTATTGTTTTTACCTTTTACCACTCATCGAGTCCATATATTCACATTCAGTCATATATAGGAACTATGAAAGAAACTCTACACCATGGAAACAAACTTGCCCATATCATTCACACAGAAGTGGTGCAGTACAGAATTCAAAGGAATTGATATGATCGAGGCATTTCTGTGTATTAAATAATGTATTTCATAAGTATGTGCAGACGGATACAGTGACAATACTATATAGTAAGAGTGTAGGGTTTTCTATCTCTGTAGTATTGGACTAGTAGTTACAGAATATGTATTGAGCCTATTTACTTTTATTTACAACTGTATTGGACTGGACTTCTTGAGATGTCTCTTTACTCTCCCTCGATCCAAACTGCAGTAGCTGAAGATTGAATCGTATTTTCTGAAATCGTTGAGTAGGCAAGGGTTTTGTTAAAATATCAGTCGTTTGATCTGCGGTGAGGATGAATTGAATGAAAAGAGACTTATTTGCCACTCTCTCCCATACAAAATGGAAGTCTACAACAACATGCTTTATGCGAGAATGGAGTATTAGGTTTGTTGCCAAATATGTTGCCCCAAGATTGTCACGCCATAACATCGGTGAAGAAGTGAGGAAAACCCCCAAATCAGAGAGTAATTGTTGTACCCAAATAAGTTCACAAGTGGCCTGAGCAAGGGATCTGTATTCAGCCTCCATGGTGCCACGAGCAATTATCGGTTGTTTTTTGGATTGCCAAGCTACAAGATTTCTGCCCAAGAATACGTAGAGACCTATGGTGGAGCGACAATCAGCTTGATTACCCGCAAAATCGGCATCAACAAAGGCCGCTAGTTGTAGATTGAAGTGACTGCTTATGTGAAATCGCAAGTCTCTGGTGGAATTGAGGTAACGAAGTATAAGTTTAAGGGCTTTCCAGTGATTTTCGCTTGGATTATGCATGTTTTGACAAAGCCGGTTAACTGAATAGCTAATATCTGGCCGAGCTAGGGTTACATATTGTAGCCCTTCAAGTAAGCTGCGAAATAGTGTAACGTCTGTGAATTTGGGAGAGTCAAGATATGTGAGAGTTGTGGTAGCCATGGGTGTAGTAACCGAGCGAGTGTGAGATAAATTAGCTCTGGTGAGTAACTCGATTATATAACGCTCCTGAGAGAGATAGAGACCATGTATAGTTCGTTCTACCTGAATCCCCAGAAAAAAGTGTAAAGAGCCGAGGTCTTTCACTGGAAACAAAGAGGAAATCCGTGCTTTGAATTTTTGGATAATCAGAGAGGAGTTGTCCGTATGAATTATGTCGGCAACATAGATAAGAGCAAACAAGGTTTCTGGTCCTCAGCGATAGATGAAGAGAGACGTATCTGCCTAAGAGCCACGAAAACCCATTCAGATTAAGGCATCACTTAACTTAGAGAACCATGTCCTAGGAGCTTGTTTTAAGCCATAAATGCTTTTATTTTCAATTTGCATACATGGTCTGAATAAAAGGGGATGTATAAATCCAGGTGGTTGAGTCATAAATACCTGCTCATGTATGTCCCCCCTGTAGAAAGACATTTTGAATATCAATTTGATGAATTGGCCACTACTGAATAGTAGCTAGGGATAGGCACGGGTGTACGCACTAGCTGATGAGCGTGACCGTGGCTCAGACCGAGTTGTGTCAGGTTTCTTTAGATCTCTTCTCAGCCAGTTTTCTGTCTGTTTGATTCAGGAGCTACCCACTCCTTTGTGTCTGCTGATTTAGTGGGTAGTCTCGGATTGTCTGTTGTGCCTCGTGATGATGATTTGTGCATTTCTAGTCCATTGAGTGGTGTGCCTGCTTGTGTGCTTAGTTCTGTGTGCAAGTCTTGTCCTGTAGTGATTATGGATAGGACCGTCTGCTGACTTGATCCCCATGAGTATGTCGTGCTTTGATGTAATTTTGGGCATAGACTGGCTAGCAGAGCACCATGCTCAATAGATTGTGCAGCTAGGAGAGTCGTTTTTGATAGACCGGGTGAGACCCATTTTGCTTTCATAGGAAACTCGGTTCCTTGTGCGCCAGTGTTAGTGTCCGCTATGCAGGCAGTCATCTTCCTAAGGAAGGGCTGCCAGGGGTTTCTTTGTTTTGTGCCAGAGGTTCGAGAGGGATCCCGTCTGGAGGATATTCCTGTGGTGTGTGAGTTTCCTGAGGTGTTCCAGGACGATGTGCCAGGACTACCACCAGATCGTGAGGTGGATTTTTCGATAGAGTTAGTTTCAGGGACTCAGCCTAGTTCTAAGGCTCCCTATCGCATGAGTTCAGCGGAGCTTAAGGAGTTGAAGGTGCAGCTGTAGGATCTTCTTGATAAGGGTTTCATATGCCCTAGTGTGTCTCCGTGGGGAGCACCAGTTCTATTTGTGAAGAAGAAGGATGGCTCTTTCAGATTGTGCATTGATTATAGGGAATTGAACAAGGTTACCATTAAGAATAGGTATCCTCTTCCCCGCATTGACGATCTCTTCAACTAGCTAGCAGGAGCGATGGTGTTCTCGAAGATTGATTTGCGTTCTAGGTACCATCAGCTGAAGATTAAGGCCGAGGATGTGCCTAAGTCTGCTTTCAGGACCCGATATGAGCACTATGAGTTCTTGGTCATGCCTTTTGGTTTGACCAATGCCCCTTCGTTCTTCATGGATATGATGAACAGAGTCTTTAAACCCGTTCTTGATTCTTTTGTGGTTGTGTTTATTGATGATATCTTGGTGTATTCGCCGAGGAGCATGAGGAGCATCTGAGAGTTGTTCTACAGACGTTGAAGGAGAAGGAGTTGTATGCCAAGCTGAAGAAGTGTGAGTTTTGGCTAGATAGGGTGGTCTTCCTTGGTCATGGTTTCAAAGGATGACATTTCTATGGATCTGGAGAAGATCAGGGCGATCATGGAGTGGGTGAAGCTGTAACACCCCACTCGATAAACTCGTGATAATTACTCTCATAATAGTCACTCTCGTAGCATAATTAAAGATGTCTTACAGCGGAAGCTAAAACAACACTAATCCTCACTTGGGTGTCACATGCCATTACCCGCCCATGCAAGTAAAGAAGCATAACGTAATAATAACAAACAACAATAACCACAAGCCGCAGTGATGAACGAGATATATATTACATTATCCTGTATACATACCAATACCCATGACAAGTGAGCACTTAAAGAATTCCCTAGATTACAACGTACTAACATGAATTAATCCTAGAAGCATAATAAAAGTCGAGGTCATCTACCCACGATCCCGCACTTCGGCGCCAATCATCAATCACCTAAAATAAAATATCAGTGCCCATGGAGGGCTCAGCACTTGGCTGAGTATGTTAACTATGTTGTCCTAGACCCCTTTAGGTCACTTAGGTCATTTAGCCGTCATAACATGAGATTGATTATATGCTGGTTCATTTTACAGTTTATATAGACAACAATAAATGAAATAAATAAACATATAACAATCCATCCATGCAATAATCCATACACCACATACAATTCACAACATACAATATACCAAATGCTATAAACAACCATACGAACACGTAGTTACTTCCACCAAGGTATTTATAGTTTTTCCTTTAAATTATGTTAGTCACCATTAAGTCTTCTCTCAACATTAGTGGGTGTCATGTTAGGACCACCCGTAAATAACCTCACTGGACAGTAGTCCATCCGTACACACAAGGTGCTCATTTGCCAAGGATCATTCGATTCCGGGACTTCCACTTGCCTAATAAAGGCGTCCATGAAAGGCCAAAGTTGTGTGCCAAGAGCGGCACCCTTGTCCAACAGTCTATCTAGGCCTGTTGGGATATAGAGGCAGTCGGTCCGATCCGGACATTATACTCCGATGATCACCAATACGCAACCAACTAGTCAAAGACTAATTGGATTTCCATACCATATACTCTAAACCAACACTCTCCAATATGTGATTAATTCTTAATCAACTACCCTAAGTAAGGTCCTAGGTCATGGAGAATTCCTTACCATTATAATCTCTTTGAAGTCTCATATACTTTCCTAGAAATAATCTAGGTTATATCCATGTTCGAGTATCAAGCTCTAGAGATTGGGGATCCCGAGTCTCGTTCCTAAGTGTTTTACTTAGGTTAATTAAGAATAAGGTTCTCGAATATTAGTATTCCAATCGCATGAGAAATCATAGTAATATTGTCCGAAGACGTCACACACAATAATAATCGCTTAACAAATCAAGGAATTAATCCACACAACATGCATAGTACACATACCGCTCTTATCATATAGCCAAGCAATACCTAAACCCAAGGCTTCCCTCAGGGGTTCAGACCACACAATGAACATACTGTACACCGTCGAGCGCTCGCGTAACAACCCCCGTGTAGTCTCTAGCGCTCACAATGCTCGTGTCTACCAACTCGTACCCTTGGTACATACGTTGTTCTAATATTAGTATGTATATAATCCAAACTCACTTAACCATCATAGACTAATTTCTTACTTCCATCTCGTAGCTAACCCTTAGTTGATCCCTTGTTCAACTTGATGTTCGTTAATCTTAGGGATTTATATTTCAACGACTCGTTGTAGTTTACAAGTATGTATTAGTAGCTACGATGTTCATACTTATTACATGGAAGTTACGTTTACAATTTGTTTACGTACTGTCGAGTCGCATGCATGCAGGAATAATGTTACTTGCGCGCATGCATGACATTTAAACATTTCATTATATGAACTAATTCACGTAGTCATATTTACGAACATGCGCGGGCATTATGTATATACAAGTACGCATATATCATAGTTGTTATTATGTGTTATCATTTGCGCATCCTTTTACGTGCATGCAGGGGCGAAGCCAGAAACTTTTTATAAGGGGGGCGAGAATTTTTTTTAATTATATTAATTATATATTAAAAAAATTATTTTAAAATTAATATAAAAATTCAGTATAATTATATATTAAAATTTTGTATTAGATATATAATTTAACATAAAAAATACATTAAAATTGAAATACATAAATTGATAAATAAAGAAGTTTGTTTAACTTTTTTATTTCTCTTAATGCCAATAATATAGAAAAATAGATGTAAACTAGTAGTTCTTTTTTCTAAAAATTATTTATAATATTAATTTAATTTGAAAAATATGTAATAAAAACTTAAAGCACTTGTATTATGGATTATAGAGGTACATGATTACTAAGATTGACATAACAATTAGGTTTACTTTAGACTTTATTGCTAGAACATATATTACAAATAAAATTGACAATAAATATATAATTTAGTAATATCAAAGTGATATTATACAAAATGTTATAGGGGCGAACAAATATCTAATAACATAAATAAACTATATAACAAAAAATTTAGAACTAATTTCAACATGTACCCGAGGGAGTTAGGGGGGGCGAACACCCACCCCCCTGTCTCCGCCTCTGCGTGCATGTAACATGCTATACATTTGTATATGTTTATAACGCCGTTGTCATTATCTTCACGTTTCTACTTGTAATTGTATAATCCCGTAAGTCACTTGTTATCCTAATTATACCCTCATGCCATGTTATAAATTCACATGATATAAATTATAGAGTTCTTCTTGAGATAAAATTCCAACCACATCATATACTTCCATAATTCACCAACTTACCCATCATTTTATGTAATTGTAATATAATGCATATTTATTCCTTAATAAATTCCTTATAATATATCCGTTGATTCTTTAACATAATGTCAAATTATACCATCCCAACTTATTATATATTTTGTCCACATATTAAACATTCCCAAATAAGCCCACACATTTTCGGTAATTGCAATATTTACCCTTTCACTTTGATTATTTATAAAATCAACCATATATTATAACTACTATATTTCCAATCTTATTACTTTATAATCTAAGGTTTTCTATCATTATTATATACATATATTATGTACATAATTCCGAACAGTACCTACTGTTTTCGAAAATCTCTATATCATTCCCACATGTTTTGATTATTTACAAAACTATCCCATATATTATACTTGTTACATTATTAACCTTATTAACTTATAACTCAAGATATTCCAACCTTATAACATATATATATATATATATATATATATATAAATATATGTATGTATATATTTACGAACATCACCTCTCAGGCTTTCAGATTTATTCATTCACCCCTACATTTCTCTTAATTACACTACAACCCCCTTTATTTTATAGACTTCAATTTTAATATTAAAACCTTATATTTTACACTTTGATTTATTTAATTCCAAAAACACCCAATATTTTTCTCCAAATTTCCGGACAACCCCAAAGGTTGTTCTAATATCCATTTCCCCCAGATTTTCAGTTATTTACAAAGTAGCTCATAAGTTTTATAAAATGTTACATTTTAATACTTAAGCCATATGTTATACTCCTTAATTAAATAAATTACCAAACCAACTCATAATTTTTACCCAAATTTACTTACAGACCCTTAAGGTCACTTAATTTCATTCCAGCCCCTATTCTTTCGAAAATGACATTATATACCCCTAGATTTTAAAATTGTTACACATTAGCACTTAAACCATATATTATAACTATTATTTAATTAATTCATTAAACTAGCCCAAAAATTTTTAATTCCCAAACAGACCTCTAGGGTCTTAATATTTATTTTCCAACACCTATATTTTTCGCTAATTATATAAATACCCCATTTCTTTTTATAAATGTTATTTTTGACTTAATATTTCTTTAAATACCCAAAATAATTATTCTTATCATTTTAATTTGGTCAAACTTCGCTCGTGGTCAAGGTTGAAAACCTAAATTATCCCTTTGACCAGATTTGTTTTTATTTATGAAAATACCCCAATTAATTCTTTATTTTTATATTTAACCCTTAATCTCATAAAATTCATGTCTTATATTTATGAACTTCCTAAAATTAATCCCTTTTGGTTTTAATTATATTTACTGCTCTATACTTCTATTTAATTAAGTTTTGACCCCATATATAATTTATTTACTTACTTAGACATTTTATAAGGTTTTAAAATTATTTAACCGATGTCACAAGCTTATAAATCTACCAATATCTTTCCAATATATTCCTAGATGGTTATATGTACTAATATTATTATTTTGCACCAGAAACTCATACAACTTTCTAAATCAACTTTATAAATTCAATAATAACTATTTAAGGCTCAAAATATGCAAAATAACATAGTCTTATTCCATGGCCTTAAAAATATTCTAATAATAATTTTTAAATGACATTAAAATGTCCTCAAAATTATATAGTAGTTACCGTTCTGTATAGAATTTATTCTAACACCTTTTATTCATTTTTCTTCCATTAATTACTTATAAAATAGCCTTAAATAACCCATTAGCACTTAGTCTCCCTAATCAATTATTTAACCATTAATTTTCTACACATATTTAGGATTTAAATAGAATACATAACAACACCTACTCTCTCGGTTTGCTCAGATTGTAGTTAATTTCTTAAGTCATTTTTTTCTTCCATTGATAATTTATAAAATATACGTTAATAGGCTATTACCAACAAACCTCACTAATCAAATACTTAACTCTTAATTTTCTCCATGAATTTAGGATCTAAACAGCCTTTATACAACCACATACTCTCGACTATAATTCACTTCACCAAATGATCATCTAAAAGAAAATATTAACGTAGGATTTAGGAGTCTTACCTTGTTTAATCACAAGGAAAAATTCTCCCAACTCTTGTACCCCTCGGCAGCAGCTATATATATATTGAGTTAGATTTTGTTCATAAAAATCCCTTAAACCATTAACATAGTACTTAGGGCATGATTAGCAAGTAACCTCTTGTAACTTGATGTTTTTGTCTTGGAAGCCAGCCCTTAAAACCCATGGTACTTTAGGGGGAAAACAACACCATTCGGTCAACATGTTCACATGGAAAAGTAGCTTAATTAGTGACTCATTTACATGCTTAGTTTAGGTAGTTTTGGAGCATGATTTTTCCACTTGAAAGAGGAGTTCTCACCTTTAGATTTTTGTAGGATTTATGTGATACTTCTCGGTCACCTATAGCAGAGGAAATATGCTTTCATTTCATGCAGAAAATGAGAAGAAGAAGGAGCCAACATAGAGAAGGGAGCATCGGTTTTTACCTAGCTTCACAGCTTATCTATGGTGGAGTTTTGGTGCAGTTTTTGACCAGTGAAAGGGCTGGAAAGAGTCTCCATACAGGAGCATAAGGAAAGCAGGAAGAAGGTGTCAGATGACCCATTCTCGGACTCACGTACAAGGGTAGATGGAGGTGATGTTTTAGAGTGGATTTCCCTTACCTTTAGTACTCAAATGAACCCTCTTGTTGCTTGGCCTCCTTCACCGGTTTTTTTTAAGTCTTCAGGCATGGGTTTATACCTTGAGACAGATGGTGAATTAGCTAGCAAATTTGAGCTGGAACCGTGGGAAAATGAAGAAAGAAGGAAGCATGTTTACCTTGCTATTCAAGACTGATGATGAAGGAAGGTTGTCTGGTGTTTGTTGTTGTCTTATGAAGGGTGAATGAGCTGCATTATGTAGCTAAAATGGAGGGATATTCTGGTAAAGAAATGGGCTGAACCATGGAGAAGAAAGAAGAAGGGAAGGAACTTTTACAGTTTTTTTTCTTGTGTCGTCTCCCTCTGTTAACAAGAAGAGAAAGGACCGCTGATCCGCTGATGTGAGAAGAAGAGAAAGGACTACTGGTGTGAGAAGAAGAGAAAGGCAAGATGGGTAATGTAGCTAGGTTGTCGCATGGGAAAGGAAAGGAATAAGGCTGACGATAATGTGGGTAAAATAGGGGAAAGGTGAAGTTTGAGACATGATGCTTGTACTTGTTTGTACTTATGTGAATTGTTTATTAAACTAATAGTGTCTTGTGTTTCTTTTGCTTAGGTAAGCAGCCGACTAGGAGAAGGAATTGGAGGGAAATTGAGATTTTATCCTCCTTATATTATAACACTAGTTGTACATGTATATATATAAGTGGCTATGTTTGTGTGTCACATAGTACTTATAGTATTTTTTTTGTCTAAGGTGTATATATGAGTATATATATTGTATTTATGATTGTTTAGACTATATAAGGTATTTATATAATTTATGGAGTGATATTAGTGGTATTTAACACATGTACTAAATGTTACATGTGATATTAAATTTAGGAGTTGATTTCTCCTTAATACTATTTTCTCTTTGCTTAGAGACTTAATGTATGATTTAATGTCCATCTTGGACTATATATTTTTACAATAATGTTTGTAGTAATTATTGCACATGATTTAATTTAATCCTTATTAATTAAGGTAATAAATCTTTGGTGTATTTTAGAAGCCCACTAGTGTTTCGGAGGTGTGCAACTTCTTAAGGCTTCCTGGTTATTATAGGAAGTTTGTGGATGGATTCTCCAAGATTTTGTCTCCCTTGACTCGCCTTCTTAGGAAGGATGTTAAGTTTGAGTGGAGTGAGGCGTGTGAGGAGAGCTTCCAGGAGCTTAAGAGGAGGTTGACTTCTGCTCTGATTCTAGCGTTGCCTTCTGGGACAAATGACTTTGAGGTGTTCTGTGATGCTTCTCACAAAGGTCTAGGATGTGTTCTGATGCATGAGGGTAAGGTGGTGGCGTATGGCTCATGTTAGTTGAAGCCGTACGAGAAGAATTACCCTACCCATGATTTGAAGTTGGTTGCTGTGGTCTTTGCCTTGAAGATCTGGTGGCACTATTTGTGTGGGGTGACGTGTAAGGTGTACACTAATCACAAGAGTCTCAAATACTTGTTCACACCGAAGGAATTAAACTTGAGACAACGGAGATGGTTGGAGCTTCTGCACGATTATGTTTTGGAGATCCTCTACCATCCTGGTAGAGCGAATATGGTGGCGGATGCGCTGAGTCGTAGGGGTGCTCCGGGGATTGCTTGCTCGATGTCTAGGATTTAGAGGTCTGTTTATGAGCTTTAGCGCATGGGTGTCTGGGTCGTTTGATCTGATAATGTTGGGATGATTGCTACTCTTCAGGTTCAGTCTACTTTGATAGATCAGATCAGGGCTGGTCAGTTGGCCGATGTTGAGTTGTGCAGGATTCACGAGAGACTGTTAGATGTTCAGGAGTCAGACTTCTCTATGTCTAGTGATGGTTGTCTTCGATTCAGAGGTAGAGTATGTGTACCCAGTGGTGGGGATCTGAGGCACGAGATTATGCAGGAGGCTCATAGAGCTCCTTATTCAATACATCCAGGGGGTGTGAAGATGTACCAGGACCTTAGAGAGTCCTTTTGGTGGGTGTTGAGCAAAATAGTGGTTAAACTATCTTGCTAACTATGGGCAGTGAACCCAATCATTGTAGTACAACAAGGTCGTATCCACAGGGACTTCGTAACTATCTAGCTAATTATAAGCTTAGTAAATATGCAAGGGGATATATACAAAAGTGCATAAATGTAAACTGGGGGTTTTGGGGGTTTTTAGGTTGTAATTGGAGAAATAAAGAAAAGCAATAAACACTAAACTAACTATCTAGGATAGGTGTAGCTCGGGATGGGTATTTGCACCCATATCCCCTTACTACCAATGGTCAACCCTCGAACTCATGGCTAAACAACGGGAACGCTAAATTGACTATAGCTAATCAAGGTACTAATCCTAACCAACGGAGTTGGAACCTGGCGGTTCTTCCAAGTACCTAGTCAATTGATAGCATTAAGCACAAATTCCCCTTAAGTTGCAGTGTAGTCTAATCTCGAAATCATCAATATTAGAATACAATGATTCAGTTCTCACGGTCTAGATTTCTATCTCAGAATCACATGTTGACATAAATCCACAATAATGCACAACTAATCGGTAGGCCAAACCAACCAGTTTAACACATAGATAACAAATTGGGAAAACCCTTAACAAATCCCCAAATCATGGGTGACAAGTTCAAGAGCCACAAACACAATTATTATCAGTATTAAGAACAAGAACTAAATAAAAACCATAAATGAGTTCAAGAATCTACAATGGAGTTTAGGGATTTTGGGACAAAATCCCCAATCCCTAGCTACAAATGATTCTACACAGCCATAGGAGAGAAAATAAAAGAGAAAGGGATAGAAGTAGCCGAATGGAGATTGGAAGGAGTGAGCTTCTATTATTCGGATTAGTATGCGGGAGGAGGAGGAGGAGGAGGAGGAAGGAGGAGGAGAGGAGGAGGGCGGAGGAGGAGGAGGAGGAGGATGGAGGGAGGAGGAGGCGGAGGAGGAGGAGGAGGGAGGATAGGATGAGGTGCGCGGAGGAGAGGCTGCTGAGGAGGACAGGAGGATGAGGATAGTCTTGCTTCTTGTCGGAGGGGATGTCTTCGATTCGTCTTGATGTCGTCTTCGTCTTCTTTCTCTTCTTTCGGATGGCTGCGTTCTTATTCTCGTCTTATTCTTCTCTCTTCTTTCTCTTGGAATCGCCTCTTTTCTCTGTTTTTGGGGGGAACCGAGCTGAATGAAGAATGGGGAAGTTTTTCCCAAAATTCCCCGTTTTAAAACACAGATCTGGGCAAATTTTTGACCCGACCCACCCACCCTGGGTCGGTCCGTGGGTCGGTCGCGTCCAGGAGCAATTTCGGGGCCGAAAACGCGTTTTTTTAAGTCCGACCGACCCAGACTATGGGTCGGTCGATTCCAGTAGCTCGGGACAAAATTCGCGTTCTTTTAAAAGTCCGACCGACCCACGACCGACCCAGACCTATGGGTCAGTCGATTCCAGTAGGCTAACTTCGAAATGCTGTATCTTCTTCGTTTCAGCTCCGATTTTGGATCCGTTTGCGCCCACGCGTTCCTCTCTTCATCTACTTTACTCCTATCTATGTTATTCCTCCTGTTTAAACAATAAATGTGTAAGACACCAATGAAACACAAAACTAGAGGAAAACAAGCCAGAGTGGAGAAATGAGCATGAAAAGTGTTGATTAAACATATGAAATACTCCCCTAAAACATGCTCATTTAGACACTCATCAGTGGGTGAATATGAAGAGAGAGATTTCAGATTTGGTAGCTCATTGCCAGACCTGTCAGCAGGTGAAGGCTGAGCATCAGCGGCCTGCGGGTCTTCTACAGCCCCTTCTCGTTCCTGAGTGGAAGTGGAAGAGCGTAGGGATGGATTTCATTGTGGGACTCCCTAGGACATCTTCGGGATTCGATGCTCTTTGGGTGATTATGGACCATCTGACGAAATCAGCTCATTTCTTGCATGTGAAGAAGACCTTTAGCCTAGAGCGCCTTGCTCGGCTTTATATGGATGAGATAATGAGGTTGCATGGTGTGCTGGCGATGATCGTTTCGGACATAGATCCTAGATTTGTATATCGCTTCTGGCGTAGCCTGCATAAGGCTTTGGGGACGAATTTAGTGTTCAGTTCAGCGTATCATCCTTAGACCGATGGTCAGACTGAGAGGATGAACCATATTTTAGAGGATATGTTGAGGGCGTGCGTGTTGGATTTTGGTGGGAGCTGGGATCAGCATGTGACTCTGATTGAATTTGCTTATAATAACAGCTTTCAATTGAGTATTGGGATGGCTCCATTTGAGGCACTGTATGGCAGGCGCTGTAGATCTCCCATTTATTGGGATGATCTGAAGGAGAGAGCTCTTGTGGGTCCGGAGTTGGTGCAGGGGGTTGTGGATAAGGTCAGGATTATTTGGAAGCGTCTGTTGGTTGCTCAGAGCTGACAAAAGAGCTATGCAGATCAGAGACGTCGTCCGCTGGAGTTTCAGGTTGGGGATCACGTATATCTGAAGATTTCTCCTATTCGTGGCATAATCCGGTTTGGTAAGAGAGGCAAGCTGAGTCCTCGCTTCATGGGTCCTTTCGAGGTGCTAGATAAGATTGGTTATGTGGCATATAGGTTGGCGTTGCCACCAGCGTTGGCAGGAGTCCACGATGTGTTTCACGTGTCGATGCTCAGGAAGTATCTTCATGACCCTTCGCATGTGATTGATTATGGACAGCTTCGACTCCTAAGACGATTTCACCTATGAGGCAGCTCTGGTTCGCATTTTAGCTCATGTTGTTCGCCGGCTTCGCATCAAGACACTGCCTATGGTAAAAGGTTCAGTGGTCTGAGCAGTCCGAGCGTGAGGTGACATGGGAACTCGAGGAGGAATTGCGTGCCAAGTTACCCTCCCTCTTTGAGCAGTGAGGTATGTCAAATTTTGAGGACAAAATTCCTTTTAGGGGGGGGGGGAGTGATGTAATAACCCGGTATTTTCGTTTCAGAATTTCCTAATGTTTTGGTTTTTGTTTGTCTCTTATATTTGTGTCTTCTAGTATTTGGGATAGCTGAGGCATCTGATTAAAAGATGAGGGACAAGGAGGTCTTTTCCGATCTCTTTTATTTTAGTGAGTCATTAAGAAGGAAATGAAGTCTATTTTTCTTTTTGGTATTTCCCGATCAGTTTCTCAAGAACGACATTTCCCTCTCGACAGCTCGTACGTAACGCTCTGCGGTTCCTCTCATTTGGTGCTCTGATTTTGCTCCCGAATTTGGCTGTTTGCTGCCCCACTCTGCTACTGTTCGGGTCGTTCTCCTCTCTGAATTTAGGTTTGATTCCTTGTGGTTTTGGTAGTTTTCATTGCTATTTTAGAAAGTGCGGTGTTTCTGATTTTTGGGCTGTTCGATTTCCGAATTAAGCGTCCTTCTGTGTTGTTTCTCTGCTGCTGTTCGTCGGGTTGATTGTGGGCGTTATCTTGACTGATTCGGCTCTGCAAATTCGTATAAGTGGGGGATGGAATCGGGGTTGTTCACTCACCCATGGGGTACAGTTTTTGTATTGTGTTTCTGATATACTAGTTGTGTTGTGCGATTTCTCTACTGAATTGCGATGGTTTTGTGTTGACATACCCCCATGGGTACTGATTTTGTGTTCTGCAAAGTTTGGCTGATTTTGGTGTTGAATTGTGGTAGATTTTTGCATATGTTTCTGTTCTGCAAACTGGAATTTATGCGACGTCCAGACATGCGTCCAGACTTGTAAGTCCAGACGTGTCGTCTTGCGGGGCTCTGTTTTCAGTATTTTTGAAGTGTCCGGACATACGTCCGGACTTGTAAGTCCGCACAGCATGCGAGGACTTTTCTGATTTTGCTCTCGGCATATGTCTGAACTTCTCTGGGATTTCAATTGTCCGGACACATGTCCGGACAAGTTTTGATTTTCGCTTCGCACCGTGTCTGGACATGCAAGGTCGGGTGCATGTCTAGACACACCTTCTATTTTGCCTATTTTGCTCGTTTGAGCTTCATTTTGACTTCCGTTTGTGGGGTTTTGTTCCTCTAAGTGTAAATAAGATGTTTATACACGTGTTATGCTTATTTAAGCACTTTTGATATGATATTTTGGTCAAATTGTATTGGGACCTAGTTACTTAGCTTCTGAGCCTTGGATAGTCGGGTCGGGTTATCCCGTAGCATGCTGTGTAGGAATTCCTTCTATTTTGTTCCTCGGGTTCCCTTCTGTTCTCTTCTCAGGGTCTCCTGGATATTTAATGACCGACGGGTCCAAAGCTGCCTCTACGGCTTCTGTGTGGGAACTACGGATCCATAGGGCTTTAGTGTTCGCCCTTATGATTTGTCAGTTGCTGTCTAGTGTCCCACTCTGTGATTTCATTTCTGCAAGCCCGACTAAAGTTTTGTTATGATATTCTGTTCAGCTTTGGTATTTTCTCTGTTTCTGATTCGTCCATTTCGAAATGACTTATGATTCCCTCTGATTTGTACATTTCTGACTTCTGTTTTGAGTGGGATTCCTTGAGGAAATCTCCAGCTTACTGGGCTGTTGAGCTCACCTCTTTATTCATTATGCAAATTGAGCTCGGAGACCTCCTTCTCCTCCTCTTCGGGATCTGATTTCGGATTTAGTTATGTTTCGATTTGTCATATGTTTAGCTTTGCACATTAGACGCTGTGGTTTTATGTATCCTTCGGGCCCTTACTTTGTATTTGGCTTTTCGGATCTGGTATGGATATTGTAAACTCTTCTAAGTATTAACATAAGTACTTTTATGCGGTTTCGAATTCGATTTACGTTAGAGCCTTGTGAAGACTCGCTGTGTAACGGCCCTAACTCCTAGGCCGGTTTTGGGGTCGTTACATTGATGCTTCCAAACATGGTATGGGTTGTGTATTGATGCAGTATGGAAAAGTAATAGCCTATGCCTCAAGGCACTTACAGGAATATAAAACTCGTTATCATACTCATGATCTGGAACTGGTTGCAATCATGTTTTCTTCAAAAATATGAAGACATTACTTATATGGAACATCTTGTAAGATGTTCATCGACCATAAGAGCTTAAAGTATTTCTTTACATAAAAGGAATTGAATATGAGGCAACGAAGATGGTTGAAGCTCATCAAAGATTATGATATGGAAATCTTGTACCATGAAGGTAAGGCTAATATGGTAGCCGATGCTCTAAGTCGAAAGAGAAGTCACCCGGTAGGAGCAATGTGGGTGCTCCCGGACCAGATAGTTAAAGACCTTAGGAAAATGAATATTGAGGTAGTAGAGTCCACAGAAGTAGAGAAGAAAATTAAGTTGTATAGTATGACAACATTCTTAGATATCTATGATGAGATTCTTAAACACCAATCAGGTTATGTGAAAATAGAAAGAATAAAAGAAAAGATGAAGGAGGGCAAAGTAAAAGACTTTGAGATTAATGATGATGGTAGGTTAAGATTCAGAGGCAGAAGGCGTGTGTCATATGTCTGTGCTGAGGTAAAGACGAACCCAATGAGGGAAGCACACAGTTCAGCTTATTCTGTGCATCCTGCGGGTGACAAGTTGTACAAATCTTTGAAGAAACATTTTTGGTGGCCGAAAATGAAGAAAGAAGTGGAGAAGTGAGAATCAAGATGTTTAATCTATCCAAAAGTGAAGTTTGAACATAAAATAATGGAAGGTTTGGTATGGCCACTTGAAATTCCCAAATGGAAGTGGGATTCGATCTCCATGGACTTTGTTGTGGGGTTACCCGTAACAAAAGATGGAATGCACCAGATTTGGGTGATAGTTGATAGATTAACCAAGAGTGCAAGGTTCATCCCAATGAAGAATACATGAACAATGGAACAAATGGTCAATACCTACATTAAAAATGTAGCCCAATATCATGGAGTCTCGGAAGAAATTGTCTCGGTTCTTGTCCAGATTTTGGCAACAGTTTCAGAAAGCTATGGGGACTGAGTTAAAACTAAGTACAACTTTAAATCCAGCAACAGATGAACAGGCAGAGAGAATTATCCAAACTTTGGAAGACATGTTATGTGCTTGTGTAATGGATTACCAGGGATCATGGATCGATAAGTTACATTTGATAGGGTTCTCTTATAATAACAGTTATCATTCTAGTATTAAGATGACACCATATGAAGATCTGTATGGTTGGAAGTACAGAACACCTTTATGCTGGAATGGTTCAAGTGACACAGTTATTCTCAGATCGAAACCAGGTCTGGAACATTCAACAAAGAATGAAAACCGTTTAGGACAGGTAAAAATCTAATGCAAACTTGCATAGAAGACTAGCGTAATTTGAGGAGGGAGACAAAGTATTTCTGATAGTATCACCTACTAAGAGTGTGATGCGCTTCAGGAAGAAAGGAAAACTAGCCCCAAAATACATAGGTCCTTATGAAAGTCTGAATAAAATGAGGAAAATTGTCTACAAGTTAGCTTTACCTATGAACTTGGAAAAGGTGCATAATGTATTCCACAAATCTCAACTAAATACATATGTTCCAGATGAGACACATATATTGTGCCTGAAAGTAATAGAACTGGGACATAATCTGTCATATGAGGAGTATCCGGTGGAAATTTTAGGCCGAAAGATCAGGGATACTCGGAAGAAACTACTCCAATTGGTCAAGGTACTATGGTCAAACCATAGAATAGAAGAAACAACATAGGAAGTCGAGACAAAAATAAGAGAAAAGTATCCTCAGTTATTTGAACAAGTAAGTGTATAAGTTTGGAGATGAAACTTCTTTTAAGGAGGGGGAAATGTTACACCTAACGAGATTGTAGGTGGGAACTTATTGCCTGGGGAAATGTTGGGAGGAATGTTATAGTTATAAAATATTCATTGGATGAATAACTTGATATTGTCTATTGATTGTTGTGTGATTATAATTTGAAATAAGTGATATGATGTTGTATGATCATTGTTTGAAGTAAGTAATGTGAATTGCTTATTATTTGCAAGGAAATTGTTAAGTGTGTGAGAATTGGATCTATCAGGATAAGCTTTAAGCTTCGGGGATGAAGCTTTCTCTAAGGAGGGGAGGATGAAATACCACATGAATTATTATTAACCATAGTTTGGCTTTAGTTGTGGTATGTGGTTAAATATCGGTCTTCGAGCTACGGTCCGCAAGAGTAGCCCGGTAGGAAGAGTCTTGATGGGGTTACTTTTGGGAATGCTTAGAAGAGAGTGCCTGGAGAATAGTCGCCTGGGGTATGCCTAGGAGCGAGGGTCACCCGTGGAAATAGCCAGCGAGGATATTCGAGTGGGATCCACACCTGCCACCGCCCTTTCCACGTGTCTCTTTCCTATTGTCCACCTTATTGTGTTGACTAATGCAGTTATTGTTTCAGTTACTTCGTTATGCATTCTGTATTCTTGTTTTAGGTACGTTGTTTAGCATTCTGTATTCCTGTTTCAGTTACTTTTCTTTTCATATAAAAACTCAGTGAAGCAGTACTGTAATAAAAAACATACGACAGAGCACTGTTCTATCTATGAAATACAATCAGAGCACACATTCTGTTCTTTCTTTCAAATACTGGTTTCGTGCTTCTTTCAATATGGTATCAGAGCAGGCGACTACCTGCATGACTTCGTTCTAGAACAGTTCAACTTAGTTCGATCAATGGCGAGTGGAGAGACGCCTTTACAATGCAGAGTTTGATGCAGCTCTTGACGACTGCTACTGCAAATGCGGGAAATAATTCAGATTTGTCCAATCCGCTCTACATCCATCCTAGTGACCATCCAGGTATGGTCGTTGCTACACAATTCACTGGTTCTAATTTCCACACTTGGAAGCAATCGGTGATCTTGTCCCTTGAATCCAAAAATAAGATTGGATTTATAACTGGAGATGTTGAAAAGCCTACCGATAATGATGCTAAGCTTCAAAAATGGAAAAGATGTGATAGTTTAGTCAGATCTTGGATTTTGAATGCTTTGAAACTATCGGTGGCGCAAAGCGTTACGTTTGCTCTCAGTGCGAAAGAGTTGTGGGATGACCTCTGCATTCGCTTCGAAATTGCCAATGGAGCGCAATTGTTTCAAATTAGGCGCGAAATTGCTACTATGAAACAGGAGAATAACAGTGTTACCGAGTATTATATTAAAATGAAGCGATTGTGGGATGAGTATAGGTTGATGTGCAAGCTCCTGGGATGTGCTTGCGGTTTTCTTAGTGAATGGGAGAAGCTCTTTCAGAATCAAAAATTGCTGGAACTTTTGATGGGATTAAATGATAGTTTCAGGCATGTGCGTGGAAATATTCTAATGATGTCTCCTATTCCCACTGTAGAACAAACTTACTCTATTTTGATCCAGGAAGAAAAACAAAGAGAGGTTTCAACAGGAGGAAATCAAACTCACACTGATGCGATGAGTTTCTCTTATAATACAAGCAAACCGGGACAAGAGATGAGGTGGCAAAATGATGCAGAAAGGATCGAGGAGGGACCTTCGTTGTTCTTACTGTAACAAAAAAGGCCATGTGGTTGACACGTGTTATGCTAAACATGGTTTCCCCAAAGGATTCAAGCAGGGCAAGAACAAGAGAAATCCAAGTTTCAGTAATTCTTGCGCAAGTGTAGACAGTTCCAAAGGGGAAGAATCCACAAATATTAACATACCTCGGACTTTGGGCTTCACCAAGGAACAGCTAGACTTCCTTGCTGCTAATTTTGTCAAAGAAAAAAGAGAGAAAACTGCTCTCTGCAGCTTTGCAGGTACGGGTTGTAAGAAATTCTTTATTCTTATTGCCTTAGTACTCTGAAAGTTGATGTTTCGTTCAAAAATAAATGGATTTTAGATTCTGGGGCAACTGACCACATTTGCTGTGATAAGAAGTTTTTTAAGAAATCTGGATCTGTTGTCCAACAGAGACGTGTCAGGATGCCAGATGGACACTTTCAAGATGTTTTGACTGCAGGCTGTATTGAGTTAATAGATGACCTTCATCTGAAAGATGTTCTATTTGTTTCAGGATTTCAGTTTAATCTGATCTCTGTAAACAAATTAGCCAAAGAGTTACAAGTCCTCATTGGTTTCAGTGATGGTTTTGTTATTTACAGGACCGTTCCTTGACTAGTCACAATGTCATAGGACGCGTGACAAAAGGCCTGTATGTCTTGGATAAAGCTCTGTTACAGAAGGCTTTAAATCACTGGAGGAACGCCAGATTTGAAAGACTCCAGTCATCGCTTCACAAGAATAAAGAGCCGCTTGTTTGCAATGCTGTTTTTGAAGAGTGGCATCATCGGTTGGGGCATATGCCAGCTTCGAAGATGAAAGTTCTAAATTTAATAAAAGAATCTGACTTTCTCACTGATGTGATTCCATCACATTGTTTGTCTGTGGTATGTTCTTCGACATCTGTTACAGATTTTTTTGAACCAAGCAGTTATGAGAAGGCTTGCACAGATCCTTGATGGGTGGATGCTATGCAGAAAGAGCTCGCTGCACTCGAGGCTAATCAAACTTGGGAACTTGTTCCTAAGCCAACACATAAAAAGCCTATTGGAAGTAAGTGGGTCTATAAAGTTAAACTTAAAGCAGACGGGAGTATTGAACGCTTTAAAGCGCGATTAGTGGCTAAAGGATTTTCTCAAAAGAAAGGTTTGGATTATCAGGAGACTTTTTCTCCCGTGGTTAAGCTTACCACTGTCAGGGCTCTTCTCATTATTGCTATCAAGAAAGGTTGGAATGTTTTTTAGTTTGACATTAACAATGCCTTTCTTCATGGCACTTTAGATGAGGAAGTTTATATGTCACCTCCAAAAGGGTATCTTCCACCAGGGGATTCACGAGTCTGCAAATTAACCAAGAGTCTTTACGGGCTCAAACAGGCATCACAACAGTGGTATTCTCGATTGTCTATTTTTCTCAATACTCTTGGTTATAAACAGTCATTAAATGACTACTCATTGTTTGTTAAAGTTTCGGGTGCCGATACCACATATATGATTGTCTACGTCGATGATATTCTGGTCACAGGAAACTGTCCTGATGAGATTTCTTTCTTAAAAGAGGCACTTAATTCTCAGTTTCAGATTAAGGATCTCGGTACCATTGGATTTTTCTTGGGAATGGAGTTCATTCAAACTGCAGCTGGTTATATTATCTCTCAGAGAAAGTTTATGCTGTAAACGTTGTCTGAGTTTGGTCAGCCAGATTAGAGGCCTGTTTGTGCCCCCCTTGAATCTGGTATGACACTTGCACCAGACCAGGGCATTCCTTTATTAGAACCCACTTTATTTCAACAGATTGTGGGCAAATTAAACTATATGACACATACCAGACCAGATCTGTGTTTTGCTGTGCAATTCCCGAGTTAGTTCATGACAAATCCCACTGATCTACACCTCCGAGCTGCTCAACACACCTTGAAATATGTCAAGGGAACTCTCGGTTATGGGCTACTACTCAATAATTCCAGCCTAATAGATCTAATTGGCTACTGTGATGCTGATTGGGATCTTGCCCGACCACTAGACGATCTATTTGCGGTTTCTTTATCACTCTTGGTGGCAGCCCCCTTTCCTGGAAATCCAAAAAGCAAACTACCGTTGCTTTATCTTCAGCGGAGGCAAAATATCGTTCTTTGAAACGAATCACCACTGAAATTGCTTGGCTTACGAGGTTACTTTCTGAGTTGGGTTTGGATAACATTGAACCCGTTGTTGTTCATTGTGATAATAAAGCTGCAGTTTACATTGCTAAAAACCCTGTTTTCCACGAATGTACTAAGCATATTGACTTGGATTGTCATTATGTTCGTGAAAAATTGCAGCAGGGTCTGATTTGTGTTAATCATATTTCCTCCAAACACCAACTCGCTGACCCTTTAACCAAGATTCTTCCAGGATATCAGTACTTATCTTTGTTCCCTGGATTTAGTCTGCAGCAGTTTGATGCTTAGTTCTTTATTTGCAATCCCGGCCTTTGTTTTCTCTTCGGCTCAGGATTGAGGGGGAGTGTTGACTGATGCAGTTATTGTTTCTGTTACTTCGTTATGCATTCTGTATTCTTGTTTCAGTTACGTTGTTTAGCATTCTGTATTCCTGTTTCAGTGACTTTTCTTTTTATATAAAAACTCAATGAAGCAGTACTGTAATAAAAAGCATACGTACAGAGCACTGTTCTATCTATGAAATACAATCAGAGCACACATTCTGTTCTTTCTTTCAAATACTGGTTTCGTGCTTCTTTCAATATATTGTTAACCAATAAGCTCCCACCATTTATTCTTTGAGTTACATGTGCAACACTTTGAGATTAAGGAACCGTCTTTGAATTACCTCTCGGTGAAGTAATTTTCTCTTCACTACAAGTATTACTACTAGTAAACTGAAGCTTGAACTATATATAAGTTCACCTCCCTACGCTTCTAAGAGTATATATAAAAAGATCGTAATCTTCCCTAAATTAAGGAGAGTTAGAACTGAGGTCGTAATCTTCCCTAAATTAAGGGGAATAGATTGGTACTCTGTTTTATGAGCTGGTATCTACGGATTAATACAGGAGAAATTAAGGTAAATTATTGTGTTCAACATTTGTGTGCTTCGTGTATGGTTGAACTGAAGTACCGAAAGTTGATGATTGTTTTGAAGTGGTTGTGGAATTTATACCAAACAACATGGGTAATTTATGTGCTCTGTTTTGGGAGTATTGGTGTCATAAGATTGTATGCGCCGCTACCAATGTATTTTTGTTGTTCAACCAGCCACTTATAAAAAAAACAAAAAAAACTGGAACTAGCTATATGCATGGAGAATGAGGTTTCAATGTCATGGGCTGTTTATCCCGCAACAGTGACAACGTCGGAGGTCTTTTTTAAATAAATAAATAAAACATTAGTTGAAGAAAAGACAGGACAAGCTTAGCTTCGTTTGGGAGTGGCGATTTATGAGACATATCCTAAAGTTTCAGCATGCAAAAGAAAAAAGTGGAGGACACGGTTTTAAAAGAGACGTTGCACACTGTTACGTTGTTTGACTCCATCATCAAATCTTATCCCCAAGTCTTTTCATTCTTCATTACTCCATCATCAAATATCAAGACAACTTTTATGGTTCCAGTTTCACCACCTCCTCTTTGAATAAGTAGCCGAGTGACTTGAGTGAGTGTGTTTCTACTTCATAAACGACATCATTAGACTCTTTGGGTTTAAGCTCAGCTTCACTATTGCTTTCATCTTCCTTGCCCCACAACAGTAGGTATAGACCGAAAATGACAATTGCTGCTCCAAGTAGGCTGCCAAGTGTAAAAGACAATCAAATGTCAAAACAATTTCTTAATTAAGCTACTGACAAATGTAGATCAAATAAAAGTATATATAGCAATGCATATTGCATATGATCTAATGGATGAAAATTAAGATCAAGGTTTAGGTTAGTGTTAACCTTCCAACATCAAGCTTTTCACCCAACAGGAAGTAGGCAGAAATTGCACAAAGAATAGTCGTGAGTGGATTGAACATTGTCACAAAAACGGGCCCTTTCTCTTTAGTACACCACAACTGAACAAAGATGAGGATGCCCGAACCAACAACTCCCTAAATCATGTTTCACCAAAAATGATATCAGCTAGCCAATTTACTTAAAATGAATACCAAAATTAGAAAGTAATAGTATATATTATTTACCCCATAAATTATAGACCATAAATCCACGTTAAATCCTATAGCCCAAGCAGCTGGTTTATGTTCTACTATCATCGTGAACACTGCTGATTGAGCAGCTCCAACCAAACACATCCATGTGGTCAGAGACAGTTGCGCTGGATATCTCTTTAGAGTATACGCCTGCTCTTGAAAGAATATTAATCACATATATATAGAGATCCTTTATCATTCATAGTATCATATATATGTACATTGTTCTTGTACAATAATGAAACACAAACCTGCATAATGTACCAAATGGACCAAGAGACACAACTCCCAACTGTAAGGATTGAACCCTTCACCCAGTTCTCGTGGATCGAAGTAGATCCTGAGACATTTATTAAGGGATGGATGACATTTCTTATCATGGGTCCTTTGTATAGTGTCATGGTCAAAACCCCAACTAATGATAATAGAGTGCCTAGAACTTTAGCAATTCCTCGTGGATTTCGCAGATCAAGGGCTTCCAACCTGAGAAGAGCATTTGTGCCTACTTAGAGTGTGATGATTTATGATATACAATGACATGTACGTTGTCTATGGTTAGATTGAGGATATGCATAAGCTAGTGATCTCATTGTACCTTAATATGATTGCCAGTAGAAATGTTAGCGAAGCTATGGCATTAACCATGGATGCGACAAAGGTCGGTGATGTGTATCTCAAGCTTGCAAAATACATGTTAGTCGTCAAACTCACCCTGCGAAATGATAGGTAAACAACACGTTTTTTAGTTACAATGAATGCAGTTAGCCTATCAAAGTAGTGATTGCCGAAAAGAAAATAAAAATCCCTACCCAAGAAGTGAAAGAATGAATATTTCTCCTAGTAGGGCAACTGTCAACCGCGGTCTAGCCTTTCTGCACGAAACGGTGTAGTTTTTTTGGTTAGTATAAATATAAGGGTACTTGAGATTAATTAGGCAGTAATTTAAAAGGCTAGCTAGGTATAAAACCGATAGTTTCTTCATCGGTCAAGAAAAGATAAAGTTTGGAAAATTCATTAATCGATTCAAAGGCACGTAAGACGCAAACAAATGCATGAATTTGAAAAAAAGGAATATGACATCATCAAATATTTATATATATGTACCTTTTTATATTATTGGAAAAGAAAGACTTCGATACCAAACTTAATTAACATTTAACTTTTTGGTGAATTATACACATAGAAATGCATATATACAAAAAAGAATCGATCTACTTTTGCCAAAATTAAAGATTCCGAATCAAGATTAAGATTAAGATTACATAAAATTAATAATATAAACATCAATCTTACCCCTCTAGAAAAAAGGCAAATGGAAGAACAACTATTCCTGCAACAACATGTCGATATGTAACATAGACATGAGGATTCATCCCATGATCGAATGATGCTTCAGTGATGAAGTAGAGAAATGTATACCCAATCTGAGCCAATACCATGAGAATATGTGGTTTAAACTTTCTGTAGAAGCTTATTTGATTCCCATATTCAATAGATGCCATGACCTCTCTCGATAAAACTAGCACTATAGCAAGAGATCGAGATTCCTTCAAGTAAACTAGATCGGAGGGAATATATTTCTTTCTTCTAGTTTTATGGTCTATATATAATGAAAAATGAATGGACTGAACCAATCACTTCTCTATATAGGCATTGCAAGAGAAAGTGATTCGTTGATATGTGTGGGTCATGGTGAGTGAAAGCAAAAAGGTGTAACTCCATTAGGGATTTTTTAAGCTATAAGGACTTGGCAGCTTCTGGTGATATATCTAGCGTAAGCAAGTGACCTGCATTTACATTATGCGCGGGGACGTGTATTAACACCAAATGAAATATGCCCTTGTCTGTATGTACACATATTCGATCATTGGCTCCGGGATAAGGTGCTAACATTAATTATTGTACCACATTGTGTAATCAAGTATATAGTGCATTCTGTCAGTACTGTATTCAATTGTACGGAATGCTCAATGTAACATGAATTAAAGGCAAGAGTACTGATTGATAATTAAGGGAATGAATGGATATGATCGTTCACTTTTCGATTTCAATCATGTTAATCTGGGATATTTAAGTTGACAACTGTATATATCAAAGGGTTTTAACATCCCGTGGGGTCTGACCAAGATGGATCTCTTGGGCAATACAGATATCCATCATCAAAGGGCACTACCCCCGATTCATGAATCAATCCTTTCATACATGGAATTGGTGAATCCAATCATGTGGATCCACCCATTCCTCCTACATTAATACCTACTATGCCCTTCATAGCGCATTTATATACATACCGACGGCACTCCTCCCTCCTACATTAATACCTACTATTTAGTACCTCTTATGTTGGAAAGTTTGAACTACCCTAAAGCTAAGTCCATTTTTTCGATTGGTTTTCGTGGGTGTCTTACAACTATAAATAAGCTCATTGCTCTTACTAGGGTGATGACTATGTGAGTCTGCTTTAGAGTCAGGTCATCTTTTCTTCTCTCAGTTGCCTCTAATTCATGTGTCACTAATACAAGCGACAAGTTGAGCCACTTGAAGTTATATCCCTCGATCCCAATTGGCTGGAAGATATCCTCAACCATAGGATTCTTAGGACTTTTGTTTTCCCCTTCCCTTAGTTTTAAACCGTAATCGGCACCTTGTATTCCTTTGATATATGCAATTCGGCTATCGTACAACCGGTTGTATGATAATAAGGTACATCGATCCTTAAACAATCTTGACATTTAATTTGAATAGTCATCATATAAATGAGCAACCTTTATAATGACACATATAACTTTTGCATCTAAATAATCAATATATTAACCTGAACAACCTTTAAACTTAAATGAATGGTTGTGCAATGCTCACCGTATAACCGATTGTACAATAGTATACGTCGTTTTATGACACTTTTTACATATGAGAATTTTTGGTCCAAAGGCAGAGGCGCTATGGGAGTTTGGGGGCGTTAAACATCCCCCGATAAGCTGCGAAGAAGAATAGAAAAGCCAAACCAAAGAGAACTAGAGGAGAACTTTCTATATCTCACGACTTGAACGCGTCAAGTGTTACATATGACTAATATATACTATCTCAACATAACAGAGTGGTCTGTAGGGCCGTTGGTGAGTTAGTTCTACTAACAAGTAGGAGCTATTATCTATTCTATTGAACACCCCCACTCCTCTCAAAGTGTACATATATATGTACAACTTTGTAAAGAAAAGCAACTCTTACAAACTCAGTTTAAACTACACACTTTTCATTCCTAGCCGTTGTTTGATCAGGGGATAATCCTTAAATGTGATATCCACTAATGGATTTTCATGTATTAGGACATGCTGTCCAATCTGCATCACAATATAGATCAAACTTCTTATTGAAAAACAAACCATGTCCACTCGTGCCTTTTATAAATTTAATTGTATGCAAGGCTCCCTTCCAAAGAAGGTCAGTGGTTTGTTGTAAAAATTGACAAAGTTATTGAATAGTAAAACACAGATCAGGGCGGGTATGCGCAAACAAGCTTATTTTCCCTATGAGTTTTTTGTACAGTAGAGGTTCAGAAAAAGGGTTTCCTACTTCTTTCAATAACTTGGTATTTAGTTCAAGTGGCCCTGTTGCTACCTTACCCAAATGGCAATTATATTCACGAATGAGATTTTTTGCATATTGTTTATGTACCATTATCATGCCATCAAGAGTGGGTATGAACTAAAGTCCAAGAAAATTGGTAAGAAAACCTAAATCTTTATTCTAAACTGCTAATGAAGGTTTTGTTTTATGCCCCAAATCACTTCAGCATCATTCCCTGTTAGTAGAATGTCATCTACATATATAGCAAGATGAATGGTTTTGTCTTGATTTTTCCAAATGAAAACTGAATAATCATTAAGGGATTGTTTAAAACCAACTTTTGAAAGATAGAGGCTCAGCTTTCATGCCATTGTCGTGAGGCTATTTTAGGCCATAGAGGGAATTCCTATGTTTGCACACTTGATTCTCATTCTGCCTTTTATAACCTGGTGGTAAGATCATATAAAATTCTTCCTTAAGATCTCCATGTAAAAACACATTATTAATGGCTAATTGACTAATGGTCCAATTTCTTTGACAAGCAACAACAACATGGGCTCTAATGTGGAGAATTTCACTACGGGAGAAAAATTCTCTTGGTAGCCTATCCCATATTTTAGGTATACCCCTTAACTACCAACCTAACCTTATACCTCTCTAGTGTACCATATGCCTATACTTATGCTTGTAGACCCATTCACCTAATATCCTTTTCACCCTTAGGAAGTTCCACTACATCCCAAGTATTTTTTAATTCTAGGGCATTGAAATCCTCTATAATAGACTGGACCTAGTTATCATTATTTATGGCCTCATTATAATATGTAGGATAATGTTTAGTTTTAAACCTGTCAACATCAGCAAGCAGTGAATTTTTTTCTAAATACCCAGGTTAACTGTGAGCCTTTAAATAACCAAAAGAGTTGTTAGTGAAACTAACTGTCCGCTGGGGTTTAATCAGAGAACGGATGCAATGATCATCAATAGCTAAAGTACTATTTCCATGGGTGCACTGATTATAAACAAAAGCACTGACAATTTATACCATTAAGTATTCACACATAATTGCGGAAAACGGATCTATAAACTTAGTTATTTGCACTGTTGGCATGTCAAGATCTTTGTTTGCACTTACCACAAGGTGGTCTTTGAGGTGTTTTGGCATTACCCTGCTTCTTTTTGACCTCTTTAAGACTTGCGGTTCTGTATGAGGAATTTTTGTTTCTGCTTGTTGTTGTTGTTGTGTCTATGTCTCCAAGGTTTAGGTTTCTTTTGGAGCTTGTTGCGAAGTGTCTTCAAATTCAAACAAACTCATAGGTTGCAAATAAGGGTTAGGAGGAAAGAGAGGTTGCTCATTTCTTTAACTATTATCATTATTTCGATCGATATGTGTCAAAACTGTTTCCCTTGTCTGGTTTCTTTCGGAAAGGGAAAATATTTTCAGACGACTTTACATCCCTACAATGATTCTATCATTGTCTAGATCATAGAGTTTATACCCCGTTTTGTACGGGGCATAGCCTAAGAAAACTTCCTTAGAACACTTGGTGGCAAATTTATGATGAAGATCATGATTAACATGAACAAAAGACAAGCAACCAAAACATCTCAAGTTCTCATAATTAGGTGATTCTTTGTACAAAGCTTCATAAGGAGATATGCCAAAACTACTATCCATAGGTATTCTATTGATTGAATAAACAACAGTAAGCACACTTCCCCCTAAATTTTAAGGGGCAAGGCAGAATGAAACATCAAGCTTCTAGCGGTTTCTAAAATATGGCGGTGTTTCCTCTCCACAACCCTATTTTATTGTGGCCTGTGGAACAAGTAAGTTGATGGACAATGCCTTTAAACTTGAGGAAATCAGAAGTGGTCTTAGAACTCCCTAACTCATATGTATTATCTGTTATAATGGTCTTAATATCTTTTCCAAATTGTTTACTAATAATTTGCAAAAAAAAAATCAATTATGTGTTTGAAAGCTTCAGATTTTGTCTTGATTAAATGAACCCATATGGCTCTAGATCTGTCATCAACTAAAGTTAGGAAATAAGAAACCCCATCATGTGGTTTCTCCGTATATTGACCTTATACATCTATATAAACTAAATCTAAAACTTCAGTAACCGTTTCACTTTTCTTATGAAAAGAATCATGTGGCTTTTCCCTCTGCAGCAAGACTCACACAAAAACTGCAGTTTGCATAAATGTTTATCAACCAATTTCAATTTCTCTAATTTAATTACAGGAAGGTGCCCAAGCCTATGATGCCATAGGCTTAGTATATCTTTACAATCAAAACCTGAGACTGCATCATTAACAAGACAAGTAGAAACTACATTTTCCTATGATTCACATCATCACAATTGTCTAACAGAAAAATTCCTGAAATCTGCCTTCCTATCTGATGTTATATAGAGTGTTTAGAATCCTGAAACACACAAGAAGTATCATCAAAAATAAAATTCCCATGCATGGTACGTGCGAACCTAGCAAATTAAATGAGGCTGAATATGAAAGCAGGCACATACAACACACCAGTTAAAACAATAAGGTTGTTAATTCTAATAGTTCCAGTAATTTCCACCCTTTGTGGATGTCTATCAAGCACATGTACAATGTGAGAATGATCAAGAAATTTATAGTGCGAAGATAATTGTAAGTCACAACACATGTGTTCAGAAGCACCTGAATGTATTATCCAGTCAGTAGGTGTTTGTGTTCCAGTAGTTTTAGCTTTAAGACATAAGAAACTATTGTATTTAGAGGTTAAACTAAAGGGAGAACATATGTTACCGACAAAGCTGTAGCTTGTGTTACTTTGTGTTGATCCCTCATTTCTCGCATCTTATCCTTTGGGTGCGTGAGCAAGGATCTGGTTCACTTCCTCCAGACCGTAGGTTCTTGTTGGTTTTGCATTTTGTTCAAGCTAGCTCTAGTCTGATTTTCTGTTGACGTGTCGTTGTAATCCTCACGAACGCTTGCAAGACTTGAATTCTTCATTTCCATTGGGTGCAATGGAGGTTGTTTCGTCTAGGGATCTGGTTTGGTTCTTGTTCCTGGACTGGTCTTGGCTCTTAAATCGGTGGCAAAAGAGATAGAATTTTTATTCTAGCTTCGCCCCCAGGGTTACTCTCTTTTTCCTTTCCTCTTGTACAAGAAGCGAATAGATCTATTCTATGGAGCGAAGAGGCGACATCATAAGGACATTTTTCTCAAACTTGGGTGAACTTGGGATTAACCAACATCAAGAACTTAATTCTTCTCCGTTGCCTCACGAGTTCCTTGAACTAGTTGTTCGCGGTGCACGTACAAATAGAGAGAGTATATGTAGAGTCAATCTGGTCCCTAATACCCTTCACCTTGGTGTGATAGGCGTGAATGGTGTCGTCGCCTTGCTTAATAGTGGCAAGTTCCTACTCAAGTGCGTAAAGTTTGGCCACATTGTTTTCTTGGAATTGGGAGCAGAGTTCGCCCCAAATCAATTAAGCCAATGATTTGAAAACCACACTTTCTGCAATATCTCTTTCTATTGCTGTCAGCAGCCAAATCGTGACCATATTGTCACATGTCGCCCATTCCTGTGTCGGAGGTACGGTTTCCTTCCTTAAGCTCCCATCGAGAAAGCCCTTCTTGTTCTTCATCGAGAGGGCTATCTCCATGTTTCTTTTCCAAGCCACAAATCCCTTGCCGTCAAATTTTACTCTAGTCAAGAGCATGCCCAGGTGGTCAGAATTGAGGCAGTATAATGGATCCTTTCAGGCGCTAACTGTCTTCGAATCTTCCACCTCTTCATCTGGGTTTCCAGTGCCAGCCACCTTCTTCATCCCTAGCTCTTTCTCCATCCCGGTTCTATCGTCGTTCGCCATAGTTGGTGAACCCAATGGGAAATTCAGAACACTTCAAAAGAGAAAAGAAGGAATTGAAAAGGAAAGACACGATTTATGGCTCTGATACCATGATAAGATACGAAGGGGAATAGAAAAGCCGAAGCAAAGAGAACTAGAGAAGAACTTTCTATATCTCACGGCTTGAACGTGTCAAGTGTTATAGATGACTAATATATACTAACTCAACATAACACAGTGATCTGAAGGACCGTAGGTGAGTTAGTTCTACTAACGATGTAATACCCCCGCCCCCCAAATTTACCAAATTGCATAACATGATCCGTTTCCCCCTCTTCCGTCAATGATCTTCTCGGATCATGGGATGACTGACCCGAACTGATGCCAAGTTCTCTCCTTGTCCGCCAACCATCCTGTGCTATTCCTTCTCAGAGCCTATAATAGCTTGATGAACGAGTACATGATGAACGGAAGGGTTCTGCTTAACTTCATCACATAAAAGAAAAGAATAGTTTAGTGAATTTGACAAAATGTTCCCCTAAACAAATATAACTTTGTCCATATCACCTCTGATTATATATAATTTTATTCATACCCCATAAACTTTATTCTAGGTGCTCGCCCCTGTTTTTCTTCCTTTCTTATTATAGTCAGGAAGGCTATACATTTTTATCATATTAAAATATTTATTATTCTCTTAAATAAAATGCCCCGTACCTAGGGTCAGGTGGTTAACTTTTTGTTAAAAAAAAAACTTTACAAATTGTATAGTATTCCACATCCATCCGGTCAGTGGCGTAGCCAGTGGAAGATGAATGGAGCAAAAGACCTGTGCTAAATTACGCAAAATATAGTGCATAAAAGAAATTTAAATAAACTTTCACAAAATATCTCTTAATTATTTATAATTTTATAGATGTCGTCTTAACTTTTATTTCTTGCTCCCAAATGTTCCCCCACTATTCGATGTAAGATTTTTGCAAATGAGATGTAAACTTTGAAAGTCGTTACCAATGGTAGTATGTACTTTGCATTTCTTCACTCAAATGTGATCAATAACATGCATGTGCTTCTCGAGCTAGTTCTCTTTTCAAGTGATATATTAATACCGAACGTCTGTCTGTACATTTGAAGCACTGCTACCTTATTCCATTTTCTTGTAGTATCAATGTGATCGTCCCTTTGCTTTAAAAAGCACATGATAAGAACCAGACATCATTAAGTGGAAGAAGCATGTCAGTTCGTCCAACTCTTTTTCACGTACATATCTTTGATCATGATCTTCAATATGTTTCCGCCTCTTGGTGGTGGTTGTGTTGTCTTGTAATTGCTCGCACTTATATTCTTTTGCTTTCATCTTACTTTCTAAATTCTTGTGCTCTTCTTTGTGTTTCTTTGATGACCACGGATCTATTTGTGAGCTAGTTGTTCTATTAGTTGTTAGACTAGTTATCAAAATAAAAAAGACTCTATACGGTCTTCTAGTCATATAAAATATCATATAGAAAGAAAGCTTATGGTCTGTGGCATACCGATCGACACATATATATGCATATTTTTGGGACCGCAAGTACATATATGCGTGTATATAATGTGCCAAGTCTCATCCTTTTTATGTATATATATGTATATCCTAGTTATAAAGATGATATTGATATTTATACAGGTGAAATCCACTTCTCTATGTTATTTCTATTGTAAGAATACATTATGTTGCCAGGAAAAATAATAGATTAAAGAAAGGTTGGATAGAACCAGACTTGCACTCAGAGAAGATCTGAAGTGGGTAGGAAAATCAACTGGGAAAGTAAGACGTGTTAAATAAGGAAAGACAAGATAGGAACATGACGAGGAATTATTGAGGTAAGAGAAGACTCCACTCCCAAAATGAAAAAACAAAAAACAACATAAAAGTATATAAAAGGCTGGACAGCATTGCAAGACACGGCAGATAGGAAAGAAGAATAGCAATTTGATGCCCAGAAAACAAAAATCACGGATAGAATAGGAAGCAGCTTGTATTTCCCGACTTCTGCCACGGATAAAATGTGGTTTATTGAGCTTAAGGATAAAAGTTGGGTTTACTTACATTCAGGAAAATCTTCACGAAATGTTGTCTCCTGTTATATGTCTAATTACACCATTACCCTTACTTTTAACTATATCATACTTACGCAATTTCACCTACCTTTTCTTTGTCATTTTCGTTTCAGCATTGAAACCATGGTCGACATAAGTGTTAATATGCTGTAGAGAACTTCATTGAATTCCCGAAGTCGATTTCAAGAGCAAGTATCTACCTTTGTTTAAAAACTGAACTTGTTGTTACTGGGAGTCTGCTACAAATCCGGTGTGTTTTAAAAAACAAGGGAGGAAATTGAAAAACTGGAAGATGGAAACCAGGGCGGCGATGGAGTCGAGCGTAGGGGTTGCAAAGAAAAACCAGGGAAGGTAGAGCTCTGATGTACAAAATGAGGAAGAAGATTGTAACATGCAGGTAGAAGTCTTGTTGAGGGGCAACTGTGTCTATTGTCCGTCTGGATGTTCCAAACACGACAACTCTCAAACGAACGACCCAGTTTACAGATACTCATTAATGTGGGCGAAAAGTTTTGACTTTAACGTGACATTAACCTCATTGAAATCGAGCCTTTAGCAAACGAATAGAACCTATGAGAGGGTGCTCTCTCACAAGAAACACTCAGCTATGACTGATTATGATTAAACCTAGTTCCTTCAGCCTTCTCTCCTTGTCAACTTTTGGAACACTTCTTGAATAAAAAAGGATTCAAGAATAGAAATACCACTCGCGTTATGGTAACTGGTTCCCAAGACCTTGCCCTTCTAGAGAATTGTCTCTGATGCAAGTCCGTAAGTGTTGAATCGTTGAACTGGAGGTAGGAACTCAGGAAAATATCACACTTATACAGTAATACTTTGGGGAAAGAACCCTTGAAGTGAATGAGTAAGTTTGTTATTAAACCCAAAGATTTGTTATATTTTATTTAGTTACTATGGTCATTAGTTGGTTCATTTGGATTTAGGACATGGACGTCCTTTTGAATAAAGACATGGGAGAAGGGTCTTTCTTCCTTTCCATTTAAATTCTGTGAGATTAACTTAATAACCTCTTTATTATTTTATTTCTTTCCTTCTTAATTACCCTCACTTCTAAGCACGTTCTCACGATCGTTCACGCTCCTCTCTTCCTTGCTCTCTCTCTCTTCTCTCTCAAAGCCGTTCTTTCTCTCGATCAGTCAAGCCTCATTATTCTGCTGTCAAGGTTCCACTGCAGTTTGCTAGTCCTTGCGAATTGCTGGTTTCTTCGAGGTAGGGTGGACAGATGCTTTCTTCTCTTTGATTCTTCAGTTCTATGTTCTGAGGATTTTCGCTTTCTATTCCCCTCTGCAATCTGATTGTGAATCAGTGGCTACTCAGCATTCTCTGTCAATTCTCTTCTACTGTTGGCGTCGTCCGCGAATCCGTTGTCCTACTGTCAGATTCAGGTGAGAATAGCATTCCCGTTCAGGTTACAGTTTCAGTTTCGGGGTTTTGGTTGCGTTTCTCATTTGGGATTGCAATTGTGTTTCGCTCAGTGTTTTGGTTTGCGTTCGGTCTGCGTTCGAGGGTCTACTCTGGCTGGATTCTGCTATTCAGAATTGAGGAATTTGTCTCTGCTGTATACTGAGGTAGGTGGCTTTCGGATTCGATCCGTGTGTTCAGCCTTGGGAGTTTGGGTTCTGCAAATTAACTCACTGATTTGATCTTGTGTTTTGTGTGGTTTATGTCTGTTTAATGTCTTTTCAATGGATTAAACCCCCAAGGTTTTTTGTAAATGTGTGTGTTGATTTGGATTGGTTTGTACCTCTGATTGTGTAAAAATCGCCTCTGTTCTCTGCATTTTTCGGCGTGTCCGAACTTCGGTCCGACCGTTGAAGTTCGGACATGCCCTTTTGCGCGCTTACTTTCTGAAGTTTTCGCTGTGTCCGAACTTCCGTCCGAGCTTTGAAGTTCGGACACAGCCTTCTGCATTCTTCTGATTTTGCTTCGACTTGTGTCCGAACATCGGATGTCCGGACACAAGTTCGGACTTTCCACGTTCTGTTTTCCGAAGGATGTCCGAACATCCGTCCGAACTTGGATGTTCGGACACCTCTGACTCTTCTTCTGTTTTAAGGTTCGACTTGCGTCCGAACTTTGATGTCCGGACACAAGTTCGGACATCTGTCTGATTTCGCCTTCTGAGTCTCGACTTGTGTCCGAACATTGATGTCCGGACACAAGTTCGGACAGGGTACTGTTTTGACCTTAACTTGCTCGTTCGAGCTCCGTTTTGACTTCCGTTTGCGGGGTTGGATTCCCCTTCTGATTTCCAAGCCATCTATGTGCTTTCTGGTGCCTTTGGTGCACATATGCTTATCTGTATTTAAGCTTCTGTTTTGGGACCTAGTTATCTCTGTGTTTGAGCCTTTGGATGGCTGGTTACGCTGTCTCGTAGCGCGCTATGTAGGATCTCTTCTGTTCACGGTGTCGTTCCCCGTTCTGTTCACGGTTGTTTACACCTGTTCTGTTTACGAGTGAGGTTTCCTCGTTCTGTTCACGAGCTGGTTGCTCGTTCTGTCTGTATGCTGTGATCGCTAGTGTCCCACTCTGTTTTCCGCTTCTGTCTGCTTCTGCTCTGTTTAGTCCCTTATAAATGGACTTCTGTTCTGATTTCTGACCTGTTTATGGATTCTTTGACTCCTTCTGATTTGTCAATATTCTAAATGTTTTGAGCATGCTGGTTGATGAAGTTGGTCATCTACTGGGCATAGTTGTGTGCTCATTCCCCTACTTCTAACGCTTTTGCAGATTGATTAGCGAGGATCGTCTCCCTCAGCTTCTGGAGTTTAGCTGCTTTGTATTTAGCTGCTTTTGAGACCTTTGTATTGAATTTGAGCCTTTGGGCATATTTTGTTAAGCTTCCGCTTTTGACATCTGTTTGGTGGGTTCTGTAATGACTTTTGGGATGTTTTAACATCTCTTCGATAATACTGTATTGAAGTATTTCGTTTGGGCCTTATTTGATTATCTGTTTAATTCTGTTTATTAGAGCCTTGCGTTATTATGTAATAATACGCGGCGTGTAATACCCCTAACTCCTAGGCCAGTGTTTGGGGGTGTTACATTTAGTGGTATCAGAGCTCTGGGTTCTAATCTGCTGGGATTTTAAGTTAGCCAGTCAGTCAGAAATGTCAGTATTAGTGTCTGAGTTTAACTGCTTGCTGTTGGACTTTCAGAATGCCGCCAAGAAGAGCTAATAACCCTCCAGGGAATGTGGCTGATGCTGTTCAGCAGTTTATGATGCAGCTCATGCAGACCATGGCTGTAGGGGGCGGTCCAGCTGGAGGAGGACCAGCTGGCGGGGCAGGCCCAGCTGGGGCGGATGCTGGAGGGAGGAACGTGAAGGCGCTTCAGGAGTTCATGAAGCTGAAGCCGCCGTCGTTTGATGGGCAGGAGATCCCCAGGAGGCCAGCCACTGGCTGTCAGAGGTGGAGGATCTGCTGGCGGGTGATGGGCTCTGAGGAGGAGCAGAAGGTCGACTTCGCCACCTTCTGTTCAAGGCCGAAGCCAAGGAGTGGTGGAGGTCAGTTATGGGGAAGTTCCCACAGCCTTGGACGTGGGAGCAGTTCATTGGGGAGTTCAACAAACAGTTCTACCCCGACGTCTACAAGGATCAGCGCATCCTGGAGTATAACGACTACGACAGGGTCGGGATATGAGTGTGGAGGAGTACGTCCGGAAGTTTATCAGCCTATCTAAGTTTGCACCTGAGCCTGACGAGCATAGGAAGGCCAGGAAGTTTGAGAGTGGCTTGAGGCCAGACATCCGTTCTGCTGTGACGCCGCTGCGTCACAAGACCTTCAGGGACGTAGCTGATGTCGCCCTGTTGGTAGAGGCTGACTTGAGAGGTCGTCAGTCTGGAGGGAAGGACCAGAAGAGGAAGCAGAGGTCCGATGACAATGATAGGAGGGATCAGTCTGCTTCTCAGAAGAAGCAGTCTACTGGAGACCGAGCTGGAGACCGCTCTGGGGACCGCGCACGAGATAGGGGTGGTTCGTCTTCGTCAGCTTCCGCTCCGAAGTGCCGGGTCTGCGACAAATTTCATAGAGGCCAGGACTGCTACAGGAAGTCTGGAGCCTGCTTCAAATGTGGGTCCTTGGAGCATAGGATTGCTGATTGCCCTCAGGCTGAGAGGAGCAGAGGTAGTTCTGGAGGTAGAGCCGTTGAGTCTGCTTCAGGGTCCAGAGATCGAGACCGGCTGAGCAGAGAAGCCCCAGGGCCAGGCCAGAGTGTACGCGATGGCTGGAGAGAGAGACCGATCGACTGACAGAGTTGTCACAGGTATTCTCCAGCTGTCATCTCGTTCTGTTTTCTGTTTGTTTGACTCTGGAGCCACCCACTCTTTTATTTCTGCTGAGTTAGTGGGTGAGCTCGGTTTGCCTGTGGTGCCTCTGGGTGTTGAGTTGTGTGTGCATAGTCCATTAGTTAGGGACTCTTCTATGTTGTTGAATTCTGTTTGCAAAGATAGCCCTGTGTTAGTCAGAGATAGGACTCTGTGTGCTAACCTCATCCCGATGGAGATGACTTCTTTTGATGTGATTCTGGGCATGGATTGGCTTGCTGCGCACCATGCCCATATTGATTGTGCTGCTTCGAGAGTCACTTTTGAGGAGCCGGGTCAGCCCCGTCTAGTTGTAGCAGGGAATGGACTCCCGTGCTCGCCGCCAGTCATATCTGCGATGCAGGCGTTCCGTTTTCTGAGGAAAGGATGCCAGGGATATCTGTGCTACATCCCTGAGGTTCGCAAGGATGCGAAGTTGGAGGAGATTCCAGTGGTCAGAGACTTCCCGACGTGTTCCAGGACGACGTACCTGGGCTTCCCCCTGTCAGAGAGGTGGAGTTCTCGATCGAGCTCGCACCTGAGACTCAGCCGATTTCGAAGGCCCCATACCGGATGGCGCCTGCTGAGCTCAAGGAGTTGAAGGTCCAGTTACAGGAGCTGCTGGATAAGGGCTTCATTCGCCCAAGTGTGTCCGCCTTGGGGAGCGCCAGTGTTGTTTGTAAAGAAGAAGGACGGTAGCATGCGGCTGTGCATTGACTACGGGAGCTCAACAAGGTTACCATTAAGAATAGGTCCTCTCCCTCGCATAGATGATTTGTTCGACCAGTTAGCAGGAGCTAAGGTGTTTTCGAAGATCGATCTGAGGTCCGTTATCATCAGCTGAGGATTAAGGCAGACGATGTGCCTAAGTCCGCTTTCAGGACTCGTTATGGACACTACGAGTTCCTCGTGATGCCATTCGGTCTGACGAATGCGCCTTCTGTATTTATGGACATGATGAACCGGGTGTTCAAGCCGTTTTGGACCAGTTCGTGGTAGTCTTTATTGATGATATCTTGGTGTATTCCAAGAGTGCTGAGGAGCACGAGGAGCATTTGAGGACCGTTCTCCAGACTCTGAGGGAGAACGAGTTGTATGCGAAGCTGAAGAAGTGTGAGTTCTGGTTGGATCAGGTGGTATTCTTGGGACACGTTGTCTCCAAGGATGGTATCTCCGTATCCGGAGAAGATTAGGGCTATTACTGAGTGGGCCAGGCCTACTAATGTTGGGGATATTCGTAGCTTCCTTGGATTGGCGGGCTACTACCGCAAGTTTGTGGAGGGCTTCTCCAAGTTGGTGATTCCGTTGACTCGTCTGCTTCAGAAGGATGTGAAGTTCGAGTGGAGCGATGCCTGTGAGCAGTGTTTTCTGGAGCTGAAGAAGAGGTTGACTACTGCGCCGATCTTGACTCTTCCGGAGGGGACCGAGGGTCTGGAGGTTTTCTGTGACGCATCCCATAGGGGACTTGGGTGTGTTCTGATGCAGCAGGGAAGGTGGTTGCATATGGCTCTCGTCAGCTTAAGCCATATGAGAAGAACTATCCGACCCACGACCTGGAGTTAGCTGCTGTGGTGTTTGCTCTGAAGATTTGGAGGCACTACTGTATGGAGCAGCGTGCAAAGTTTATACTGATCATAAGAGCCTCAAGTATCTGTTCACTCAGAAGGAGTTGAACTTGAGGCAGAGGAGGTGGCTGGAGTTGCTACACGACTACGACTTAGAGATCCTCTACCATCCGGGTAGGGCGAATGTGGTTGCTGATGCGCTCAGTAGGAGGGGTCCGTCCGGGACCGTTTGTGCTTTATCTGGTGTGGAGAGGTCTGCTCAGGAGTTGCAGCGCATGGGTATCTGGGTCGTCCGTCCAGGGAGGTCTGGGATTTTAGCAGCATTACAGATTCAGCCTACCTTGATCGACAGGATCAAGGCCAGTCAGGAGCTTGATGTCAGTTTGCGTAAGATCAGAGATGAGATTGCTGCTGGTCAGGAGTCTGAATTCAGAGTTGCAGAGGATGGCTGCCTGAGGTTCAGAGACCGAGTTTGTGTGCCGGCAGACGACGCCTTGAGGCGTGAGATCATGCAGGAGGCTCATGGAGCTCCTTACTCGTGCACCCAGGAGGGGTGAAGATGTACCGGGATCTACGGGAGACATTCTGGTGGAGCAACATGAAGAGGGATATTTCTGACTTTGTATCCAGATGTCGGACCTGTCAGCAGGTCAAAGCCGAACATCAGAGACCAGCTGGTTTGCTTCAAGCCTCTTCCCGTTCCGGAGTGGAAGTGGGAGAGCGTCGGTATGGACTTTGTTATGGGACTGCCGAAGACTCCGAGGGGTTTTGATGCAGTTTGGGTCATTGTGGACCGGCTCACGAAGAGTGCTCACTTCCTACCAGTCAGGAAGACCTTCAGTTTGCACCGTTTAGCCCAGTTGTACATGGATGAGATTGTGCGTCTACATGGGGTTCCTGCTTCGATTGTGTCTGACAGAGATCCGAGGTTTGTGTCCAGATTCTGGCAGAGTTTGCATCAGGCTATGGGGACGAGGTTGTCTTTTCAGCTCAGCTTATCATCCTCAGTCAGACGGGCAGACAGAGAGGACGAATCAGGTCCTTGAGGACAATGCTCAGAGCATGTGGTTGGACTTTGGGGGTAGTTGGGATCAGCATGTCAAACTGATTGAGTTCGCCTACAATCCCGCTTTCAGACCAGTTTGGGATGGCACCGTTCGAGGCCTTGTATGGCAGGAGGGGCAGATCTACCCATCTGTTGGGGGATGATCTGAAGGAGAGAGCTGTGTTGGTCCAGACTTGGTTCAGGATGCTGTGGGCAAGATTCAGTCGATTAGAGAGCGCTTGCTTGGCTCAGAGTCGTCAGAAGAGCTACGCCGATCAGAGGAGACGACCTCTAGAATTTGAGGTGGGCGACCATGTGTATTTGAAGGTTTCCCCAGTTCGAGGAGTCGTTCGTTTTGGGAAGAGAGGCAAGCTTAGCCCTCGTTTTGTGGGTCCTTTGAGATCATAGAGAGGTTCGGACCGGTTGCCTATCGTTTGGCTCTGCCTCCGTCTTTAGCAGCAGTGCACAGTGTGTTCCACGTTTCTATGCTGAGGAAGTATATTCCGACCACCCATCTCATGTGATCGACTTCAGTCCGCTTCAGTTGAGGGAGGACTTCACGTTCGAGGCAGTTCCTTCGAGGATTCTAGCCGAGATGTTCGTAAGCTTAGGAGCAAGAATGCCCTTGGTGAAGGTGCAGTGGTCGGGTCAGTCAGAGGAAGAGGCGACCTATAGGTCGAAAGCGAAGTTCTTTCTAAGTTTCCCGCGCTCTCGAGCAGTAGGTATGTTTAATTTTGAGGACGAATTCTTTTAAGGGGAGGTGATGTTATAACCCAAGATTTGTTATATATTTATTAATTAAGTTACTATGGTTCATTAAGTTGGTTCATTTTGGATTTAGGACATGGACGTCCTTTTGAATAAAGACATGGGTAGAAGGGTCTTTCTTCCTTTCCATTTAATTCTGGTGAGATTAACTTAATAACCTCTTATTATTTTATTTCTTTCCTTCTTTAATTACCCTCACTTCTAGCACGTTCTCACGATCGTTCACGCTCTCCTCTCTTCTTGCTCTCTCTCTCTCTTCTCTCTCAAAGCCGTTCTTTCTCTCGATCATTCAAGCCTCATTATTCTGTTGTCAAGGTTCCACTGCAGTTTGCTAGTCCTTGCGAATTGCTGGTTTCTTCGAGGTAGGGTGGACAGATTGCTTTCTCTTTGATTCTTCAGTTCTATGGTTCTGAGGATTTTCGCTTTCTAATTCCCCTCTGCAATCTGATTGTGAATCAGTGGCTACTCAGCATTCTCTGTCAATTCTCTTCTACTACTGTGGCGTCGTCCGCGAATCCGTTGTCCTACTGTCAGATTCAGGTGAGAATAGCATTCCCGTTCAGTTTACGTTTCAGTTTCGGGGTTTTTTGGTTGCGTTTCTGATTTGGGATTGCAATTGTGTTTTCGCTCAGTGTTTTGGTTTGCGTTCGGTCTGCGTTCGAGGGTCTACTCTGGCTGGATTCTGTATTCAGAATTGAGGAATTTGTCTCTGCTGTATACTGAGGTAGGTGGCTTTCGGATTCGATCCGTGTGGTTCAGCCTTGGGGAGTTTGGGTTCTGCAAATTAACTCACTGATTTGATCTTGTGTTTGTGTGTGGTTTATGTCTGTTTAATGCCTTTTCAATGGATTAAACCCCCAAGTTGTTTTGTAAATGTGTGTGGTGATTTGGATTGGTTTTTTTACCTCTGATTGTGTAAAAATCGCCTCTGATCTCTGCATTTTTCGGCGTGTCCGACTTCGGTCCGACCGTTGAAGTTCGGACATGCCCTTCTGCGCTTTTACTTTCTGAAGTTTTCGCTGTGTCCGAACTTCCGTCCGAGCTTTGAAGTTCGGACACAGCCTTCTGCATCTTCTTCTGATTTTGCTCGACTTGTGTCCGAACATCGGATGTCCGGACACAAGTTCGGACTTTTCCACGTTCTGTTTTCCGAAGGATGTCCGAACATCCGTCCGACTTGGATGTTCGGACACCTCTGACTCTTCTTCTGTTTTAAGGTTCGACTTGCGTCCGAACTTTGATGTCCGGACACAAGTTCGGACATCTGTCTGATTTCGCCTTCTGAGTCTCGACTTGTGTCGAACATTGATGTCCGGACACAAGTTCGGACAGGGTACTGGTTTTGACCTTAACTTGCTCGTTCGAGCTCCGTTTTGACTTCCGTTTGCGGGGTTGGATTCCCCTTCTGATTTCCAAGCCATCTATGTGCTTTCTGGTGCCTTTGGTGCACATATGCTTATCTGTATTTAAGCTTCTGTTTTGGAACCTTTATCTCTGTGTCTGAGCCTTTGGATGGCTGGTTACGCTGTCTCGTAGCGCGCTATGTAGGATCCTTCTGTTCACGGGTGACGTTCCCCGTTCTGTTCACGGGTGTTTACACCTGTTCTGTTTACGAGTGAGGTTTCCTCGTTCTGTTCACGAGCTGGTTGCTCGTTCTGTCTGTATGCTGTGATCGCTAGTGTCCAACTCTGTTTTCCGCTTCTGTCTGCTTCTGCTCTGTTTAGTCCCTTATAAATGGACTTCTGTTTCTGATTTCTGACCTGTTTATGGATTCTTTGACTCCTTCTGATTTGTCAATATTCTGTAAATGTTTTGAGCATGCTGGTGATGAAGTTGGTCATCTACTGGGCATAGTTGTGTGCTCTTTCCCCTACTTCTAACGCTTTTGCAGATTGATTAGCGAGGATCGTCTCCCCTCAGCTTCTGGAGTTTAGCTGCTTTGTATTTAGCTGCTTTTGAGACCTTTGTATTGAATTTGAGCCTTTGGGCATATTTTGTTAAGCTTCCGCTTTTGACATCTGTTTGGTGGGTTCTGTAATGACTTTTGGGGATGTTTTACATCTCTTCGATAATACTTATTGAAGTATTTCGTTTGGGCCTTATTTGATTATCTGTTTAATTCTGTTTATTAGAGCCTTGCGTTATTATGTAATAATACGCGACGTGTAATACCCCTAACTCCTAGGCCAGTGTTTGGGGGTGTTACAAAGTTTCTGTGAGATCAGTTTTGCTTTAATGGCTAGGGAGGAACTACAAGTCGTGAACACTTTTTCTATAAGTATCGATGCTCCTCCAACTGATCCCACTTGCCTTATATCGACCTCTTGGTCGGCTGAGATAATAGGGAGTAACAACTCCTTTATCTTTCTCCTCCTAAATATCTCAACAACTTTCCTTTATCTTCTCTGGTTAAGTTAGACGCCCGACTCCTAGATTCTTTGGCGAAGCGCCTAACAACTATCTTTCTAAATGAGTGGCGCCTCTTATATCTTTACGGAAGGATCTTACCAAACTTTCTATACGAGTATCACCCACTAGCAAAGAAGATAAGGCTGTTGCCTTATCAGTTGATTAAAAATCTCAACCTTGTTCCACAATTTTGGGAAGAAGTTTATTTGCCTTGTTAGGTTAACAGTCCCACCACCCGCTAGAGAAAATAATATTTCGCAACTATACCCCAGGCAAACACCAACAAACCTTATCTTGGAATATTCTCACCAATTAGAGAGCAGATCGAAAGATCAATTATAAGGGAAGGAAATCCAATTTCTCAAGGTAAACTTAATTTCCCTGATAAAGATAAATAATCTTTCCTAATATATTGACCTAGCTAATATATATTATTCTACCAGCTTTTAGACAATATTTAGTCATGGGAAAATAGAAGATTTTATCACAAGGATAATGCTCACCTAAATAGCACCCCACAAAATAACGAAATCCATTGTGCTCTAATCAGCGCACAGCTGCTAAAGAGGAATTTGTAGGGTAAAGTATATACACAAAAAAAATAATAAAAAAGAATGCAAATAATCCTACAACTCTATACGGGTTAGTGAAAATTTCCAATCGGAATATAATGTGAGTAAATTACGACCGGAAGTATCAAACCCTAGGGACTTAGTAGAACATTAGTCCTAAGCCAGTAATTACTTATTCTAAATAAAAAGGGGAAAATATAGACATTAATTCAAACTAAATAACAAACTAATATCCTAATTTAAATGGAGTATATACAATGATTTGTCCTAGAATCGGGATTAAAATCAACCTAAGTACCAATGTGATCACGAAATGTAAGTGCAATATTCGAATTTAACCAACAAATGAATGCGCCGGATGTCCTGCCGGATACTTAATGCACGACACATTCAAAAGATCTTGAATGTGGCGGACATCAGCCTCCCAGCAGTGCATCCGGCATAATCAATTGCTTACTTTATTTCCAGATTCGGGTCTGATATCAGAAAACTCAATAGCCATTACCAATCGAGCATATTCATGCCACAAAATGAACAAGTTAATGGGGAAATGGGTTAATCCTCTAATCTTAATACAACTCCTAAATCATAGAAGAAAGTAGAAATTCACACAAAGAGTGTCTAACATATCTTACTCTTAGTTGTTTTGTCCTTAAGTAAAATTCGCACAAAGGAACCAAGTGGCCAACTAGATTCATTGCAAGAAAAACCAACTCTTAATGAGAACTTGAAACTATATTAAGGAGATCACATTGTTACAAGGAGAGTTTCATCCCAACCAAGGACAGAGGGATTACTACTCAATCATCCTGGATGGTTGTGCAGCAATTCCTTGATCGAACTGACGTCAATTATGTGGAATATGGGTATGGGAATATGAAAGGAATGATGTTCCAACTGTGTAGACTCTCGGCCATTTATAGACAACATTTTCTTCATGTGTCGGGAGTCATGCCGGGTGAGGGAGTGATCCGACATCATACAAAGCACGAGCGTAACTGGTAATGGTCGAAACCGCCAAGGCGTGCGAAAAGTGACTTGTGCTAGACAGGGAATGTCCGGCATTAACTTGTTTTTGCTTATCTTTGACGAACAGTGACGACTCTCTCTCTCTTGCCAGATAGGGAGTACCCGGCACTATGTCCGGCATTCACTTGTTTCTACTACACACTCGTGCCATGCAGAAGCCACCCGATATCATATCCGGCACCACTTGGACTTTTAATCAGAAATTTGTTCTTGCGTGAAAAACATATAAAACATAAGTCTGAAGAAATAATAAGCTTTTATACATAATATAACATAAATGCTAACTATTCTAACCTTATTTCTATAAATAATCTTTATAATTTAGCATATAAATTTGATAATTGGCGGCTTATCAAGGCCCTACGTTACCTTTTGTTTAGTCCTCGAACAAAACTAACTAAATTAGAAAAGAATGACGGGTTATGCACAGAATAGATAATCTAAATAATGACAATTAGATAAATCAATTCCAACCACCAGACTCTGATTCAGAAGCAGCACTTATCATCCATATTCGTCAAAACAACACTACTATGGGGTGTTATAAAATAAAACATTCAATTTCAAGAATCGATCATAGATTTTGGGCTATTTTTTTATAAAGGGATTTTGTACCTTTCCTTTTTCCGGTTTCCAACATTCAGCCCTATTTTTCAAGGTTTCTGAATGTGGCCAAGACCCTCATATATGGCTTACAAGATTCAGCCTATTTCTCAAGGGTTTATGAATTTGACCATTTTTTACACTACGAACGGGGGAATTTAGGAGAAAACAAAAGGGAAAACTCTATATTGTTGCTTTTTATTCTGAGGCACTTTTTTTTGTACCTCATAGAATGATATAATGCTTCTTTTTTTTTTTTCTTTTCTCATTTTTGAAAGAAGATTTTTTTTCTTTCTTTCTTCGTCTTTTTTATATACATAAACCCATTTCATGATTTTCACCCAAAAGAATTCTCACCATTTCGAAAAGAAATAAACTTATTACCCAAAAGTAAATCAAAGATAAAAGTTGGAGTAAGGTCATATACTCATGTTAATAAAAATAATCATGAAGTTAAAACAGAAATCTAAGAGTCATTAGGAAGCTTACCTCTTGAGAGAACAACCATTTACTCTTTCCTAATCTCATTTGATAAAAGAAATGTAAAAAAGTTTAGTAGAACATTTGATAAGACAGTAACCTACAACATATTATTATATCCCATACTAACTTGTTTTTGTTTTTTGTATTTTGTATTTTTTTATATATATATATATATGTTTCCAAAGGGGACCTACCCTACACTTGGCAGGAACACTGTCCCTAGTGTTCTAGACAAAGAAATAGATAAAAAGGAAAAGAAATAGATGAAAGAGTAAAGAAAAAGACTCCCCTGGAATTTAGGATGCGTAAAGAGAGAAGGCCCTACACTTGGCCTTTGGCTACGTAGTGACACCTTGCATTTTGCCCTTGGGCCAACGTCTTGGTTGTAGAATCAATAAGACATAGAGGCGTTGAAAGGGCTTTGTTAGAGTCAGTACTGAGATATTTCTTCAACCGAGAACCATTGACTTTAAATCGGTCACCCATAGGAGTGGCAAGTTCGTATGCACCAACGTCCGTCACGGAAGTAATAGTGAAGGGTCCAGCCCAGTGAGACTTCAACTTCTCTAGGAAAAGTCGAAGGCGTGAATTGTAAAGGAGGACTTTATCACCATTTTTTCAAATGGTTGTATAGTTTTGAACTTTAACCATTTAGTAGTTTGGTTAACTAGTTACAAATGTTTGTAGTTGATTGGTACTACATTTAAGTGTATGTGCTGGTATAATACAAACAAAGTACTACTGTTGCATATCTGTTAAAATTCACCATTTTGGTCGATCTGGTATATATATGCAAACAGGTTGTGTGCGCAGAATGACAATTTGTGATCTGTAGCATTTTGTGTTATGTGCAGGGTAATAAATTGTATAAAAATATAAATGTTAAAAAAAGGACCATATAAGAAACGCTTATATGTATAAGCGTTTCTTATACTCTCACGCCAAATGTCATAAAGAACGCTTATGCATATAAGCGTTTTTTATAAAATGTCATAAAGAACGCTTATAGTATATAAGCGTTTTTTTGTTCACACATAAAGAAAGCTTCAAGATGAAAGCATTCTTTATGCCTCGTAGATCCCCACCACCTTACACACCTTAAAAAACACTTTAGTAATAAGTGTTCTTTTAAAATTGTATAAAAAACGCTTACAAAGCGTTCTTTAAGAGGTTCGACCATTTGCGTTGCTGGCATAAACAATGTTTATAAAACGTTCCATAAGACAAATAAAAGCGTTGTTTATTCTTTTTTTTTTCAGCAGTGCCACTTGTTTGCTCTAGTGGATCTAGTAGTCTAGCCTTGCCTTTATTGTTAATCTCGTACAACGTTCTTGTTCCTTGCGATATAACCTTTCTAGTGTTTTTGTTATCCTTGCAATTTCAACCTCTGGCTTTTGTCTGTAATATTATCTTGGATGCTGTGTGATCTGGTTGGTGGAATGTTATGGTCATTTTTGAGATGTGGTGATCATGTGATTGCTCTTATGATGATTGAACTTTTGTTCAGTCAAGGGAGTAGTCCCTAATTGCATAGAGCCTGGAGATGGCATGTCTGTGGCATGTAGATTGGTTTTGTTGCTTGAAGTAGTGGTTGCTAGGGGGGGGGGGGGGGGGGGGGGGGGGGGGGGGGGGTTTGAGCTGGAAGATGCATGTGTTTTGATTCTCGGTTATGTTGGTATGAGTGCGGTAGGTAAAAGGAAATGTGTAATGTCCTGTTAAATGTCTTGGGCATGCATGTACTCACTATTATATAAATCCTTGCGTTCGTAAAAAATCAATTACTTTAAATAATTGTATGATCGACAAAATGCAATAGAAAAATTGGCACCCAACAATAGGTATTATCATTGAGTTGCGCAATTACCAAATGGGGAATTAACATAGTATTCGAATTCAGCGTCGAACACTCTAATTTTGCGTCCGATTATTTAGACACGAACTAGTATAGAATCTATGAGATATGGATTCAACACTAGTGGACTGAGCAAAAGGAGAATAGTATTAATATTATTGATATAAGTTAATCGAGTTACAGAGACATGGGTAAATGAAAATATATATCAAACTCTAAGTAACTGTCTTTTTCAAAAATAGACATAATATTAATTATAAGAGATTACAAGATAAAGTCGACAAGACCAAACCACCACCAACTAATTTATGCACTAAACCGTTACAAACCAAGACAACCTAAGAATAAGCCACCGTCAACCACCACGACATCAATGACCACCACCACCATGTCCTCCCTGCGCAAATAATCCTGAAAGGCCTTGCGTGATCAGAGAACAAAAACAAGGATTAAGCCCCAGCTTAATCAACTTCATTGACATTTGAAACTCATCCTCCAAACAAACTAAAACTAGGATAAAAAAGACTAATATCAACCCCAACCACCAGCAACCAAAAGCTAAACAAGTAACTAAATTAAACATAGAGCAACGACCCATAATAAAACACTGAAACTTTAGACAAACACCAAGATGAACAAGGGAAACAAGACACAAGACAAGACCTCATATATTCACAGGCAGTGTCCAAACTCGAGCGTCATGGAAGCAGCTCTCACCCTCTAAGCTAACCATGTGATCCTAGGGCATTCTCATCCTTGTCCTTGTCCGGATCCACACCAGGACTACCCGGACCATCACTAGGAAAAGCTTTGCCCTTCCTCTTTCTTCTAGCTTTAGGCAATTGAAGATCCCAATACTTCGCACGTGAGGCATCCGAAAGGACATCATCGAACTTCCTTTTATGACCGCTCCTACAGGCATTGGGAAGGATCTTACCATGGTTACACTTAGTGCATGGCCAATCCGCCCAGAGTAGAAGAAGGAGCAGGGGAAGTCCAAGCATGGCAACACACAACGCGAGGGGGTAAGCTCCAATGATCAGACTGGGAGTTTTCAATAGCATGCCTCCTCACCAGAAATACCTCTATCGAAAGCCACATTCTAAAGGGAAATCCCGCCGCATCCGCTGGCCAAACCGAGGAGCAATCTAGTGTGGTGTGGGTGAAAAGGCCATGAATTGAATAGACTATGGGCATATTATCATATATGATCGTAAAGGTGCGAAATTGGTTATCAATAATCATCGGGAGGGCGCATAAAATTGGACCTAAATGTTGATTAGGACTTCAAAGTGTAAGTATTCAAAGCCCGACACCTCACCACTCTCGAAACCTTCAAAAAATCACCCTAGCTTCTGCCCCGCCCCCAAGCAAATTCCCGAGTATGATGCTGAGATGGGACTCGTACACCCGAAACATGCACGGAATCCAAGGGAACTTCTATTGAGTGAGCGGCTTGACCGGATCTAAAGGTTGCAACGCTAGGTAAATATTGTTGATCATCAAGGTCCTCTAATGCGGACTGCCTCCAATGCTTTCTCCGTTCAAACTCGAAAACAAAGAGGTTTAAGCCCACCTTTGAAATCAAAAGCCCATATACTCTGTCCAGCTACCCTGAAGGATCTATGCTAGAGTGTACACACATATCAGGATTACAAAGAAAATTTGGGCTATCAAGCAACAGGCCGAGACAAGGGAAATGCCATTGACGATGAGCTTGCTCATTTCAGTGGCAAATACGGGTAGTATTTGGAAAGGGAGTTGTAGAGTTAAAAGTAAGCTGAAATCTGTGAAAGGTAGAGGAAGATGGGAAGATGGGTGCAACTATGGAGAACTCCCGAAGCTCACGCAACCTAATATAGGCACATGAAGGCGAAAGGCCAAAGACAATCTGACTGGAAGTTGCATGTCTGCCAATCCAGTTCTTGCATGCATGCAACAACAGGGGAATGAAAAGACCCTAAGATCAGCTCCCTTATCCTGCCGTATGTCCACCAAGACATCTTGTTAGCCTACAGAAGACTTAGGTTATCACTGCAATAATTACTTCTATGATGCAGCACAACACAGGAACCGGAGAGCCTTGGCGAGTTGGCCTTTGGTTGAAAATGGGCGGTCACTTCACATGCAAGAAAGAGCATGTTAACAAGGCAACACCGGAAAAGGAGAAGGCATTGCAAGGGCTGAAATAGGAACATGACCATACTTCACAAGGGAGAAGGCTTCGTAGGGGAGAGAACTTTGCAAGGTTTATTGTTAGCAAAAGTTGACAGCTACTTATTGTACATTAAGTAACTATTAACTAATGGTAATACTTACACGGCATGAGATATCCCCAAAGAAATAAAAATTTCATTAGGATTTAATTACCTATATGTAATTAGGATTTAATTAACTATATATATTTGTATAAGTAATAAATAGAAAACGAAATTTATTTAAGTACTATATGTGATTTAAGGAAAATATAACCTTAATTGTAGTTGTATTAATAATTATATGATTTGGAAATAAATTAGAGGAAAGGAGAAAAATAGATAATTAATTATGAGTTAATTGATCTAGTTATGCTACAATATACCTTGGGATTTAAGGATATATTTAAAGAGTGTAATTAAATAATTGTATAACATGTAGTATAAATTATTACATGAAATAGAGACATAAAATTAATATGGTAAGGTGTGAAAGATTAACTAACATATTAATTTAACTTAGGAGGCATTTTGGGCATAGAGAAGAAATAAAAAAACTGTTTTGGGCTAGACTGTTTCATTAGTTCGCAGCCCAATAAATGTTAGAGTTTAATTTAACAAAATTTGGACCCAAAAAGGGATCCAGTTTGATGGCCTAGTAAATTCCCACACTCTTATCATTTTCTTTCATTTCTTAATTACCCTCTTCTATCTTTCTAACCCTAAACTGGCGAGAGGATCATACATGTTCGGCAGCCTCTTCATTTTCCTCTTCAAAACCCTAACCTATTTCTACTCTCTAATTTCTTTCACGTTGTAACCCTAACCAATGGAAGATACATGCTCTTGCCACCTCTTTTCCTTTCTTCTTCCCTGTTCTCTCTTTATTCTGTTCTTGCAAACCTAACAGGCGAACAAATCATGTGCCTCTCTTCTCCCCTCTCGGTTTTCCAGTCAAAAATCTTCACCAAGAACAAAATAACACTCATCAGTTCCATCTCTTTTCTCTCGACTTCTCTTCAGTTTACCCTTGTTCTTCTTCAAGTCACTGCTCTCAAAATCCCTAGTCAGTGAAACAAGGAATATTCCTGGCGATTTGTTCTCTGTTCATATTCACCTGCTCAATTTCGAACAAGAGAAGTGTGGAGTCCAAAATCAAAGGAAAATAAGTGGTGATGTTCCACTTTGGTTCAGCCAAAAACTGAGGTAAAATCTAAGACCTTCTCTTTATTTTTTATTTCCAAAAACCCTAGCCTTATTTATTCATTCTATTCTTTGTGTTCGCATGGGCTTCTCTTGCCTGAGGTTTCATCCTGTATACCCAAAATTTTAACCCCCCAAAAGTGAGTCTCTTAAGGTGCGGGTACTAATAGGGTAGTTTGGTCAAGTAGCAAGGATTCCCAGTTCGATCGGCACATTCGGAGTGCTAGGGACAACTTAGTTATCCCATGATAGAGGATGACATTTGTGCACAATGGCTTTGAAATTAGGATTTATTGAATTTCCAATAAATTTCTAGTAATTTCTTATTGAATATGATGATAAATTGAATTTAAAAATATCTTAATATTCAAAAAATTCAATTCCACCTTGGAAAATCAGAAATATCATCCTTTACCCATGTTTAAAATTTCATAGTCAAATTTTTTTTGGAAACCTTTGAGCAATAAAACGTAGTAAATCTCGGGTTTTACTAGATTTTTCTATCTTTAAGGAAGCCTATATAATGAACCTTATCCCTTGATAAAATCAGAGCTCCAAGAACCCTAGAACATCAGCAAGCACGGTTGTCACAACTCTCTTTCATTTTGCACTCTTGACACCCAAAATCACACAAAGACTCTCTAAAAATCAACACCTAAACACGTTTTTCAACTCCCACACTTCAACAATCATCAAACCACCATCAAATCACCACTAAAACATGAAGAACACCGTCTGAAATCAATAGTCAAAAGTCGGGTTCGAACTCAATCCAGAACTGACTTCAACGGAGCCTCGAAAGAATCCCAACGTGAAGAGTTTCATTGATCCAGGAGCCAAAACAGGTTTTAATCATACTTTTCTGAAACCCTACGACTTCATTAGTCTTCTGTCAAATTTTGGGCACAAACTAACCTTTTACAGCTTCCGAATTACCGTTTGTTTCAGTTTCTGCCTACTTACTTGTTTGCTAAGTTTCATGCTTAATTCAACATCAAATTGAGTACCTTTAAATTCTAACATATTGGAAATATTTCAGGCTAACACCTATAATTTTTTAGTCGAAAACACCACCGGGAACCACCAGAACGCCGCCGTCCGAGGGTGGTCCGAGGCTACGAACAGCCTGTCCGGGGTCCCGGAAGGCTTGTCTGAGGCAACAGACACCCCGGACCGTGACAAGAATTAAAATTTTAAATGTTTTAGGGTTTTCCAAACAATGTCCGAGCCCATAGACGTCCTGTCCGTGGCCCTGGACTTTTCAAAATTTTGTTTTCTTTTAAATTCGACTTTTCTGTATAACTAGGTTAACTAGGGTCAATGGGTTCAGACAGTAGGTTCGTGGCCACGGACGGAAATAAAATTCAACCTAATTCTTCCTCTGAAACCCTAGTTTAGGTTATTTTAATTTCCACTTTTATTTTCTGTCAAAAAATGCTAATAAGTATAAAAAAATCAGAATCTCACACACTTAGGTTAAAACGACTTCGTAATAAGCCGTAAATAAACTAAGTAGAGGAAAAATGACTTCAAGGGGTAATGAAAGTAATTTGAACCCTAAATAAGTCAAATACCAAGCCCCTGAACCCGAACTCTCCTTTCCTAATTTGATTTAGGTCAAAATTAGGTGGCGACTCTAATAGGTTCGAGTGAGCTAACTTAGGCTTTAATAATTGTAGTTATATGACTTAGTTATTAAACTTAGGTTATAAGTGGACCTAGAACCTGATCAGATCCTAATCAATCCAATCAACATAGGATAGGGTTTAAAATCGAGGCTCACAGAATGGTGACTCTGCTGGGGACAAACTCTTAATATTAACTTGTTTAATTTTAAGAAAGAGGGCTTAACTTCAAATTGTTTATTACGGTATTTATTATATAGTTTGTTTACTTTCGTGCGCAATTTAATTTCTGCACCTTTGCATCATACGAGAGCGAGGGTCCACACAAGCCAATTTCACCCCAGGACCCGCCTTAGGGTCCCCTGTCTGGGACTCACCTTTTAGGTGATTTGAATAAGTGGGGGAAAATAGCAGGATGTCGTCTAACCATATCCCCTTAATACCAAAGCCCAAGCATTTTCCTGGCAGTGCTCTTACCTAGCCTTGTTTGGTCATTGAAGGTGATGTGAAAGAGTGGGGGGGAAGCCCAAAGAGAATAGTGTGCAAGCCCTATTCCTTTGGTGGTGACTTGGGCCCATACCCCAAGCATCTCTCCGGATCGATCCATACCCGAATTGGATAAGCGTCAAGTGAGGACATGTTGAAACTATGTGAAACCTTATTTTCTTATGTGATCGGCCGCTATCAAGCCTAGGGATTGATAAGAATTTCTACTACATCAACTTAGCCAATCCGAATTTGTAGCTTCATTGTTTGCGGCCCAAAAGGCCCTGTTTGGTTTAATATATATATTATATATATATCTATATGCGAGTCACTTGGGCTTTGGGCCAAAAGCCTAGACTTAGGTGATTTCTCTTTCGGCCCCAATTTGAATTATCCAATAAGTTCTAGGCCCATAAAAATAAGTCCACTTGAACTTAAAATAACTCACAAGTCTTGAAAATAAATCCCTTTTCGGCTCAGCAACCATCTCTCTGACCCTAAGAAAGTTAGGCCCATTTGTGACTTAGGGACCATTCCGGCCCATGTGCTTTACTTCAGGTGCAAACACATTATGACCCAATGGCTCATTCTAGTCTAGGTAAACTTCTTATCCGGGCCCTGGTCTGAAACCCTAGATCTAGGTGACCTTTTAGGCCCAATTAGAGCCATCTATCTAGGTTTTAGACCAAGTTCCAATCATGGTCTAAAAAAGATACTCCAGCTCAAACGGCCCACTCTTATAATACTTAGGCCCACACAATGTCTTAACCCAGAATACATCGGGGTCCCAAAACATTTATATTTCTGTTCAAGTGTTCATTCTCTAGCCCAAATTTGTTGATCCAACCCCTTTCTCTTGATTCAAGCTCTCATTGTTGGTTGACACCTCAAAAACAGGCAAGCATGGATGCCGAGTTACCGCCACGCAGCAAAGGGTGCAAGGTCTTGGAGTCCATTATCGAGGAATTGAGGAGTAAGGCTAATCTTCACGAGACAAATCAGCAAGCTCCAGAAAAGCTTGCGGATGAAAATGCTAACTGCAGTTACATCGAAATTGACTCAGTGAGAGCTCAGGATTCTTAACACATGTGGGGAAAAGATTATGGATAATCAACTAGCCGCAGAGGTTAAAAGGGTTTTGAAAGGGATCAAGCGCATAGAGAAGACCAACAAACCAGCTGGCTTCGATTACTTCCATGGCGTCATATCCCAAAGTTGACCTCCCCCCAAAGCTGAAGCTGCCCACACTGTCTTGTACAAAGGTTCCTCGGATCCACAAATTCATTTGGCTATGTTCGACCGAGAGATGTCCATCCTGGACTCAACAACACGCAGAAAGCTCAACGTTTTTGTCCACCACCTGGGATGAAATTCCTCAACGTTGGTATCTCACTCCTAAAATGAATGCTCAGACCTACGAGGAGGTTTGTGAAGCCTTTCTGCATCACTTTGAGAATGCTAGGAGTCTTGAAGTCACCAGATCAGATCTGGCTAGCACTCGATAGAAAGACAATGAGTCCATGTCTGACTTCATCAAGCATTAGAGGAGGAAGGCTGCTGCCATGCCTACCAAAATGGACAAGCAAGAGCAAATCCGCATGGTAATTGAGAACATGCGAAAGCAACACAACAATGAGCTAAAGTACATGTACTTTCCGAGTTTCGACATGTTGATGCGCCAAGTTGGTATTTTAGAGGAAAAAATTCATAAGGAAGGGTTAGAGCTCGAGTGCTCAAGTAACTCCGGGAGTGGTTCCAAATCCTCTAAGCCAGGACCAGAAAAGACCTATCTTTAGACAGTAGCTTGCGCTTAAAGTAGTTTCCTAGAAATGAATACGGTTCAACAACCTAGAGCTCTACATCAAAACTTCAGGACGGTACCCTTACCACGCCGAGGCTCATCGCAAAAGGAGTTCACTGACATTGGTCGAGCACCAAGTCAGGCATTTGAAGAGCTTCATAGGAGAAACTTGCTACAGCCTCTGGTCCCTCGGCCAGGAACTACTCATTTGGGGATACATCTTAATCAGTTCCGCCACTACCATCAGTTGCCTGGCCATTATGCCGAAAATTGTCGAGCATTGAGGCATAAGATTCAGGACCTCCTCGAGCAAGGAGTCCAATTTTTCTAAGTATGTGGATCATTTTATTTAATTGATTCATCGTTGAATGTATTTTCTCACATTTTCAAATTTTCCTAGTAGCTTATTTTCTTAGTTAGTTTTTAGTCTCCCTGGATTGTAATTTTCAATGTCTTCTTCCATATTCATGAATAAAAGCGTAGCTATGTTTTCTTTATTTCTATGCATTCGTTTAACAAAACAAAAACAAAAAATGACCATTCATGGTTTTCAAGAAAAAGGATCACTAAATAAACATTTACTGACAACATAACAGAACGACTTGTCTTTTGTTTCTAAAAGGGAGAACACGTCCATCCAAACACCACAGTCTATCCCAAAACATCCATAAAGCATTCCAAAATCCACATTTGTTTAAGTGTTGTCATAAACCCAGATCAATACCAGGGGCAATCTGAGCTCAGGATCGTCATCTTTAATCTTTTGCCTAAGCGTGTGAACAAGTCTCCGAGTGAAATTTGTGAGGGTGTCTTGAGCGGAAAAACCATGAGTGGATGAGCGTATCATTTTTACACGACTCCGGTGAGACCACATTCAAAGATGAGGTAAACGGCATAGCTCCGATCGAAGGAGATAATTTGTAGATTTACACTTAGACCTGTGAAAAGTAACAAAGAACGGATACACAACTATCAGGAATGACGAAGCACCTAGGTACAACACCACACAGCCAAAAAGCTCGTGAACCCTGAAATTAAACCCTAGGCACCCCCGCTGAGCCTTTCTTATATCCCTTTTTGATATTACAAAGCTCCATAAAACAAGCCCCCATGATGAATAGCCGACCCGGTGACCAAAGGAAGCGAGGAGCTCGACTCTCATATAACGGTTTCATTAGTCCAAAGAAGCAAAGCCGCTACCAGCATGACGAGTGATCCGTAAAAGCTCCCAGAGTGACACAGGATACAAAGAGCTCACATCAAAACAGCTCTCAAACTCAAAAACCGGGAGACACAAGAACCCCGAAGGTGAAGTCAAGAAAGGATAAAACAAAAAGGCAAACCCGAAGTGCCTCAAAGAAATCCAAATGACAAAAGGAAGAGAAATGGTTGTAAAGGAAAACTTCAAAAGTCCAAGTCCAGAAGCTTGAAGAAAACATCAACACAAAGCACCTAGATGATTTCAAGACAAGGAAGATGAATCTAAGAGAAGACACAAGGCGCAACTTTGGTCACCCCTTTAAGCTCCTCATACCTCAAATATCCCTCCTTGGTCTCGTTGTCTTTCATCACACCCCATGACCACGTTATAAGCTTTAAACACTTCTGACTTGGTAGTTGTGTATCTAATCACGTGAAAGTAATAGATCGAATGCGTAAATCCATCAAATCTCAAATTTAATGGCCTAGAAGTTGTGACCATAAGCGAGAAACGAGTGCAAACACCAAACACGTCGAGTGTAGGTTAGGAAGCTCCACAACAAAATATAAGCCTTGGCCCTGTGAGGACGAGACTCATTCGCACGTTTAATCAAACAAAATATTGGGGGCAATCGATCGTTCCGATCGATTGCCATGAACTTTAACTCAGATTGTCCTAAGGAAAAGTACTGGGGGCAATTGTTGGTTCCAACAATTGCTATGACAACACCAATTAGAACCCAAAGCTCAAGCACCACCAACACCACCACCACACAGGGCCACATAAGCCCTTACCTTCACATCATACACCACAGGTCCATCAAAAGTCCTGACTTCCACTCAAACACCACACACTCCCACCAGCGACATGCTCATCTTCTAAGAAATAAATTACAGATCGGAAATTCCTAGTCAGGAAATGATTACTTCACTTTCCTTTTTCAATAGAGTTTTCTCAAGAATTGTCACGTTGGCACATTTTCCAATAAATTCTTGCTTTGATCAATTTTTCATCATAGCCACGTTTGGCATGTTTTCCAGCAACTTCTTGTTTTGGGCAACTGCTCAATCCTCATCGTTCCACGTTTGGCACTTTCACAATTAGTTTTCATCATAATCATTTGCACGAGACCACCATTTTTCTATCACTTCACATGCAAGTATCCAACTCATTTCTAGTTTGAGACCCATCATTTTCTTCAGTGCGAGACCTAGCATCTCCATTCAGTACTAGACCCATCATTTTCTTTAGTACGAGACCCAGCATTTTCATCTTCAGTGCGAGACCCATCATTTTCTTTAGTACGAGACTTCAGTGCGAGACCTAGCATCTTCATTCAGTGCGAGACCTAGCATCTTCATTCAGTGCGAGACCTAGCATTTCCTTCATTAAGTGCGAGACCTAGCATTTCCTTCATTCAGTGCGAGATCTAGCATTTTCTTCATTCAGTACGAGACCTAGGATTTTCTTCATTCAGTGAAAGACCTAGCATTTCCTTCATTCAGCGCGAGACCTAGCATTTCCTTCATTCAGTGTGAGACCTAGCATTTCCTTCATTCAGTGCTAGACCAAGCATCTTCATCATTCGGTGCGAGACTAGTGCGAGACCAGTACGAGACCTAGTATCATCTTCAGTGCGAGATAAGTACGAGACAGCGAGTGATCCAAGTTGGTGGGGCAGTGGCGATAAGTCCCCATCTTCATGTCAACTTTTTAGGGAGAAGCAACTAGTGGGCAGTGACAATAAGTCCCCTTGGTAATATAGAAGTTATCCCAGCCCCCAGTTGGTGGGTAGAGGCAATAAGTCCCCATAGTATACCAGCCAGGAGCATTGGAACGGGTTTCGGTCCCCAGAAGCATCCGAGCATCATCAGCATTCCATCATGTCATCTTCATTAGCATATCATCATCATATAATCTTCTTTTGCATGACATCTACATTTACATTACAAGTTCCCGACACCTTAGAATGTTCTGCATACTTTATTTCACTTTAGGTAGTCAACGCCTTAGAATAGTTTGACATCATTTTCATCACTTTAGGTAGTCAACGCCTTAGAATAGCTTGACATCATTTTCATCACTTTAGGTAGTTAATGCCTTAGAATAGCTTGACATCATTTTCATCACTTTAGGTAGTCAGCGCCTTAGAATAGCTCGACAGCATATCATCATTTCAGGTAGTTGGGGCCTTCGAACAGTTCAACAACATCTCCTTCTCCTTTAGGTAGTTAGCGCCTTCGAATAGCTCGACACAATCCACTGGATTTCAAACGGCATACGGGGTCTTTTAGGATCCAAAATTTTTGGGTATTACTCAAGCATCAACTAGCCTTTTCATTTCCATTACAAAGCCTAGCTGACGGGGGGCAGTCTGTTATACCCAAAATTTTAACCCCCAGAAGAGAGTCTCTTAAGGTGCAGGTACTAATAGGGTAGTTTGGTCAAGTAGCAAGGATTCCTAGTTTGATCAGTTTCGGAGTGCCAGGGACAGCTTAGTTATATTCAGGGGCATTTTCGTAATTTTTCAAGGCTCCTAAGCCCCCTATGAGCTTTCTCTCTCCTCTAAAAATGGCTTAAATCAACTCAAAATGCTTTAAAATTTTAAACCATGATATAGGATGACATTTTGGGCATAATGACTTTGAAATTTGGATTTTTTGAATTTCCATTAGTTTTTAGTAATTTCTGATTGAATCTGATGAGAAATTGAATTCAAAAATATCCCAATATCCAAAAAATTGATCCTACCTTGGAAAAATCAGAAATATCATCCTTTACCCATGTTTAAAATTTCATAGTCAAATTCCTTTTGGAAATCTTTGAGCTAAAACGTTAGTAAATCTCGGTTTTTACCTGATTTTTCTATCTTTAAGGAAGCCTATATAAGGAACCTTATCCCTTGATCAAATCAGAGCTCCAAGAACCCTAGAACATCTGAAAGCATGGCCATCACAACTCTTTCCCATTTTCGCACTACTGACCCCTAAAATCACACCAAAACTCTCTCAAAATCAACACCTAAACACGTTTTTCAATTCCCACCACTTCAACAATCATTAAACCACCATCAAACCACCACCAAAACATGAAGAACACCGTCTAAAACCAATAGTCAGAAGCCGGGTTCGAAATCAATCCAGAACTGACTTCAACGGAGCCTCGAAAGACTCCCAACGTGAAGAGTTTCATTGATCCAGGAGCCAAAAGGTTGTAATCATACTTTTCTGAAACCCTATGACTTCATTAGTCTTCTGTCAAATTTTGGGCACAAACTAACCTTTTACAGCTTCCGAATTACCGTTTGTTTCAGCTTCTGCCTACTTACTTGTTTGCTAAGTTTCATGCTTAATTCGACATCAAATTGAGTACCTTTGAATTCTAACATATTAGAAATATTTCAAGTTACACACCCATAATGTTTTAGCCGAAAACACCGCTGGGAACCACCAGAACGCCGTCATCCAAGGGTGGTCCGAGGCTACGGACAGCTTGTCCGGGGTCCGAAACGGCCTGTCCGAGGCCACAGACACCCCAGGACCATGGCGGGAATTAAATTTTTTAATGTTTTAGGGTTTCCAAATAATGTCCGGGCCCACGGACTTTTCAAAATTTTGTTTTCCTTTAAATTCAATTTTTCTTTATAACTAGGTTAACTAGGGTCCGTGGGTTCGGACAGTAGATCCGTGGCCACGGACGGAAATAAAATTCAACCTAATTCTACCTCCGAAACCTTAGTTTAGGTAATTTTAATTTCCACTTTTATTTTCTGTCAAAAAAATACTAAAAAATATTAAAAATCAGAAGCTAGCGCACTTAGGTTAAAACGACTTCGTAATAAGCCATAAATAAACTAAGTAGAGGAAAAACTTCAAGGGGTAATGAAAGTAATTTGAACCCTAAATACGTTAATTACCAAGCCCCCGAACCCGAACTCCCTTTCCTAATTTGATTTAGGTTAAAATTAGGTGGCGACTCTAATAGGTTCCAGTGAGCTAACTTAGGCTTTAGGAATTGTAGTTATATGACTTAGTTATTAAACTTGGGTTATAAATGGACCTAGAACCTGATCAGATCCTAATAAATCCAATCATCATAGGATAGGATTTAAAAATCGAGGCTCACACATCCTCTTTGGCAAAGCTCCAAAAATTTCAAGAAGAAGCCGAGAGGAACCCTAACTGATAAGGTAAGTTCAAGTTTGGTGATTTTATCCATTTTCAAGGTCTGAAGTTTTAGTTTGTTTCCAGATATGGAACAAAAAAACTATTCCTCCTTGTTTTTCTAACAGGCCAAGAATTGAAGGAGTTGAAACCCACTCTTGGAACCTATTAAGGTTATAAATTTAACCTTGCTATGTTTAGTTACGATAAATCAATTATTTTAGATTCTTGTTTCTGATTTTGGTCTGAAAATAGTTGTTAATGTTGTAATTAGATTTGAAATCTCTGGGGTTTCAGTAGTCTATGGTGTTCGAATTTGTAGGGTTATTTTGGGTGCTTAGTGAATCCACAAACTTAAGGTTTTTCTAGGTGTTTATGGAATCCAAAATTAGGGTTAACTTTGGGTTTTACTCAATTCGAATTTTAGGGTTCTTGATATGGTTTTGGATAGTGTTACGTTTGGAAATGGGGGCAATTCGAATTTAGGGTTCATGTTGGGAGTTGGTGGGGTCAGTCGGGCTAAAAATGAATTTTAGAAGTTATGGGGGAAACATAATTAAGGAAAAGTTTGGGGTGAAAGTTTAATTTTTATGAAAGTTTGAGGTAAACTGAGAATCTATGAAATTGAGGGAAAGAATCAGAAATTAGGCTAAGGTTGGGGTTAAATTGAAAAAGGGGTTTTAGGTAAGTTTTTAAAGATTAGGGGCAAATCCAAAAATTAGAATTAATTTAGAATGGATATGAGGAAAGATAGTAAATTAGGTTTGATGTGGGATTAATTTTCTGTAATGTTAAGTCTGGTATCAAGTTGATATTTAATTTGTATAATATTTTGACTTATTATCTAGGCTAATCTAATTAGGTTAGTGGATGAACTTTTGTTGGGCCTGATCCAAGGTTAGAACCCAATCCAATGAACATTTACATATTTATTTGGTCCCACAGGTTACGTGTGAGCTTAAAAAACATCAAATTTGATATTATACCAAAATATAACACTTTAGCATCGTCCATGTAAAGTTTCATCAATTTTGGACAACATTTAAGCATGTTTAAAGTTGAATTACGAAAATCACAGGGGTATATTGTGAATTACGAAAGAAAACAGGGGTATATCGTGAATTTTCCCTTTAATTTTTATGGACCATGGACCGTAGACAATTCATATCCAAAATTGGACCCAATACCGGAGGCCCAATCTCTAGATGGTCCTAATGGACCCATGACTTGACTGAAACCTAGACAAAACGGACTCAATTCAATTCTAAAGGTCGAAACCGAATTTGTCCTACTGGACCCATTAGTAAATTGGATTTTTGGACCATTGACTGAATTTCAGAAACCCTAGAATGTTTGACCAGTTAGAATTGTTTATCGGTCCCATTTAAATTTGTTAGACTATTGACCAAGTCCAAGATAGAATCCAATGTGATTGATTTAATTTGAGATTGTAAGTGAGTGGGACTTAAATCTGAATGTGACTTAAAGAATATAGCCCTTTTATAGGTCATAAATCCAAATGAAAATTAATTTGACTTAATAAAGAAAATTGAAGTTGTTAGATTTTATTGCTAAGAGTAATGGGCCAGATAATTAAAGGTATTGAGTTGAGGCCGAAAGATTAGGTTTGGTATATCCTATAAATAAACCCAATTGGAATATAATAGAAATGGAGGGTAATTGAATAATATGAGAAGTGAAATGGGCTATTTGATTTGGGCTTGGTTTGAATGAATTTTTTATGGATTAATAAGGAATTAGATTCCTTAAGTTAATAAGTCTTTGATTAAGCTTTTAAAGGAGGATTTTATAGTTATTTAATGAGAGACTAATTGAAAGCTAAACTTGAGGGGGTTTATGGTAATTACGGCACGAAAGTTATTTAATAATAATGTAGATACTCTAACTAATTTAATCTATGAGTGGAGTATTTTTACGGGATCTCAATAATGGTAAATGGTGAATCTTTAAATTCAGTTTGGTGGAACTGGCGATTAAATGAATAAAATGCCTCGAACCAAGGGTTATGGAAAATTATAAATTATATCTCCTTTCCAAACTAGGATATGGATAATGGGATGCACATGGCTAGATTTGGATGTTCAGATGTACATAGCTAGATTGGATGGTTGGATACACCTAGCTAGAGCATATACTATTAAGTTGCGTATTCCTGGTATGTTATCATAATACCTGAATGTCTCGAGGTTGTCTTGAGTTTGTGTGATTACTTGTTTGGGTGATAAGAAGATATGTGTGCTAGATTAGTAATACAATTGTACTCGCATGTGCTATGCCACAGTATTGGAATGCTATGTTTTCATGTGCCTTGCATATTTATGTAAATTTACTTATTACAAATAGTCATAATGGAACGTTTGTCGGAGGTTACAAGATATGAAGAAAACTTGTGAAATATATGATCGAGGTTACAAGTTAAATGTTGGATTTGATATCCACTTTGTTCAATACCTAAGTATATTTACTTAGGCAAGATATGGAAGGTCGTTATTAAACGGCAAAGGTAATGAATCATGTATTAGAAAGATAAGTTATGTAAGCACAATTCTTAGGTAACCAAGATGGTGACCATTATTAAATGGTGTTTGGGATCATTATATGAGAAATCCATGTACGACTTGGTCGCGCGTTGTATACACTATTATATGTTATAACATGCTCATCTACATGTTGGTAGTCCAAATAGTCATAATGGAACGTTGGCCGGAGCACCCCGTCTGGTGGTAGGGCTACTGCCCATAGGTGCCCCGCCTTAATAGGGAGATGTGTCATCCTAACCATGATGACACATTAGTTTATGGGATAATAAATAATGAGTTATAAGCTACCACTACAGTATGCTTATGTATTCAATATATATTATGAGATAATGAAACAAACTCATAAACTCCACAATTGGTGACACCGGTGCCTTGAGGGCTTAAATATTGACATAAGCTTAAGATTGGTTAAATGTTAACCCTTATATGTATATTATGGTCGGAGCTTATCCATGGATGGTATGAGTAGCTTGTATATGCTTATTGTTATTTGTGCTTACCTATGAGTGATGTGCTTAGCTTTTATATGCTTTGTATTATTTGACCTCACCTGAGACTGATGTATGCAATATGAGTTCATGGCATGATTGGTGATTACTAATTAGTTTTATTATCCTTATGCATTCTTAGATTGGAATCTTGAATAAAATAAACTGGTTTGCATGATAACTTTGACCAAGTAATCTAAGTGTATACTGAAGGGGTACTAGGGGTACATAATAGTATACTCAGCGGATGGGCTGTCCCCTCCAATCAATGTTTTTACAGGTGCGTAGATAAAACCACTAAGCTAGAGGGTGGGGTTGGGTAGGCTTGGTTGATAATTATGGAAGATGTCTCTATAGGGATTATGTATTGCAGTTGTAATATAGGAGCAAACATCGTTGTACTTATATCTAATTATGCACAACGTTTTGTGTAGTTTGTGGTACCTTGTTGTACATCAGGTGTGCAACGGCAGTGACATCTCGTAAGGGTTAATTTCTAATGCTAATATTAAGTTTATTAGTGTGAGTTATGGGATCAATTAATGGATTAGAGAAGGAAGTTTCACAGCAAGGAACCTTAATGTAAAAAATATAGTAAATACCCCTCCTATTCTAAATATAGTCATTTTAGCTTTAGAATATGTTCAATTATAAGTCGTTTTAGACTTTTGTATCTATCTTTCTACTTTTACCCTTTACTTTTTAATTATTATTATCATTTCACTACTTTTATCTTACCATAAAGATACTTACTTTTTATCTCCCAATACGAAAAGTAAGGGTATACTAGTCTTTTGAATTCTTTCTTAAAGTGGAAAAAGTCTAAAACGACTTAAATTAGAATAGGAGGAGTCTATACTCCAACAGAATATAAGATATATCACAAACATCAAAGTACGGAAGAATATTCTTTTAAAAAAAACCGGAAGAATTAGGTATCACGTCTAGAGGGACATGCATTACCGGAACTGTTGGAAAAAATAATATGATCGAGTGTTTTTCCTAAATATGATGAGTAAGAACGCATTTCCACCATAAAAATTTGGTGAGTTTATGAAAGAAAGTGGGTGGCTTTGTTTCCACTGTAATTTACTGGAGAGTCGTTCTTAGCTACACCTAAGTGTAGCTATCTAGCTACACCCCCTCCTCGTACGCGCGCGATTGTTTGGTTTTTTTTTTTTTTTTAAACCACAAAAACTTTAAATTGTTGTGACTTTTAATATATAAGTCTAAAATGAAAAAATTATATCATTGTTCACCTAAATTTAAGCTCTTCAAAACAAGACCAGTCATGGATATTTTGACAACATTAAAAAAAATTATTTTTACATGTATAGTGCACTGAACATAAAAGAAAACTTTGTACAGATGGTCATACAAACCTGTACAAATGTTCACTAAAATATGTACATCATCACGTAAAAACATGTACATTAAAAACATACAGAAGGTCACATAAACTTATACGAATCACTAATATGTATATTCTTAGATTAAAACATGTACATATAAGAAAGAACACTTGTACATACAGTCATACAAACATGTACAGACGGTCATACACACATGTACAGGTGTTCATTAAAACATATACATTCTCATAATTGAAAATGTACATTCTCACATTTGAACATGTACATCGTCACATTAAAACATGTACATTCTCACATTAAATATGTACATACGTCCTCACATTAAAGTATAGAACGATTTCCAAATAGATTACCCTAACCCCACGCACCCTAAAACCTACCCTAGGAAAGCTAAAAAACGTCGAAGGCATTTTTAGGGTTTGTAGTGGCGGGTTTAGGGTCTAACGACCCTAAACCCACGACCACAAACCCTAAAAACCTGTCGAGTTAGTTGCTACAATAAAGTATAGAACAATTTCCAAATAGATTACCCTACCCCCCAAAACACCCAAAACCACCCTAGGATAGCTAAAAACGTCGAAGGCATTTTTAGGATTTGCAGTGGCGGTTTAGGGTCTAAAGACCCTAAACCCGCTACCACAAACCCTAAAAACATGTCGAGTTAGTTGCTATAATATAAAGTACGAAATAAATTCCAATAGATTACCCTACCCCAAAACCCCCCAAACCACCCTAGGATAGCTAAAAAACGTTGAAGACATTTTTAGGGTTTGTAGTGGCGGGTTTAGGGTGGCTATACAAACATGTACAAATGTTAATTAAGAGAACATGTACATTCTCACATTTGAACATGTACATCGTCACATTTAAACATGTACATTCTCACATTAATATGTACATACATCCTCACATTAAAATATCATCATATATATGTAAAAATAATTTTTTTTCAAAGTTGTCAAAACATATCTATGACTGGTCTTGTTTTGAAGAGCTTGAATTTATATGAACAATGTATATTTTTTCATTTTGAACTTATATATCAAAAGTTATAATAATTTAAGATTTTGTGGTAAAAAGAAAAAAAAAGAAAAAAAAGACACAGTGCACGCACGCTTTTACAAAAAAAAAGAGAGAAAGACTTTACTCTCGCGCGTCCCTCCCAGTCTGTCTGACCCATATGTAGCTATCTCGCTACATTTCAAGGTAGCCAAGAATTCGCGTTTACTGGAACCGGCCAACCTTGATTGATCGTAACTGGATAAAAGTCAATGGTTAATCATTCATTAATCTACTGAATATTAACAATGCAATGGTTGGCCGGTCACACATTTTTTTTTTAAAAAAAAAATTACATCTCGCATCTATGAGGTTTAATGTATTTTCAAAAACCACCCACGTGGTTTGGATAATTACTTTCTCCACCCATCAACTTAGCTCCGTTTTACATCCGTCAATATTTCTCTTGTTTCTGTTAGTTAATGACACGTGTCCCGTTTTAACTTGTTCCCCTGTATGCTGACATGGTATCTTCTTTATCTCCTTCCTCCGCGTCTTGCTTCATTCTCTTTTTGTCTTGTGTCTGCGCCTCTATGGAGATCTCTGGAACTACTACACCTGCATCTCTAGTTCACTCACGGTAATTTTGCAATACATTCTCCAGATCTGTCTTGTTGAGACAAAAACGATAAACAACTAGATTCCAACTAGAAGGAAGATTATAAGTAATCGATGTTGTGCTGACGCCAAGATCTCTCCCCAGATTTTCGCCCCTTATCTCTTTAATTTCACTCCTTCTTCCCCATCTCACGTAAATCTGCTCCCTATCCTCAGCGTCTAGTTCGATCTACCAAGTAATAAACTCTTAATCATCCCTCCCTTCATTGTCTTTTACTTTCTGCCAAAGTGATTGTTCTACTTCCTTGATTGGCTTTCGAACATCTATTAACAATTCATATACCGATGAGATTCAATGACACTGGCAACTAATCTCAGTAATTGACACAAACACTTCAACCGTCAACTTATTTGTGGCTAATTAGCGAAGTTCTTTATTTGGTTAAATTCGTCTCCTTCATATTTGTCTTGTGTCTACGCCTCTGTGAAGACAAATCTCTTGAACTGCTGCATCTGCCTCTCACACTCACCACGATAATTTTGCAATACATTCTCCAGCTCACTCACGATAATTTTGCAATATATTCTCCAAATTTGACTGATCCCTGTGCCTCGGCGGAGACGAATCTCTGGATTTGCTGCATCTGCATCTGCATCTTCATCTCATTCACAATAATTTTGCATTACATTCCTCTGCGCCAGTGCAATCCGGAACACGTATTATTCGTGAACTTATCTTTACCACTAATCGTAATTTTGCAACCCTAACTGGCGAATAAGGAAAAAATTCACGGTCTATCTTCATTTTTTTCTCTCACTCAAGTAAGCAGATTTTTTTTTTTTGATAATTAGGGGCTCAAGTAAGTAGATTATTGTTCAAATATGCCATGTCAGCATACAAGGGAACAAGTTAAAACGGGACATGTGGCATTAACTAACATAAACAAGAGAAATGTTAACGATGTAAAACGGAGCTAAGTTGATGTATAGGGAAAGTAATTATCCAAACCACGTGAAAATACGTTAAACCTTATGGTGCGGTAGTAATTTTCCTATTTTTTTTTTCAAGAACGGTTATATGAATCTTTTACCTTTTGTAAACGAAAATATGGTACTGACCTTTGCCATAGGTCTAATTACACGCTTGTTTGTGAACTGACCAAAAAAAAACTGTTCACATTGAAGGCCCTCAACGTCTATTGCTCGATAAGTCTCTTTTCACTAAATTTTATTGGTCGATAATAATGTCTAATAACTTTTTCACGAACTTAAATAACTTCAGCATACAATTATCAACAAGTCAGGATGGCCGAGTGGTCTAAGGCGCCAGACTCAAGTTCTGGTCCTCAGTAGAGGGCGTGGGTTCAAATCCCACTTCTGACATTATTTTTTTTAATTCTCTTTCAGCTGGTTATGAAACGATTAGCCCACTGATCAAAGCTTGAATTTTTTTGGTCATCCATTAGGATTTGCCCCTTATTTTAAAAGCTCGATTGAAAATAAATCTGCAGGATCTCCTGGGTAGGGTTAGTTTAACACCTGTTGCATGATAACTTCCTGTTTCCTGACATTATTTTTTTTTATTCTCTTTCAGCAGGTTATGAAACGATTAGCCCACTGATCAAAGCTTGAATTTTTTTGGTCATCCATTAGGATTTGTCCACCTTATTTCTAAAAGCTCGATTGAAAATAAAATCTGCAGGATCTCCTGGGTAGGGTTAGTTTAACACCCTGTTGCATGATAACTTCCTGTTTCCTACCAAACAGAAGTCAGAAGGCCGACATATGATGGCATTCAGTCCGTTTGCCTACAACAGGCTGCTGCCTCTAGCGAAAATAAAATATTTATTCCAGTATAAGTGCAGCTCGTTTAATATTAGATCAATTAATCTCTAACAGAAGAAAATATTTTGACCACCAAACTTGTCAAAACCTTGCATACAACAACATCAACCCCTATCCCAAAACAATGGGGTCACCTCACATAATCAATATATGAAGTTGAGGTTAAACCAAGCATGGATTTTGAATAAAACAGTTTACATGTTTTCTCATATCAAATCTGTGTATATACAGGTTTTATTTGTACAGCGAAATTGAATACTTCTATTGCCCACTTAATTCAGAGCTATAGAGAAAACAAGAGACTAGCAGTGTGCAAATTGGCACCAGCTGCCACACCAAAATTTGTAAACCAGTGAAAACCAGCACTGCAACACCCAAAGCAAGAAGCAACCTTTCTCCTCCACTCTTCAGTTTCCTTTTCTATATACAATATCTTCAAGCACCCAGTAAAAAATCTTGAAAGAATGGCTTTCCCCAGATACGCTATTTATCAGCCAATGGAAGAAGCAATCAGTAAATGTCAGTCCCACGTCAAGAAGAAGCGAGAACCCAACAAGTGACTAGAGATGAAATATGAATCATTATCCAGCAGAGGAAAGCTAAGATTATTGAAAACTGAAACTTTTGGCATTCGCTTCCGCCCTCCACAACCTCCAGTATCATGGAAGTAGTACATTACAATTCCAGCAGAAGTGGACGCGGCAGATAGAGACAGTATTCCTGTGACCTGTGTTCATAACATTTTTTCAGAGTTAGACATGGTATGGTTCAGATGATGTGATATATACAACAAAGCAGAATTCCCGGCAATGACGAAGGAAAAAGTGGCGCCTGCAGCTCCATTAGAAGCCATACCCAGTCTCCTACAACAAATAGACTGATAAGAAACTGATTGCTATAAGATTTCTTCCTTGCCAGGGCAAAAACATCAAAGATGGCCAGACCAAAGCTCCATGTCACTTGTAACCCCATTGCTGCAATTAAGTAGCTGCAATTTCAAATTTCACAAAGAAAATAAGGAAATACTTAGAAATGTATCTATCGTCAAATCACGACTTAAGTGTAACTAAACAATACAGGACTCTTTAGCAGTAGCCAGTTGTCTCCCATTAGAAGGAATAGATAATTTCGAATCAGCACGGATGTAAGAAGCTACACACAAATGTAAACCGGTATGAAAAAAGGCATTATTTCATTAAGCGCCAGGAATTTTGTGGGAAGAAAAGCTTTCATATAGTGATTCATTAACGTTGTTTCGCCATTATTATAAAATCTTCCCCCTAAAAAAATGGTACCAATCATTACCAATGTTATGATGGCAGCGCAATTTCCAGCAACACGTCATGCATCTTTCTATTTATAAGCAAATCTAGATACTGATTCTGAGAGCAAATAGTGATAAACCAAGCATTTGAAGCAACTGTTTTACACTGAGGATGCTAAGATTAGCAGATCATGTTAGCTCATACATATACTTCCAAGTTGCTCTACTTCATCACCTGACACCTATAACATCTAGTACATGAGATCTATTTCCAACTTGGTCTACTTAATCCTCAAAGACTTCTTAACCAACTGAGCTAGACTAACTTTGAAGGCAAGTCAAAAATTCATGTCCTGAAGAGTTTCACTTCAACAAATCTAACTCCAATAAACAGAATTGGTAGGGGGCAAAAACATTCTTCGGATCACAAAAGATAAGATCGCCACGAAGCACGATAGAACAATGGGATCACTCCACATATATACCAACCCCCAACCTTCCAACAAAGACTTTGACCATCACTTAGCAAACAAAGACGGTTAGAAAACTTCAAATTTTCAACAGATGAAAGCTAAGAGACGACGGAGCTCAGGGAGAACAGAAACGCTGGACCCAGTTTAAGACAACCCATTTCCATCATAGTTCCCAACTACATAAGCGGATCATTCAGATTTTTCAATACCCGCAGTAGTATCTTTGTTACTACTCAACTAAAGTATAAACAGCAAGAAAATTCGGCTGGGACAAGGGTTTGTCTCCACTCCTTTCCTACGCGTTCCACTTCCGCGCAGCAGAATCGAAAAATCAATTCATAGAAAAAGACAAAATCATGACACGGGTTTCGATTGCAGATGCATCACTTACATATCAAAACCGTTCGTATCCAAATTGCTACAATCATACATTCGTATCAAACAGGAAAACAAACAATAACCGAATTTCAAGAGAATTAATACCAAAATGCCGTGATTTCGAAGAAGGTTGTGGTGGTCGCCATGAACGAGATAGACCCAGAAGCAAACACGCACTGACCGATCCTCAAAGCAGTCCCGTCACAGTCCCTGGTGCCCCTGTGAATTCCTTCATACCTAAATCTCCTCTCTTTTGCTTGCAGCCCCAAAATCAGAGTAGCGACTATTAGGAAGAAACCGCATCATCCCAACTAGTAATGTACGAGAAAAGGATCAACAGCTTCTCATCAATTGAATCCTTCCTCCTTACCGCCACGCCACAGAGCACGAAAATTTATGAGAGAACCTAGTCAAAGAAACTATACAATGGGGATCACGGACGGCAATGTTGAGAAATTTGTCGATGTCTTGGAATGTTTGTTCATAGCACTCGAGCTTCTGTCCATTCAGAGGGGTTTGGATGGTGGATGGGAGAAGAACAGGCCTAAACTGAGGCGAAGTGAAATGAGTAAAATATTGATATGGATGTTCCTGCGGAGACGAATCACCCTACCAGTTCACCAGCACCATCAAAAAGGAAAAAGGAACAAAAAACTTCCCAGCCAGGCACCAATTAGTCTATTATACAACCGGAAGCACGCTGCACCGTGCTTCTGTCGCTGACGGTGGGCTTCTCTAATTATATGGCCATTTTGTTGTTATATTTGTGTTCTTTAAATTATATAAAACAAATCATTTTAATTTCTTCATAATTTAGAATTATTTCAACAATTACGTTTTTAAAATTTATCTCTCGCAAAAATCTACATATACGTTCTTGTCGCAATTATCCATCCATCATTCTTCTTCTCTTTCTTGTTCTCCTCGTCTTGTTGTAATTTCATCGTTTATCTTCTCTTTCTTTCTCCTCATTCTTTCACAATTATGATCGTTCTTCTTCTCTTTATTTTTTCTCCTCTACTCCCTGTCAGTTCAAATTAAACTCAAATCGGTCCAAAATTTTTGCTACTGGCCACGATGAATAAATCACCGGAATTGAATGCTGAAGAACCATGAAACTTTCAATGTCGTAACCACAGGTAAGCTATATAACCATCGATCTTTTCACTTTTTTTATCAGTACACGATAGAGTTTATTATCTCATATTACTTTCATCTTCAACCAATTGGCCGTCGGTGAGAAAAAATGTTAATACAATTTAATCTTGTTTAAATCGGATTACTATTTTAAAAACTTTCAAGTTTGTGTTCAGAAAACTATGTATTACTTGTTCAAGTTTTAAAACACTTTGTTCAAAAGCTACTTCACGTTTTTCAAGTGAAATGTATGTTTAAAAAATATAATTAGTTGTTCAATCATTTGAGTCATATGTTCAACTATTTTTACAATTTGTTCACAAATTGATACTAATGTTCATCCAAAAATTTATCATTAAAAAAATATCTGTATAATTATACCATTTATATTTCTTTTTCCATTTTTGGATCGCTGCATGTTCATATTAGCAATGTTGGGTGTTCAACATTTTAAAACCATTTGTTCAGAATTTATTCATGTTGTTTCTAAAATTTGGTCAAATTAAAATGCAGTCTAGTTAATAATTATAAATAAAAGAAATAGTACATTAACAATTTGAGATTGGATTACATTGTTAAAATTTCAAGATATATGGTAAACTTTTAACACACTTGTTCAAAAAAAATTGTGTCCTTTGTTTAATAGTTACCGTTTATGTTTACAAATATAAAATTTGTTGTTCAAGTTTTGAACCATATGTTCAACTATTTTTAAAACTGTTCAAAAATGTAATACTAGTTGTTCATCGAAAATTTGTTAATAAAACAATATCAACATAATTATACAATTTCTATTTTTTGCCATTTTTAAACATCAGTTACATGTTCATATTAGCAATAAACGGTGTTCAACATTTTAAACCATTTGTTCAACATTTTAAATCATTTGTTCAATATTCTAAACCATTTGTTCAACATTTTCAACCATTTGTTCCACATTTCTACCATTTTGTCAACGTTTTAACCATTGTTCAACGTTTTCAACCATTTGTTCAACATTTTCAACCATTTGTTCAATAGCTTAAACCATTGTTCTAAATTTATCATTTGTTCAAAATTTATCTTATGTTGGTTATAAATTTGCTTAGATCAAAATTCCAGGATAGGTTATTGACAATTATTAATAAATGAATATTAGTACAATTTCTCTAAAACTAAGATTTTTTTACTTAACAGTTAATAAATTTTTAGAATAATTTTTTTAAGCTTGCAAAATTTTCTTAAAACCGAGATTCTTTCACTTAACGGTTACTAAATTTTTTGAGAATTATTTGTATGGAAATTTTCAGAATTATTTGTTTTATACTTCTAGATTTTCATCTAAAATGAGATTTTTTTACTTACCAGTAACTAAATTTTTTAGAATGGTTTGTTTAAACTTCTAGATTTTCCTTTAAAATCCGGGATTCTTTTCTGAACGGTTATAGATTTAAAAATCCTATATAAATAATAAAAAGAAAAAGAAAAACATTTAGATATCACAAATCCACATCACGTAACTAAATTTTTTTAGAATGGTTTGTTTTAAATTCTAGATTTTCCTCAAAAACCGGGATTCTTTTCTGAACGGTTAATAGATTTAAAAGTCCTATTTTAAATAATAAAAAGAAAAAGAAAAAAATTAAATATAACAAATCCCATCATTGCATCCACGTTGTATTTTTTGGGACATGTGTACACGGAAGCACGATGCTCTGTGCTTCCGGTTGTACGGTAGAATTTGCCGCCAGGCACCAAAAAGAATAAACGAGGAGGAATAAATTCAACTGTATGAGTCAAACCTAGCAGAAGGCGCGTTCAAAGTAATGGTGGCCATGGGTTGTGAACGGAAGTGGAACCGTCGGTAGAACCGGAACCGATCGGAATCAGAACCGGTTGGAACTCGCACTACGGTCGAACCAAGTGAATATGAATACATATTTTGGGATTCGGGATCGAACCGAAATCAGAGCCGTCTGGAATAGTTTTTGGATTCGGAACGCAGAATCGGAACCGATGGAACCGTAACCGCCCCAGAACCGGTCAAACTAGCCGTTGATCAATGGCAAAACGACGTCGTTTTGTGCACATATTGTAAATTTGTGTGTCCAAGATGGTTTATCAAACTTGACTGCTACATTAGAACCACTTAAGAGTGCAATGAGAAAATTAAGAAATCACATGTTGTTAAAAATGAATGCAAAAAAATGGTGTGAGCAACCCGGTATACGTGGTTTAACTACTTCAATGAATTCCTTAGATTTATTGTATGTAACTGTTCTTGATCCACAAATAAAATTGGATGGTCTAAACAAATTGCTTGATTATAGTATTGTTCCAGGAGGTCCACCCATTGATGGTTATGTTCAACAACATGTAGACACACACCTTAATATCTGGGCTTTAGCCCCAAGCATTTCCTGGCAGTGCCCTTACCTAGCCTTATTTGGTCATTCAAAGACCCGACCGTAGACAACACCTTTAGGTGATGTGAAAAAAGTGGGGAAGCCCGAAGAGAATAGCGTGCAAGCCCTATTCCTTTCTGGTGACCTGGCCCACGCCCCAAACACCTCTCGGATCGATCTGTACCTGTGGGACTAAACCGCTTTGTGAGGACATTTGCATGACCCTCTTTGAACGACCTTTGTTTGTAAATTTCTCCTGGGCCTCAGGCCCAACATCCGTATCAAAGTCTTCAATTACCCTTAGCCCGAATGAGATATCTAAAAACCCCTTTGTGGCCCAAATGCTTTCACATCCCCAAAGTCATCTCCTCAAAATGAACTTAAAAGTTTCAGCTGAACCCCTTTGAAATTACAAGCCCAATCTACGTTCCTAGATCTTTTGGCCCAAATGGATCACCTTCTTGAAGGACCAATGTATTTTATGGTCCGGCTTCCTAGCCCAAAAAAACAACCCTTTGAAGCTTTGAATCTAGCATTCATCGCGAGCACCCGATGTCTTTTGATTCAAGCGCATTGACCCTCAACCTGTATTTCAAAAATTTTAGTTCCAGCTTCATTCCCGCTATGTTTACTTATCCCTTCTATTCGAAACAGGCCGAGCCCTTTGCAGTCAGGATGTTGTCCGGAACTAATGATAGAAGTGCCCAGCTTTTTGAGCTGGTGGATCTGATTGGAAAGCTTGCTGAACTGGAATTCCCACAGGAGCGCTCTAGAGGATCTAAGCTCGGGACTCGTGTCGGCTATAAGGGAAGCAAGGGCACTTATCCATGTTCTCGAGGAAATCATCCCTCTAGATCTTGCTCCCAGCATGGACGAGGTCAGACCGCATGAGGGCCCAGAACCACAACAAGAGCGGGTCGCGCAGGTACCCATTATAGATCTGCAGCAACCACTGAGTAGAACTCTGAGGATGCTTTAGGACGAAGACTAGTTCAACTCAAGATCCCGCGGTTCCGTGGAAGGAGTCTAGGGGAGCATCCCGAGCAGTTTTGTCGTTTCCACCTACTCCCGGGTCATTCCACAGATGATTGCCTTAATTTGAGGTCCAAGATTTTGTCATTGGCTCAAGAGGGGAAAATTCAGATTGTAACCCCAATACCAGAGCCTCCCCGAAAACCAAAAGGGAATTCAAACCCATCGGATGTTCCTTAAGCCAAGCCCTCAAGGAATTGCAAGATGAAAGGCTCATACAACCACTCATTCCTTGTCATGGAGAAACCCGAAAGGGGAATAAGTTGAGTCAATTCTACAGGTATCATAGCTAGCGGGACATGATACCAATGATTGTAAAGCTTTGAGACATCGGATCCAGGATCTCATTGATCAAGGATATCAGCGTTCAGATGACCACGAGGGCTCGAAGTCCAAAGCTCGGTACGCCGCCTTTACTGTTTTTGGACGACAAGAAGCCATCACGAAGAACGGGGCGGAAACCCACACCTTCGGTTAGTTTTGTCCTTGCAAGCGCCCATATTTCTCGGTCAGGCAGGTCACTATAAACCTTCTGAAGTACCAGTGCAAGAGAAGGAGCCAGTACTACCCACCCTAGTAGTTGAAGAAGTCCCAGCGAACAAGAACTGCTCCGGAAACTGAAGACAACAACAATCCCCATGGCAATTTGGTCTTTGCTCACGATTTCCCTAGAGCACAGGCGGGCCATTGCTAAGCACTTAGGTGGACCAGAGGAGAGTCTAGCCCCGGAAAGGATGGTCGCAGCTCTCTAGCAAAAGCAGAAAGAAGAGATCAGTTTCCACGACTGTGAAATCTCTGAGGATTCGGGAAAGGCACTCTATATTACTGTTTGGTGCGGAGCTTTTAAGGTACCAAAGGTCCTCGTTGATACAGGTGTGGATGGTAGTATTTGCCCCCTAAAAGGGGCAGAAAGTATGGGCTACGACAAGTTTGAATCCTACCAAATGGTGTTGCGGGGATATGATGACAACCCAAGACATGTCTTCGGTCTCTTGGATCTTCCACTCAAGTTCGGAGTGATGGTACACCCGGTAAAATTCCTGGTTCTACAAATTCCCCACTCCTTTAATCTGATTATAGGACGTGATTTCCTTCAAGATTTGAGGGTTGTACCTTCTACCTGTCATCAAAGGTGAACCACACGAAAAGGAGTTGTCGGTGTGCGTGGTCGGGGAAGAAGGTTCGTCCCACTTGAACAGGTTCAATGTTGTACCGGAACAATCTGACCCAACCTCTCCAGAAACTCAAGGTTGGACCAGGGAAAGCTATCATGGAAAAATATGGTTACCAAGAGGGTAAGGGCCTTGGCAAGGATCTCCAAGGGACTCCAGACATCCTGTCTCCAGCGGCAAATCCTGGTCATCAAGGACTCGGTGCGTTGATGGATTCCCTTTATTTTAGCAATTGAGTTATCATCTTTACTCATGTGTTCATGTTCCCCATGTTTATAGGATACAACAAGAGCGGAAGAGGAGGCGATGCCTGATTGGATGTTTCATGAAGAATAGGTCTTAATCTAGGAATAGTTAGTATGTCTTTTAGATTTGTTTTTCGCTTTTGCATTTTTAAAACCATTAGGATTGTAACTTAACATTGTTTGCTGATGAATAAAAGTTAAATTTCTCATATGCGAGTCTTTATGTCAGCAGTGATTCATGTATGGTTTTCATTTATTTTTCCATCAAAACTCAAGTCAGCTGAAATGGTGGTAAGGTCATCTCATGAGGTGAGCCAGTGGGTGTCTTGAAATAGAACTACGGTCACTTATACAAAACCTCCTGTCGTACGCACACACACACACACACACACACACACACACACACACACACACACACACACACACACACACACACACACACACACACACACACACACACACACACACCACACACACACACACACACACACACACACACACACACCACACACACACACCACACACACACACACACACACACACACACACACCCACACACACACACACACACACACACACACACACACACACACACACACACACACACACACACACACACACACACACACACACACACACACACAAAAAAAACAATACTGGGGGCAATCTGAGTTTAAAGACCAATAACGATATTTCTTTCGCTTAATTATGTGAAAAAATCTCTGAGTGAACATTTTACGAGAGTGTCTTGAGTGGTAAAACCAAGAGTGAAAGAGCGTGTCATTTTACACGACTCCAGTAAGACTACATCTAAAGGTGAGGAAAACGTCATAACTCCGATCGAAGGAGATTATTTGTAAACTTACTCTCAGACCTGTGAAAAGTAACAAAGAATGGATACACGACTATTAGGGATGACGAAGCATCTAGGTTCAGCACCACGCAGCCAAAAAGCTTATGAACCCAGACACTATACCCTAGGCACCCCCGCTGAGCTTTTCATATACCTTCTTTTTCTCAACATTGCAAAACTCCACTAAACAAGCTAGCCAATGACAATAACCGACCCGGTGACCAAGGAATGCAAGGAGTCTGACTTCTGGATGACAACTTCACAAGTCCAACGCTGCTACCAAAATGGCAAAATGATCCGTAAATGGTCCCAAAGCGACACAGGATCCAGGGAGCTCACATCAAACAACAGTTCTCGAAGTTCAAAAACGGGAACCACAAGAACCCCGAAAAAGGAAAAGGACGCAAGGCAAATCTAAAAGCCCGAGAAAAGTCCAAACACAAAACAAGAAAGGAGAATGATGCAGAGGACAACCCCAAAGTCCGAAGTTCCATAACTCACTGACAAAGTCATCACAAAGTAGCCAAACAACTTCAAGACAAGAAGAAGCGAATCTGGAAGAAGGAACAAGTTGCAGCTTTGGTCACCCTTACAGCTCCTCACATTCCAAACATTCCTTCATGGTCCCATTGTCATTTGTCATACCCCACGGCCACACTATAAGCTCTAAAGACTTCCGGCTTAATAGTTGTGTATCCAATCAAGTGAAAGTAACAGACCGAAAGCGTAAGACAAACAAATATCAAATTCAGTGTTCAAGACGTTATGACTGAAAGGAAAGGATGAATGCGAGTGCTAGACACATCGAGTGTAGGATAGAAAGTATTGGTGGCCACGGGTCCGGTTCCACCGGTTCCGGTTCCGATTCCACCGGTTCCGGTTCCGGAAAATGTGTATTCGTATTCGGAACCGGTCTGGGCGGTTCCGGTTCCAGTTCTGGTTTCGGTTCTGAAATCTGGATTCGCTTCAGATTCGGTCAAAAAACCGGTTCCGGCCGGTTCCGGTTCTGATCGGTTCCGACCGGTTCTGGAGCGGTTCCGGAAATATTCGATCGGCTCCAGTTGCTTCGTTTTAGCTCTGATTTGAGATCCGTTTGAGCGCACACGTTGCTCTTTTCATCCACTTTACTCCTAGATAGGTTATTCTTCAAGTTTTAATCTTAAATGTGTAAGAAACAAAGACTTAGGAATTTTTATTGAATTTACAAAAAATAAGGAACAAAGAGAATTTTATTATATGATTCATGCCTCATTAAAACCTTATTAGGTAAAAACCCATTGGGAAAACCCTAATAAGGAAAAAGAGTACAGCTACTAAAAGGTTACATGATTTCAATTTGCAAGTCTTAAAAAAAAGATTACATCGAAAGAAAGTAATACTAAATTACTAATACATTCTAAAATATTACAAGATAGAAGTCTTAAGTGGTGTTATCCCCATTCATCTCATACCAATCATCATGTTGGCCTTCATATTGCAATGCGCGTGCTTGGGATCTAACGGCTATTTTCTTCAGAGGAGCGCGCGCTCGAGACCTAAAGCGACGTCGTTTTGGCCCGATTCCAACGGTAACTTCAACCGGTTCCGGGGCAGTTCCGGTTCTGGTTCCACTGGTTCCGGTTCCGGTTTGAATCCGATGACGGTTCCAGGTGGTTCCAAGCGGTTCCGGTTCCGGGCCCGGTTCGGGCCCGAATCTCAAAACATGTATTCGTATTCGGAACCGGCTAAGGCGGTTTGGTTCCGGTTCCCCGGTTCCCGGCCGGTTCCGGTTCCAATCGGTTCCGGGTAGAACCGCCGGTTTCGGGTAGAACCGGACCCGATGGCCACCATTAATAGAAAGCACCACAACAAATAAATCCTGACCCTGTGAGAGTAAGACTTGTTTCACACGGTTAATCCAAAAAAAATACTGGGGGCAATCGGTCGTCCTGATCGATTGCCACAAACCCTAAAAACTCATATTGCCTTAAGGAAAGATAATGGGGGCAATTATTGGTTCCAACAATTGTAATAGCATCACCGATTGAGGACCAAGAGCCTAGGAGCTTGAAAGCTTAAAGCCCAAAAATTCCAAACCCTCTCCATATCAAATCTCCTCAGGCCCGCCCTGAGTCCTATCTCCATATTCAAACATTCACAGGCCCGTCCTGAGTCCTATCTCCACATTCAAACATTCACAGGCCCGTCCAGAGTCCTATGAAATACCCCGAACTTAATTATACTGATTTAAATTATTCTAATATGGTATTTAAGGGCCTAATGGTGCCTAAGAAATATTAGGGAAGGAAATAAAACCAAAAGGAAAGAGAAAACGCTTAAAAAGCGAAAAATGTAAAAATGAGTGTTACATAACCATAGGAGTTATGTGACCTTGAATAGGATCCTAGGTTGATTCCTAAGGCTTATTTATGCCTAAATAGTATGTAGAAACAATTCCCAAGAAAATAGATCCATAAAATGGATTAAAACCACAAACGAACCTTAAAGCGCGTTTTTCGAGGAATCCGGGAAAACGCGACTTTAAGCGCGTTAAATAGACTCGTAAAAATTATAGTTAATCAAATAGCTATAATTAAACATTAGTGAAGGTCTAGAACCATTAAAATTAATTAAACGAGAAAATTCCGGAAAACGGACTCCGGTGAGTGAATAGTGTAAAAACGAGTACTTGTGGGGTATAAATTGTAATAAGAGCCAAAAATACTTCCCCATTAGCAAATTAAAAAGCTGGACTCTCTTGGGTGTGCCACGTTTTTATCAGCCTCCCTCCCTCTCTTATTTGCTTTAAGTCATAAGAAGACAAATAAATAAAATAAGAAAAAGAAAATAAAGTACAAAAGGTACTTTACTCTTCTCTCTCCTCCCATTCTACTCTCTCTCACGTAGTCCCTCCTTCTTTTCTGAATCTTATTCTTCCTCCCAGCCTAAAATGGCAATTTGAACAAGCTTCCACAACTCCTCTCTTCTCCTCCATTTTTGAAGGCTCAAACAAGCTCCAAAAATTACAAAAATTGTACCATTGAACTCCCCTCACATAGGCGATCAATTCCCTCTTTTCAAAATTCGAAAATCATCACTTTCATCTCCATGGGTGTAGCTCTTCTTGATGCTTGAAGGTGACCATTTGAAGCTCCTTCATCTCCTTGTTAATCTAAGGTAAAAAGTAACTCAAAAACTCTCCTCCTAGCCTTCCTTTTTACCACCAAAAATTCCAAGATTTGAGCTCCATTGTTGCTCTTGTTCCAGCCGGATTTGGTTTCAAGATGGGGGCTGGAATCATGTTCTCTTGCTGTTCAAACCTTCATTTAGAAGTCTCAAGGTAATACTCCTTAGAACTTTAAGTACCCCCTTGTGTATTAGGGTTTAAATTCTTGAACTAGGAATTTATTAGTGTTGATTGTGGTGTATACCTTGGACATGGGCTGTAGCTTGGTCAATTTGGAATCAAGAAACAAAGGAAGAAGGAAAGAACAAGTAAAGAAGGAAGAAGAAGGAAAGAAAGAAAGCTAGCAATTCAAGGTAAATGAGCTAAACCTTGAGCTAGTTTTGTATGTTGTAGAAAATAGAATTTTAAAGCTTATGTAAGAGGAGAGTACATTGTTTGGGTATTGGTTAGGTTGATGTACATTAAGTAAAGGATTGAGGTATATTAAGTGTGGTTTGAATGATGGTTGAAGGCTTGGAAGCCAAAGGGAAATAAACATGTAAGTGCAGGAATTAATTGTGTTGTTGTGTGTAGAATGATGTGGCCAATGGGATTGTTTGGATGAACTAAAAATGTGGTGAGAATGATGGAATTTTGGGGGAACCTCTGTCGAAATTTACTTGATAACTAGGTGACTTAAGTGTTTTATGAGGAGAAAGAACCTAGGGTGTCTAGGTGTGATTAGAGTAAAGTTGAGCAACTAATCACTTTGGGAACTAGAGTAGAAGAAGATGATGTAATTTGTGTATTGGAAGTGCATTAATGTGGAACATGGATTGAGTAAGAATGAGGAGCAAAATCTGTAGCATAGAAGACTAGAGAATAAGTGCAAGTTCTTGGAGAATGTATGTGTGAAATCTATATAATTTAAACATGAATTGAGCAAGAGTTGGGTAATGAATTGGACCAAAGATTAGAGCATGATTAGGAGTGTTTTAAAGTGTTTAAACATGTATAAAACATGTGGAAAGATTAGGGAATGATTAGGTGTGGATTAAGGTTGGAATTGGGGTTGAAAAATGGAGTTTTAGCAGCTTTTAGTAGGGTCCGGGACTTAGGGGCCAGACCAAGTCCCGGACCAACACGAAAAATGCCCCGAAAGTTCACAAATATAGTGTTCCGGGGCTAGGGACCCGGACCATGTCCCAGACCAATGTAGAAAAACCACCGAAAGTTAAGTTATGTAGTGGTCCGGGACTGGGGACCCGGACCATGTCCCAGACCAGGCACAAAATTCACCCATATGTGTTTTTAAGGATTTAAATCATGGGGCATTGATGGGTATTGGTCTTAGATGATGTTTAGGACTTGTTAGGTGACATATAAATGTCCTAAGATGTATAAACAAGTGCTAGAAGTGAGTGAGAAGTAAGTAACAAATGTAAACAAGTTTGAAATGTAAGGAGTAAGTAATTGTAAGTCGGGAAACTCTAAAGATTAACAGAGTTAGGTTAATTATAGAGAATTAACCGTTCGACTCCGTGTACGTTATTGGATTCAAATGGTTGGACTCCGAAGGAAAGTCGGGGATCGAACAACTACGGTGAACGGTATGATTTTCTCATGCCCCGTATGCTACCTTGGCTACTCTGATTTGTGTGATTGTGTGCTATGTGATCACCTAAACAAGATGAAACGCACGAGTCGGATTTATTGCACCTTCTTGTACTTGTAGTGTATTGCTTATTGCTGATAGTATTTGAACTCTTAGTTTGTATAATTCATGAAATGTATGAATGATGATGAGGTGCTTGAATGTGGTTGTGCAATTGTGCTAACCCTTGACTTAGTGTTTGTGAATTGATTCTCACTAACTCACTAACTATGTAACCCCTCTAACTTTGAGTAAATTGGTAAATTGGAAGTATGTAAGAAGCCCGATATAGTTTCGGCCACGCGTGAGGATGATGAGACACAAGAGGTTGGATCCGATTCCTGGCCTTAATCTTTTCCATGGTCCAAACCCTTTAAATGGGTAGCAACCTGGATTAGTGAACCACCCTAAAGCCCGGTGGTGGGACGGTGTAGTCCATGCCCGGAGGTCACACCGACTTAACTTGAGTATAATGTAAGTAAGTAAGTTGTATGAGTAAGACCAAGGCTGGTGTAAGCCGTTTGGTCCAAAGTAAAAGAGTAAAGAACATCCGATTAACCCGGATGGGTACTGGCTAACAAAGAAGGAAGTACGGATTTGTGAAGTATATTACCTTGACGATTGACTTGTGTATTGTATCCCATTGTAAGTACGGTATCCTTGTGTGTATGTACCTTGTATGTATATACCTTGTATGATTGTAACGTTGTATGTAATCGCATGTATGTATGTATAAAATGAACCGCATGTATTCGACCAAGTAGTCGGCGTACCCCGTTAGCACGCGGGGTACGCGAATTTCATATGCATCTTTTGCTGAGCCCCTTGGGGCACTGTTTTTATTTTCAGGTACCCAAGAAGTTTGATGGTCGATGTGTGAGACCGGTTAGCTATGCTTAGTAGCTAGAATTAATTTGGTTATTGTAGTACGTTGTATGCGGGCTTGTAGCCCATTTGAATTGTTGGTGTACCTAGTGGTACACCCTTATGTACTTGAAGACATGTAGAATAGTGAGAACATGGGTAGGAGGTTAGACTCTGAATAAGTATGTATAGACTTGTGAGAATATTGTAATTTGGATGGTAAACAAGTAGACTCGGTATATTGAATGGCAAGTATTGAACAATGTATTGAATGGAGAATTGTTGTACTTGGTTTGTATTTGAAGTATGGATTGTATTTGTTTTAGTACTCGGGTATTCCGGTCCATCAGACCGATGCTGTAGTGAAAGTAGGCCTTGTTAGTCACGCAGGTGGCTAACGACATTGTATCACCCGCTGATGAGTATGGATTATCCGTTGTGTAAGTATGGAAGTACGAGGTGATTAGACGGTAATGACAGGATTAACGGTAGGGGTGTTACAAAAAGTGGTATCAGAGCGAAGTATCGCTCTGATGACTGGAAATACCAAGTTTAGGAAATACCGAGTTAGAAATTAGAAGCTTAGGGCTAAGGGCTGAGTGATAGTGTGAGAGATACGCTAGTTAGGAACCACCGGTGTGTACCGGATACCTACAATATCAGACCCGCCTCCACATCCCCCGTTGTATAACTTGGGAAAGAACGCCAGAGAAGGAAAGTCCTCTCATACTTGGGAAAACCCGATCTGGCAGTTGTGAAATCATCATACGGTAAACAAGAATCCGACATATAGCAGATTCCAAGCATTGGAAGTCCGGAGATGGTTCCCGGTCGAACAACAATACCCGCACTAATAGCGGTCAAATGAGTACCCTAACCATAAGGAGACTGCAACTTATGACAGCACGGGGCGACATGCTTAGTAGTCGTGAGAACCTGCCTAGTCAAACAGTAGCGGGAAAATAAGCACCAACCATACAACGAAAATGGAAAAAGGAGCAGTAACGAACGAAACCGAGACACAAGTCTGCGGGACAGTAGTAGCTAAATAATAGCACCAATGGTATACTACCTGACGAAGAACGTAGTCGGGAGTGGTTAACTCCAAAACTATAATGCCAAGAGGCTACAATACCTGGCCGACATAGCTCAGACAGCTATGAGAACATTCACGGGATATAATCTGACACAACTACAGAAGTAGTGACTAAACAAGCTGAGGCTCGGTAACCACGGTAAACGTGTGGGAACGGGCAACAAGGAAAACACAGAACAAATAAATAGGGATCTCCAAGGATTGGAGAAGCACAGCCCGGATCGATGACAGCCATGTCAAACTCACTGAGAAGTTGCTCAGAAGATTGATTTACCCAAGTAAAGGATCAGTGGATCAATGGAAGAGCCGACAAGGCTACCGAATACGTAAGGAAAAAATGCCGTGATCGGTATAGGTTAACCCAAAAACCACCAGTACCACGCACTTGCCACGGCAAGTGCAGCAAGAACAGGAACATTTGGAGGAACTCTAACAAACAACAAGTACTTAGCGAAGTGCCAAGATGACGACGAGAGCAAATATAGGATCGCAAATCCTAATGACTGGAATAACGAACCTTGGAAAGGCCTAACGGCCTAACCATTGCATTTAGGAACATACCAGTCAGCGAGAAGCTAGACTCGGTCAGAACCGCCCGACATTGAAACGTCATGAAGATTTTTAATTTCTAAACCCAAACTTTTCTTTCAAAACCCGAAACAATCTTTTAAAACCCCCAGATTTTAAAACAAAACCAAAAGATTCACTACAAGATAACATAGACGATATAAGAGGAGTGACAACAGAATACTCCACCTAGGCGTGTGACTAGCACTACGAGTGTACGCAAATGAGATGTAGGACGACCGCACTCCAGTATAGAGACTTACGAGCCTGACAGACCTACTTGTAGTTTGGTCGGGTTACGTAGCAATGTTATCAAGTATGGTACCTCCCCACATACGTATACAAGTGGTGTACGGAACACGAGGAGTAGTTGGCTCCGTTCTACGGACCGTAAGTAAGTTTAAACCAGAACAGCTAGACACCTCAGACGATCAAGGAGAAGGAACTCAGCTAGGTAATGAGTATAAAGGAACTCAGAGAATCCATCTGAAGATAAGGAACGAGGATTAGGAAGTGCAAAGAGCGCAGACTAGTAAGTATAGACATTGGATATGTCTCAAAGACTTCAAGCAAATGCATGATAGCTGGAGCAAATACCCCGCCTAACATAGTAAGGCAAATGCCTAACGTTAACACAACGAGGTTCAACAAACGGGACGGAGTTCCCAAGAGCAATCACAAGATTACCAGGAAGTATAATTCATCATTGGAGAAGGTGTTAAAACCAATCAAGAACACTAGGAGGAAGCATCAATGGTCTACCCTACAATGGGAGACATTGCAACCCTAAACGGGAAAGGTTCAATATATAGTACCGCAAGCAGTATATGGGCTGAAACACTCATAATTAGTAGCCAAATGTAATGGCGTAACTTAACAACACCCAGGAGCAATCCTTGAAGGGTGTCTGAGTCAACAATAGTTGAATGAAGTGTCGCGATAAGAATTCGGGAGATAAATGAACACTCAATTAGAACACTGAAAGGATTTCACCTGACGGGAAATACCCTAAATCATTAAGGGGCACTGATTAATGCCAGATTATCTAAGGGGCCTCCTATGGGCGGAAGCGTAATGGAACGACCTTACCATGGAGCCCAGTAATACCTCCAACCCTATGATGGTATACAAGGATGTGGAAACATGTATAAGCAACCTGCAAGAAGCATAGCTCGCACCAATAAGGCTTAAAAGCCATGAACCAACTACATCATGTGGATTTAAATGGTTGCAATCCACGTTAAATGATAAGAAGAACTGCCGAGAATGGTAAGTGAGAGAATGCTAGTCCTACAATGAGCAGCAGCAACATCGAACCGCTCAATTTGAACTCAAAATAATGAGTGGCTTAGAGTGATGACTACCTCAGGGTCACTGGCACTAGAGCATCAGCCTAGTATACAGTTGACGAGGCTTTTAATTGCCCTTCATGCCTTCTGTAGCAATGGTAGCACAGAGGCATAGGAATCGTGATGATGACAACACTGGTCTAGTCCACGCTTGGACACTATGAGAAATCGGAGGGAAGGTACCTCTCGTTAATGGAAGACCACCAATGCGGCGGTAATTATGCAAACCCTTAGAAAAGGCTTCCACCTACTATAACATCAAACTTGCGCATGTAATTATTGCCAAGAGACAATCGAACGAGGAAAGGAAACCCCAAGAATAGCATGAGTAAGGAAGTTCCGATAGTAATAGTTGAAAAACCGAAGAGTAGACAATTTAGAAGTAAACACAGAAGGGTACAATGTAATGCGCAATGAGCGTAGAGACTTGAAGGAGTGATATACTCCATAAGCAACCAAGCAAATGTCGAACCATTGTATAAATGGTGGGAATACGTGAGCGGGAACTAACATGGTAAACCCCCGTGAGGCTTGTGAGTAGAAATAAGCCCTCAACATGGGCTATCAGTTGTCAGAGATGGTATACTCTGCTACTAGAGAACGGGACCCGTAAACCCTTGGAGGTTCCTTGGGATGTCCCAGTGATGTGCATAGAGGAACAAGAATGCACAACCAGACAATATGTCCATTGCCAAGATTGAGAAAGCAATAACCGTCAAAAACAAGCAATGTAAGTGTGCATTATAACACATCAAATGACCAACGCTCAAAAGAGCTTATGGCCCGATAAATTACTTCCTCCTTGGTCAACAATGATACTTGGAAAATTATATCATGAATGATGAAGGAATGTGAGGTAAGCTAACCTACACATGAAACCTAAATGGAAGTAAAATACCTCCACATTGGGAAGATAGTGGCATTTCGGTATGCTACGGAAACCGCCATATACACGAACATAGAAACTCCAGATGTGTTCACACCACAAGGGAATTGAGTATAAAACATACAATGGAGTGTACAGTTGAGGAATGCGCCAATAGCAATGGCAATGAGTAAAGGCAGGCTACCACAGTAGTAGAGGCCGTGAAAACAATGTTGTATAATGAGTAAGAATATGGTGCGCAACAAGCCACCACTATGAGAATGTAATTAGACAATAATATGGGAAACAAACCATGAGCTGGACTCAGCGGAGTCGAGAAGCAGGAATTGGTAGTTAGACTAGGCGTTAAGGCCTATAGTCTGAACTATATAACAAAGATCTCACAAGAAACGCATTGTTCATCCTGTATAAGGAACTGAAAGTGTATACCTAGTGGATCAACTCAATAAGAGGAGTAATAACTTGGGGCAAGAGTACACGATTGCTGAACAACTGACCGTACTAAATACAGAAGATTTGTAAACGAAACAGTGAACATGACGCAAGCCATGTACGTAAAACACCAGTAACACACACAACAACAGCCCGAAGGATGCACGAAGAACGTTGGACATGCCAACAATCACAACCAGTGAATTCCACCGGAATAAAAACAGAAACAAAATCATAAACGCTATGAGGATCGATGCGTATGAAATGCAAGATCGTGCAACAAAAGAAAAATGGTATAACACTATATGAGTGAATAGCCAGAAACCAATGATCAGAGGAAGCACTACATATGTGCAGTAGCTCAACCTCAACCGACAGAAGTCGGAGGAACTAAGAGAGTAGTCATAGAAGTATACAACAGTATGTATGATAGATTTCCAGTAACTGGATAGAAAATTTGTAATACAATGAGTTTGGGTAGGATAAGAGATACCACGCGCCTGTTGAGAAACCATATATCTCAAGATAAAAGAGATAAGAAGTAGATGTGTAACACATTTGGAATAATAAAAGAGTGAATTAAGCACTAAAGTTATCAGGGTCACGCAGCAGAAGCTAGTGGGCCCTAGCTAAGAGGTTTAATACACGTAGTAAGTATGAGAGGATGGCTATCAATTCCTGGAAGCCTGATAGGCTAGAACCGAACCGGTTATGAGTTAAATAAACTCCAATGAGAATTCTTGGTGCAGGGACTAAACCGCCAATATGCTTAAAACCCTTTGACCAGAATACATTGTATAATAGACCGTAAGGAAGCTAAAACGCTTCAGGATGCCCGGATTTAGTGAACTTATGTTCAATGATAACATAAGATAGATTACGTGGGCATAATCCCTTTTAAGGGGGGTAGAGCGAAAAACCGCTTAGTGTATGTTTCACGTATCAAATACGTAAACTATAATGTGCATAAAATAAATGAGAATTGATTTGGTGATTGGTACTTATGTTTGATAAACATTGGTATTCATTCATAGCCTAGTATGGTTATTGCGCACAAGTGATGCGAATACCATGTATATAAAAATATACCTATCTTGTTAACTCGTGTGTGAGTATACAAGGAGAAAGGAGTAGTAGAACTCCGGGGGAAATGAGAGTCCCTGTAGTATAGGTCTAATTGAAGTTAGACACGGCATTGCGATGCATGAGTCGGTATGAAACCGATGTAGAACCTAGAGGGAATTGAGTTCCCTAGGAAATTGTTTTGAGGCGAATTGAGAATGATTGGTGGATGGAACTCCACAAGTACTGTATTCCTTAGATAGATTATTTGAGATGAATGAGAATAATGGATGAAAGGAGTAATAGTTGATGAAATGAGCCCCATAGGTAGTGAATTCCCAGGTAAGGTATTTGGAAGTAAAATTGAGGAGGATTGATGGACTGATTCTATATCCTTTGGAGATGTATGAATTTATGAGTATGACTAGGAAGAGTAAAAAGATAGAAAATGGAAATAATTGAATTATTTGATTGTTTGAAATTGATGTGGGAAGTCGAACTTGATCCTGATCAGATCAAGGGAAACCGAACATAAATTGGGGTGGAAAGATAGTTCAACACTGATGCTGATCACATCAGGGTCGAATGATTCTTGAAGCTCACTGCTGGAAAAAAAAGAATAAACAACGCCCCTTTAACAACGGTTATATTGTAAATCGTTTTTTTATCATAGGCCGGACATCTTAAACAACGCTTTGTTTACAAAGCGTTGTTTTTGTTATGAAGCCCAAAGTAAAAAACAACGCTTTGTTACAAAGCGTTCTTTAAAGATACATGTATAAAAAACGCTTCAGAAATGAAGCTTTTATAAAAAATAAAAAAACGCTTCACTTAAGAAGCGTTCTTTATGTTACCTGAATTATATCCCTCTCGCCCAGTCTTCTCATCAATCAAATCGCGACTGTTCCCCTACCACTCTCTGTATACGCTCTCTGTAAACACGCTAAGCTAGATCTCAATCCAAACCATCCTAAATTAAATTTCATTTCGATTCCGCCGCGGCACGCCTCTTCTCTTCCCCTTTCTTCTATATGCGCTCGATCGCCATCTTCACTAGCTTCTAACATTTCTCTGCAACCCGGCGGCCAAACTGTTGATGCATGCGTCGATATCAATCGTCGGCGCTCGAGCTCTCTCGCTATCGGTAATATTATTGAGCTGCAAACACATATATGCCTATCGATCCTTTAGTTCATATATATACTCTTCAGTAATTAATTTTGATTTGCAAATCGCACGAACAGGGAAAAGACCCTATCGCACGCACGGCGGCGTCTGGATTACAACCGGCCCCAAGTATAGCGAAAGGAACAACATACATGCGCGCTAGATCTGTCGGCTCCATTCTTGTGCTGATGAGGTAATTTTGTAAACCGAACTTCTTAATCAGGAAAAATATACATCCTCTGTTTGTTTGGGATTAAGGATTAATGCGTCTGTTTGTTTGTGATTAAGGCATGAAATATATTGTGTGTGTATTGTTTGGGAATAATTTTGCATGCAAACAAACTGTGGTGCGCGCATTTGTTGTTAACCTATGTGTGCTTGCAAACCAAACTTGTTAATCGGGAACATATACACTCTGTTTATCTGTTTGTTTGGGATCGATTAACGGCGTGAATAAAGTGTGTACGTGTGTTTGGGAATAACTTTGCATGTAGACCAACGGACTTGCGCGCTGGTTTTTATAACTATATATGTGCTGATTGTTGTTAATCAGACGTGTTTGTTGTAGTTTATATGTGCTGATTTTTACTTGCTGGTACAATTAATGGACTTGAGAATTAATGTGTAATATAATGCGTTTCGGCATGCATACAAATATAGTATATATGGCAAAATTAATTTGGTTAGATTTATAGGGTGTATTAATTAATGCTATATATTATATTATAGTATAATCTAGGGTGCAAATATTAGATGACTATAGGATGTATTAATTGGTTACAAAGACATAGCATTACGGCAGCTTGCCTAACGTATTCCCCTTCCCCATATTGCTTTTACCTTAACATCCACCCAGAAGTTTATCTACGTTTCTACCAATACCAACATCAAAAACTTTTAAGTTCCTTCACATTCTTCTCAGAGTTGTTATCTGGTCAAGCTAGGCATTCCAATTAACCCTCTAATGTTTTGGAAATCTATATGACCACCATTGGCCATATTAGAGACCTCTAGCGCTACTTACAGCTTCTTAATTCTTGTAGTTATTATTTTAGTATCCCTTTACATTTTTTGGCTAGCGCCTATGACCTTCGATCGTCATCAACCTATAATAAAAAAAATTGAACTCGGACGGGCCCCACCAACTTTATTTTCCTTCTCGACCTTTCTTCTCTCCTTTTCGATTCCTTTAGTCACCTCTGACTAGTATGTAGCTGTAGAAGCTTCAGTAGACCGAGCAATCAGAACTGGACAGCACTGAAACATCACAGAGAAAATCGGATAAAAAGTCAGACGAATTTGGTCGATGTAGACGGTTTTTGCCTCTGTTGAAGATGAAAGTACCGACGATCATGATGATTCTTCTACTGATACAAAAGAGACAGAAGAAGAAAAACATGGTACAAAAGAGACAGAGGCAGATATAGATGAAAGGATGAATGAGAACTCAGAAATAGAGAGGTTGAAGAAATTGGCTAAATAGTTAAGTGAGGCTGCCACGAAGTAGAGTCCGGTGGCGATTAACGGACAATAAGTGACAACTTTTATGTTATATTTAACCATAGTAGAAAGTTATCTACTAAGGTTACATTTTAACATAAAAGCTGTCACTTATTGTGCATAAAAACTGTCACTTATTGCTATCATTTGTTAAAGTCACTTAGCATGCAAACCCAGGGGAATCATACTTAGAGGGAATCTCTCAATCTTTTTAATTGCCAAGAGTTTTTCATCTAGTTTTTTTTTTAAAGGTATGATGCACCCACATCAACAATGTGTGGCTAGTATTCCAATTGACTGCATGCAATCTACAGCCATTCATGTCCAAGTGTTGAAGATTCTCCGACCTATCGATGTTCAAAACTGAAAGAAGATGCGAATTCAATCCAAACTGAAGATGGAGAAGTGTCTACCTTCTCCACCTCAGTTTCCATCCAGAAGTCATGAAACTCATCAACCGGGCGATCTGGTACCACTTTATCTTCATATAGTCCCCCATGCCACCATATAATCGACTAAGGTTCCTCTTATACTTCTGATACAACTACTCTAGAAAACTGTTTTCTTCATTCAAGGTCATGAAGTATGCCGGTAATTATTCGTTAATCGCCACTGGACTCTACTTCGTGGAAGCCTCACTTAACTATTTAGCCAATTTCTTCAGCTCTCTGTTTCTGAGTTTTCATTCATCATTTCATATGTATCTGCCTCTGTCTCTTTTGTACCATATTTTCTCTCTTCTGTCTCTTTTGTATCAGCAGAAGAATCATCATGATCGTCGGTACTTTCATCTTCAACAGAGGTAACAACTGTCTTAGCGAATTGGAAATTTCTTCTCAGGTACGTATTATAAGTACTTTTGTGTTTGAATTGGTGATTTAATTATTTGTGCATGTTTGGATAAGTTTAAATGGTGCACACTTAATCGCTTTATAATTCTGTTGTGTAGCTTGTTGATTGCCGATCGATCTGAAGTTTGTCAATAAGGAGAGGGCGCACACATATGTTGAAAGCACTAATTGATCAGAAGAAGTCATGAGTCATGATCTATCTTTTCTTTTTTTTTCAAATGGTTGTATTGTACATGTTATGATCGAAGTACTTGAACCATTTTTAGTATTTTGGTTAACTAGCTAGTTACAAATGTTGTAGTTGATCGATACTACACTTAAGCGTATGTGCGCTAGCTGGTATATAATATTAATGCAAACAAAAGTACTGCTGTTGATCTATATATTAATTAAAATTCACCAGTTTGGTTGATGATGGTATATACAATGCAAACAGGTTTTGAATGATTTTGTGATTTTAATTTTGTGTTACGCGTAGGGTAATAAATTGTATAAAAAATAAAAATATAAAAAAAGGACCATATAAGAAACGCTATATGTATAAGCGTTTCTTATACTCTCGCGCCAAATGACATAAAGAACGCTTATCTTGATAAGCGTTTTTTATAAATCTTCATAAAGAACGCTTATAATAAGCAAGCGTTTTTTATAGTCGGACATAAAGAACGCTTCAAGGTGAAAGCGTTCTTTATGCCTCGTAGATTCCCGCCGCCTTACCCACTTTAAAAAACGCTTTAGCGATAAGTGTTCTTTTAAATTAATGTATAAATAACGCTTACAACGCGTTCTTTAAGAGGCTCGACCATTTGCGTCGCCGACATAAAATACGGTTATAAAACGTTCCAAAAGACAAATAAAAACGTTTGTTTATTCCTTTTTTCCAGCAGTGGCTCCCCTCAAGTGGTCACAAGTAAATCACGTATAGAAAGATGTAATGAACATAAATTGGAATTTTGAGTTGTTGTGTTTCAGAAAGATTTTCTATAGTGGTTGTTGCGAAAGGATTTTCCTTCAGACTTGAGAACGAGGATTTGTTGGAAGCTTATACCGGAGAACGGTGGTAGTGTATCGTGTTGTATTATTCCAAGGGCAGAGGGACGTAGAGAAGTCCTGTGTCTAGATGACCTGAGTGCCTGCGGGATCATATGGAAGAGTATTATGGCATTACTTTGGGATAGTCTTACATGTATGTACGTATAATCTTGTATTGTAAAACTCAATGGTTGGTAGTAATGCAGATCGGAGGAGTGATTGTAGTACTTGCATGGTATTGTATGAGAGACCCTGTGTAATGGATTTGTGAATTTGTATGTGTATGATCTTTGGCATTAGACATGTCTGAATGAGTGGAGATAGTAATTCTTCAACTTTGAACAACTTTGAGGGCAAAGTTCCTTAAGGGGGGTAGATTGAAATACCCCGAACTTAATTATAGTGATTTAAATTATTCTAATATGGTATTTAAGGGACTAATTGTGCCTAAGGAATATTGGGGAAGGAAAAAAACCAAAAGGAAGAGAAAAACGCTTAAAAGAGAGAAAAATGTAAAAATGAGTGTTACATAACCATAGGAGTTATGGGACCTTGACTAGGATCCTAGGTGAATTCCTAAGGCTTATTTATGCCTAAATAGTATGTAGAAACAATTCCCGAAGAAAACGGATCCATAAAATGGATTAAAACCACAAACGAACCTTAAAGCGCGTTTTTCGAGGAAACCGGGAAAACACGACTTTAAGCGGGTTAAATAGACTCGTAAAAATTATAGTTAATCAAATAGCTATAATTAAAAATTAGTGAATGTCTAGAACCATTAAAATTAATTAAACGAGAAAATTCCGGAAAACAAACACCGGTGAGTGAATAGTGTAAAAACGAGTACTTGAGGGGTATAAATTGTAATAAGCGCCAAAAATACTTCCCCATTAGCAAATTAAAAAGCTGGATCCTCCTCTCTAGGGTGTGCCACGTATTTTTATCAGCCTCCCCCCTCTCTTATTTGCTTTAAGTCATAAGAAGACAAAGAAATAAAATAAGAAAAAGAAAATAAAGTACAAAAGGTACTTTACTCTTCTCTCTCCTCCCATTCTACTCTCTCTCACGTACTCCCTCCTTCTTTTCTGAATCTTCTTCTTCCTCCCAGCCTAAAATGGCGATTTGAACAAGCTTCCACAACTCCTCTCTTCACCTCCATTTTTGAAGGCTCAAACAGGCTCCAAAAATTACAAAATTGTACCATTGAACTCCCCTCACTTAGGAGATCAATTCCCTCTTTTCAAAATTCGAAAATCATCACTTTCATCTCCATGGGTGTAGCTCTTCTTGAAGCTTGAAGGTGACCATTTGAAGCTCCTTCATCTCCTTGTTAATCTAAGGTAAAAAGTAACCCAAAAACTCTCCTCATAACCTTCCTTTTTACCACCAAAAATTCCAAGCATTGAGCTCCATTGTTGTTCTTGTTCCAGCTGGATTTGGTTTCAAGATGGGGGCTGGAATCATGTTATCTTGCTGTTCAAACCTTCATTTAGAAGTCTCAATGTAATACTCCCTTAGAACTTTATGTACCCCCTTGTGTATTAGGGTTTAAATTATGGAACTAGGAATTTATTAGTGTTGATTGTGGTGTATACCTTGGACATGGGTTATGGCTTGGTCAATTTGGAATCAAGAAACAAAGGAGAAGGAAAGAAACAAAGAAAAGAAGGAAGAAGAAAGGAAAAAAAGAAAGCTAGCAATTCAAGGTAAATGAGCTAAACCTTGAGCTACTTTTGTTGTTGTAGAAAACAGAATTTAAAGCTTATGTAAGAGGAGAGTACATTGTTTGGGTATTGGTTAGGTTGATGTACATTAAGTAAAGGATTGAGTTATATTAAGTGTGGTTTGAATGACGGTTGAAGGCTTGGAAGCCAAAGGGAAATAAACATGTAAGTGGAGGAATTAATTGTGTTATTGGTGTGAGAATGATGTAGCCATTGGGATTGTTTGGATGAACTGAAAATGTGGTGACAATGATGGAATTTTGGGGGGAACCTCTGTCGAAATTACTTGGGAACTAGGTGACTTTAGTGTTTTATGAGGAGAAAGAACCTAGGGGTGACTAGGTGTGATTAGAGTAAAGTTTGAGTAACTAATCACTTTGGGAACTATAGTTGAAGAAGATGATGTAAGTTGTGTATTGGAAGTGCATTAGTGTGGAACATGGATTGAGTAAGAATGAGGAGCAAAATCTGTAGCATAGAAGACTAGAGAATAAGTACAAGTTCTTGGAGAATGTAAGTGTGAAATCTATGTAATTTAAACATGAATTGAGTAAGAGTTGGGTAATGAATTGGACCATAGATTAGAGCATGATTAGGAGTGTTTTAAGTGTTTAAACATGTAGAAAACAAGTGGAAAGATTAGGGAATGATTAGGTGTGGATTAAGGTGGAGTTGGGGTTGATGAAAATGGAGTTTTAGCACTTTTAGCAGGGTCAGGGACTTAGGGGCCGGACCAACACGAAAAATGCCCTGAAAGTTCAAGTTCATAAAATATAGGGTCCGGACTAGGGACCCGGACCATGTCCCGGACCAATGTAGAAAAACCCCCGAAATTAAGTTATGTAGTGGTCCGGGACTAGGGACCGGACCATGTCCCGGACCAGGCACAAAATTTACCCGTATGTGTTTTTAAGGCTTTAAATCATAGGGCATTGATGGGTATTGGTCTTAGATGATGTTTAGGACTTTTTTGTGACATATAAATGTCCCTAAGATGTATAAACAAGTTGCTAGAAGTGAGTGAGAAGTAAGTAACAAATGAACAAGTTTGATATGTAAGGAGTAAGTAATTGTAAGTCAGGAAACTCTAAAGATTAAAAGAGTTAGGTTATGTTAGAGAATTAACCGTCCGACTCCGTCGTGTACGTTATAGGATAAAAATTGTTGGACTCCGAAGGAAAGTCGGGGATCGAACAACTACGGTGAACGGTATGATTTTCTCATGCCCCGTATGCTACCTTGGCTACTCTAATTTGTGTGTTTGTGTGCTATGTGATCACCTAAACAAGATAAAACGCACGAATCGGATTTATTACACCTTCTTGTACTTGTAGTGTATTGCTTATTGCTGATAGTATTTGAACTCTTAGTTTGTATAATTCATGAAATGTAAGAATGATGATGAGGTGCTTGAATGTGGTTATGCAATTGTGCTAACCCTTGACTTAGTGTTGTGAATTGATTCTCACTAACTCACTAACTATGTAACCCCTCTAACTTTGAGTAAATTGGTAAATTGGAAGTATGTAAGAAGCCCGATATAGTTTCGGTCACGCGTGAGGATGAGGAGACACAAGAGGTTGGATCCGATTCCTGGCCTTAATCTTTTCCACGGTCCAAACCCCTTAAATGGGTAGCAACCTGGATTGGTGAGCCACCCTAAAGCCCGGTGGTGGGACGGTGTAGTCCCTGCCCGGAGGTCACACCGACTTAACTTGAGTATAATGTAAGTAAGTAAGTATTTGTATGAGTAAGACAAAGGCTGGTGTAAGCCGTATGGTCCCAAGTAAAAGAGTAAAGAACATCCGATTAACCTGGATGGGTAACTGGCTAACAAAGAAGGAAGTACGGATTTGTGAAGTGTATTACCTTGATTATTGACTTGTGTATTGTATCCCATTGTAAGTACGGTATCCTTGTGTGTATGTACCTTGTATGATTGTAACGTTGTATGTAATTGCATGTATGTATGTATAAAATGAACCGCATGTATTCGACCAAGTAGTCAGCGTACCCCCGTTAGCACGCGGGGTATGCGAATTTCATATGCAGCTTTTGTTGAGCCCCTTGGGGCACTGTTTTATTTTTCAGGTACCCAAGAAGTTTGATGGTCGATGTGTGAGACCGCTTAGCTGTGCTTAGTAGCTAGGATTAATTTGGTTATTGTAGTAAGTTGTATGCGGGCTTGTAGCCCATTTGAATTGTTGGTGTACCTAGTGGTACACCCTTATGTACTTGAAGGCATGTAGAATTGTGTGAGAACATGGTAGGAGGTTAGACTCTGAATAAGTATGTATAGACTTGTAAGAATATTGTAATTTGGATGGTAAACAAGTAGACTCGGTATATAGAATGGCAGTATTGAACAATGTATTGAATGGAGAATTGTTGTACTTGGTTTGTATGTGAAGTATGGATTGTATTTGTTTTAGTACTCGGGTATTCCGGTCCATCAGACCGATGCTGTAGTGAAAGTAGGCCTTGTTAGTCACGTGGGTGGCTAACGGCATTGTATCACCCGCCGATGAGTATGGATTATCCGCTGCGTAAGTATGGAAGTACGAGGTGATTAGACGGTAATGGCGGGATTAGCGATAGGGGTGTTACATCCTACCTCCACATTCAAACATTCATAGGCCCGTCCTAAGTCCTACCTCCACATTCAAACATTCACAGGCCCGTCCAGAGTCCTACTGTAACACCCTTCTCCTTAAACACGTAATAATCCCTCACGTAGCAATAAATAAAACGTCTTACAGCGGAAGAAATAATAACAACAATAATACTCACTCGGGTGTCACGGCCATTACTCGCCCATGCGAGTAACGAAGCCAAACTATATCCAACAACCAACAAAACAAACTGCTAACCGCCGTGATAACGAGATAACTCCTATACATCATACTAAGTCCTACACTGGTACGGCGCGAGGGGAAAAAGACGGTTCAAACTGTCTAAAAACGACGGTTTTGAACCGTCTCTTATAACGTCGTCGTTTATCAGAGATTGTTTTAAACGACGGTTCCGAACCGTCGTTTAAGATGATATTAAGGCGCGCATCTTGGGGACTTTAAAAGACGGTTATAATAAAACCGTCTTTTAAAGCCATGTTTCAGCGCGCGTAAACCATGGTTATAAGAGACGGTTTTATGATAACCGTCTTTTAAAATCGTAGTATATAACACGGTTCTTTACAATAACCGTCGTTTATAGACTTTTGGCGGTGGCGCCAATTTTAGTATAAGCGACGGTTTCTTGTGAACCGTCTTTTATAGTGTTATTTTTTTAAAAAAAAATTTTCTGTTTTTTTCTTTCTCTCTGTAATCATTTGTAATCACAAATGATTACATCCACAAAAGCAGGGTAACATAGCAGCATTCCCTCTGTACAACAATCATATTTTACCAAAATATGTAATGTGTGACATACTTCACACACAAATTGTCATTGCAATTTAAAAAGCTATCACAATGACGGCATCAGCTAGCCCAACAGTTTAATCGATATTTTTACACACTAGTTAAACAAAAAAGTCAGGGGTAAAACACATAATGACAGGACAGTCTTGTAGTCACCCTCTTTTTTGACCTCCCAGTGCTATCCATGATATCATTTTCCTCCTTTGAAACACTTGACGATAAACAAACACATCTGCTCTCTAACTAATTGCAGATCTCTGACGGAGTAAGTTTTTCCGAGTTCTTGAAATGTTCTCGAACCTGTAGAGAACAAGATAAACAAATATGTATGTAAAGACACATATTTATTTGTTTTAAACAAAAATGATAGACAGATTTATAAAATGTATATGTGTAATGGAAAGTATAATATACCTCTTCATCTTTTGTGAGCTTCTCTATGTTTAAGACAATTTCCAACATGTATCGCATTACATAGTAACCACAACTCTTAGAGTCCTTTTGCCTTGGACACTGACAAGTATTTAGAAAACAAAACAAACAGTCAAAAATAGCAAATTACGACTAACACAATAATGATAAATAACTGTACCTCAAGATGAACAATTGAAAGGTTGTCAAACTGTTGAAAAACCGTCTTCATATAAGCACTGTTAAGTTCAAAAATTAAATCATTAATTCCGGTTCATCATATTATATAGACAAACAATAAGTTGCATTCATTAACTAACACTTACGCTTTGAACAAGTCGTCGATTTGCAACTCACGATACATTCGTAATGGGTCAAGCACAAGTAATTGTGATGTTGCCGTGGAGAACAGAAGGAGTACCCAATGGTTGCTACGATTGTAATTTTGAAAAGAGTTATCATATAATAATACAATAAGTCACAAACTTAACAAAACGAATTAAATGCAAGAGGGATAGTATTACGCACGTCTGATGGAAAGGAATCATCACGTATCTACTACTGTTTTGAACAGCCTTCGTTAATCCATGCGACACATAGTTCCTGTATCCGGCCGGGTCTCTGTTTGCAGAATCCAGTGATGTTGTTTCAGGGCATAAGAATGTCACCAAATCTCCAATTTTTTTATGACGCAATCTAGCTTTCAGATACCTTCAACAAAAAAATAATAATTAAAGGTGGAATAGCAAAACAAAAACATAACAAGGTAGTCCTTAAATTACAAGTTATTTTATTTAAATTTATTTTCGAATGTAAGAAACTAAAAGTAACACTTACAGGGAATATGCTTGGATGATAGATATATTCAACAAATCTCTGCACAGCATCTCTTTGATGTCCTCAAAATTTATTATTGTTCTTTGATCCGCTTCGTAATGGAAAAGCCACTCAGGTAACAACACTGACACGCTAGTCATATGCAGACTCTTTTCCAATATCAGTTCATACAGCATCTTCTCATACTTCGCGAAATGCTTGGTCACAAAGGGGGGACACACAAACTTCTTTCGCTGAGCTTCAGTAGTTACCTCTGTCTGCATAGGTTCTTTCCCCTTGGATTTCTGGTTGCCCTCAGCCAACTGTGTGTTGTCTCGATCAACATCCATTGATTGGTTGATCTCTTCATCACGGTTTCCCAGTCTTCTCGTCTGATCAGGGATCTACCCAATCATATATAATACAAAGAACAAAGAAGTTAAAACAATGTATACATTAAAGGGAAAACAATTCATAAAAGATTTAGACATACCTCATCAGTGATGACAATAAAACCGACTGGCCATGGTACAATTGCACCCTTCCCATCAAATAGGGTCACTTTGCCATCAATATCCATGGGAAGAAAAGCATTCTCAAATCCATCAATGATGGTCTGCAGGATTACTCTAGCATAGAATGGGGGAAGACGCTTGAGATTAATCAATGTAGTTGATGCTGATTGTAGCACAGTACCGTATGCAGCATCAACAGGATAACCATCAAGCGTGATTTGCAGACGACATGTTTTTTGTTCCTAAAATAAGTAAAATTATAATTTAAATGTGAATAAGGCTAGTATTTTTTACAGTGATTCATTTACCATGACGAACAAGATTAATAGAGACATACTAACCTTTAGATTAGCAAACGGATACGGATCAGAAGGGGCGGTACAACTAGATGAAGAAGTCGGTCGGGTTTGATCAGTTTGTTGGTTTCGTCCTCCCAAAGCCTTTGAAACAACCTCATTCACCCTCCGATCTACAAGTGCAGACACCTCATGCTCGGACAGACTTTTGGAGGTGGACTTTTCAAAAACAAATTTCTGACGCACTTGTCCCCCGAAACCCCTAACCCTTCCAGGATGATCCTTTAATCCAAGAAGTTGATTCAGCGGATCATTTTGACTTGGTGGAGCAAATATATCTATCTCCCCTCGCTGGGAGGCTTCAGCCTAGTAAGATGATCCAAAAAATAAGCAATAAGTTATAAATTGTAAAAAATAAACTGTTAAACACAACTGTTATTATTGAACAAGTTAAACACTTACAATCTGTGCAGCCAACTCTGCTGTCTCTGGTCGCGGGTGTACTATCTTCCCATCCTTATCTACTTTTGAGTGACCCAAAACGTAAAGCTGAACTCGGTTGGCTTCATACACAGTGTCGATGGGAACTTCAATGCCATCATCATTCTTTTTTGTGAGCAAACCGGCATCTTTCCACTTGGGAATGCTACCAGTGTATCCCTTCCGGCCCATATACTGCTGAAATCTATTTTTTCCTCGGTTTGCCCTTGCTTTTTCTTGAACCTCCTATTAATACAAATCATTAAATGAAAGTATTAAAACAATATACACACATATTAAAGTTGGTGTTATTAAAATTTACATTCAAACTTAAATTTAATAAGGCATATACCTTGAATTGCTCCGTCGTGTGAAACTCCTCGAACTCTTTCCATTCTTCCTCTGTGATCATGCCATCATAAAATATCCATGGTGGCACATCACGCGATTTCCTAATCCAATTTGCCACCAAGAAAGATCTGAACTGCCTCGCCCGTCCAGCTATGAGTGAAAGAACCGTCGCCCGCGCTTCATCTGGTATCTTGTACCGTTGTTGTACTTGCTGCCACATTGATTCTTTCACTTGCTCATCCTCTTGTTTCCAATATTTATTAATTGAGCAACGGGACTTCGCAAGATTTCCTAACATGCTTGCGAACTCCGCTTGACAGTCTCCCCAGGCTCTGAAGTATTTATCCCAAACTAGATTAATTTCTTTCTTCAACCTCACCCCTCTGCTCGGCCCCCTACCCCTTCGTTTGTTTGACGGTTTCTCTGTCTGGGGCTGCTGCTGTGGCTGCTGCTCAGGTGGCTGCTGCTGTGGCTGCTGCTGTGTAGCTGCTGCTGTGGCTGCTGCTGTAGCTGCTGCTGTGGTGCTGCTGTAGCTGCTGCTGTGGCTGCTGCTGTGTTTGCTGCTGTGTCTGCTGCTGTGGCTGCTGCTGTGTTTGGTGCTGTGAGAGATTTTTAGCTCATCACAATAAAGTCTAGCTCATCCATATCGATGTCCATTTTGATTCCTGCATGCAATATAAATAGAAGATTTAGTTAATTACCAAGTAAATGAAAGTAAGAAATTATAAATACAAAAACAAAACTATCAATAATAGTAGACATAAATACAAAAATAAACTATCAAAAAATGAAGATATAAGCTCACATTAATCAATCCACATTCCTTCGCCATGGTCAGACCGCACAAAATTTGTAACACGGTCCAACTCTGGTAATTGAATCGAAAGGCTTGGTATTTCATCTTGCATGTCGTATTCATCCTCATCGACCACACCATCCACACCAACTATTCCTCTTTTTCCTTGAAGTACAAAGGACCATCTAGGATTAGATTGGTCAGAAATGTAATATACCTGTTTCGCCTTAGTTGCAACAACAAACGGCTCAACTGTGGGTGTTGCACCACTAAGATGAACTAGTTTCATACCATGTTTCTCCTCACGGTAACCATTTCTGTTGTCAATCCAGTTGCAACGAAACACACAAGTCTCATATGCGGTGTAATCTAGAACCCAAATATCTTGTACACGACCGTAATATGATTGTTTCAACTCCACTGGATTTTGACCCATACCTGTGACATTATTGTACATACTCTGGTAAGCAACCACATTGATGCCACTGTTTTGATTCATTGATTTTTGATCTTGCCGTTCCGTATAAAAAGTGTAGCCATTTACGTCATACCCTTCGTATGAAACAACGTCAAGATTAGGACCAAGTGCCAACGTCTTCACTAATGCAGGCACTGTAGTTGACTGGTTCGAAAAAACTTTATCCTTGAACCATTTCACAAACGTTTTATTCTGCTCCTGTTTTAGTCTAATGTCACTCATTGTTGGATTTTGTGCTCTGAGCAGAGTCAGGTGCATTTCAAAATACGGTTCTACAATTTCAAGGTGACTCAGCACAACTAAGTGAGCTTTGTTAAGGGTTTCAATATCAATTCTCTTCATTTTTCTCCCAACGGTACCGTGTCCCTGGAGTCTTCCTTCATGTCTAGATTTAGGAAGACCAATGGATTCAACATCTTCCAAATAGTGAGTACAAAAATCAACAACTTCCTCTGTTATATATCCCTCTATAATACTTCCTTCAGGACGACGACGGTTTCATTTTTCTCTTCAATATACCCATGTACCTTTCAAAAGGATACATATAACGAAGATATACAGGTCCACACTCTTTAATCTCTCTGACCAAATGAACCAATAAATGAACCATGATGTCGAAGAATGAAGGAGGAAAATACATCTCCAACTGACACATCGTGACAACAAGAACAGCTTGCAAATTGTCTAGATTATCCACATCGTGAACTTTAGCAGATACTGCTTTGAGAAACACGCAAAGGTTGGTGATTGCGTTTCTCACCGCATCAGGTAGGATCCCATGAATTGCAACGGCTAAAAAGTCTTGCATTAACACATGATAATCATGGGATTTCATTCCAACTAATTTCAGATCAGACATTGAAACAAGATTTCTTATGTTAGACGAATACCCTGATGGCACCTTGATATTGTGGAGGATATTGCACAGACTATGCTTCTCCTGTTTAGACAATGTGTGACATGCAGGAGGTAAGAACGTGCGTTTCCCACGTTCTTGTGGCCAAAGATCTTCCCTTATTTTCAAATCAATCAAATCTTTTTCCCCTTTATGTGATCTTTGGTCTTGCCTGGTATGTTCAAGAGGGTTCCCATAACACTTTCTCCCACATTTTTTTCGACATGCATTGCATCAATACAATGTCTGACATCTAAATGTTGCCAATACTCAAGTTCCCAAAAGATTGACTTTTTTTTCCATACACTTTTCTCGGTGTTTCTTGTCGAAGGACCAAAGTTGTTGACAATATTTTGCACCTTTTTATACACCTCTGAACCTGGTAAAGGAGGACGAGACACACTGTGATCAGTCTTTCCGTCAAACTCAATCGACATCTTGCGATATTTGTGGCCCTTTGGAAGCATTTTACGATGACCCATGTAAACATTCTTACCACTATGTTTCAAGCGGATATTTGATGTATGCTCACCACAAATAGGACATGCACATGCACCTTTGACTGTGTAACCAGAAAGATTACCATACGCAGGAAAGTCATTGATTGTGCAATATAACATAGCACGCAAGTTAAAATTCTCTTCCCAAATGAGTCATATACCATCACCCCTTCATTCCACAAGAGTTGTAGGTCATCTATCAATGGTTGTAGAAAAACATCTATTTTGTTGCCCGGTTGTTTTGGACCAGATATCAAAAGTGACAACAAAATGTGTCTAGGTTTCATACACAACCAAGGGGGAAGATTGTAGATCATCAATAATACCGGCCACGTGCTGTGTATGCTACTCAATGTACCGTAAGGGTTCATCCCATCAGTACACAGACCGAGTCTCAAGTTTCTTGGATCGCGAGCAAACTGAGGAAATTTCATGTCAATGTTTTTCCACTGGGACGCATCAGCCGGATGTCTCAACTTTCCATCATTTTTTCTGTGAGTCGAATGCCACCTTAGATTCTCCGCATCTTTATCAACTGCAAATAGACGCTTCAATCGTGGTATTATGGGCAAATACCACAACACTTTAGCAGGGGATTTATCCTTATGACGACCAGTGCATTCATTTTGGTTTTTCCTCGCATAACGTGATTCCCCACATTCTGGACATCTATCAGCAAATTCATTATCCTTCCAGTACAAAATGCAACCAGATGGACAAGCGTGGATCTTTTTGTACCCCATACCCATTGGACACATCAATTTTTTGGCTTCATAAGTCGATGTTGGTAAAACATTATCCTTTGGTAGTATGGTCTTCATCATCTGTAAGAGAGCACTGAAACTCACATCACTCCAACCAAATTTTGATTTTAGATTGAAGAGTTTCAAGACTGCGCTCAATTTACTCAATTCTGTAGGATCACACCCCGAATACAGCGGTGTTTTGGATGAATCCAGCAAAGTCTCATAGGTGTCTGGCCTATTGTAAAACTCTTGTTCAACATCTTCCAGCATTGCAGCAATGTCATCGTAATCTGGTTCATTGTCTACTATGTCGTGGTCATCGACCACAATTGTTTGATTATCTTCAACTTCCTCTTGTTCATTACACATGACATCTACCGCCCTCTGACCATGCCACCGGACTATATCTTCATAGTCTTTTGTAAAACCACGACGAATCAAATGTTCCTTTATTTTTTCTATCCCTCGATACTTCAAATAGTTTCTGCAGTCTATACAAGGACAAAATATGTAACCCTTGTTGGCAGGGCAGGAGTCAGATTATCGACCAAAACATTGCAAAATTTGTCAACTCCCTCAAGAAACTTGTTATCCAAATTTCCGCTGTACATCCATGAGTTTGCCATCTGATATCCTTTAAAATATTGTTTAGCGCCACATGTGAAAACCCAAGGGCAAAATGAAGAATTAATAAAGCAATAATCACGGCAAAAGAATTGTTGTGATGAAGACGAGGATATGGACTGTTAAGTTTGTTGACTTTGTATCTTTGTCAGTCACGACGAGGATGAACAAAAGGAAGTCTACTTCATTGTGGAGAGGAATAAGGCGTTCAATGGAAGGTGGGAAGATAAAATGTTATATTTACAAGCTATTCTTTAAATGATAGAAACTAAAGGAGAGAGATAAAATGTTATATTGCAAGCTATGCCCTATTAATACTAAATAGTAAAAAGATATATATTTCGAGTGTATTCAAGTATATCCTGGACGGGTAATTAACTACATATGTTGCATAAGCATATATTACTTAAGGAACACATTTTAAATGTACCTTATTCGATGCAGATGATAAGCGTAATAGTTTGGTGATGAGCAATTGTGAGAAATCCAATCAGATTAACTCTGTTTAAGAAAATAGAAAGTAACAGTACAAAAAATTGTAACTACAATTGTAGTGCAAATGTGATAGTCAAAACATAATAATGCAAACAGCAAAAACAGAGGCGAAGTAGTGCGTTTTAAGAAGGTAAAAATTATTGTAACATACCTTAAAAATGCAGGAGTACAATGGTCAAATTTTCAGAAGTGAAAAAGAGCAGCAGTTTTCCAGCAGCAGTTCTTCATCAACAGTAAATTAGGAGCAAATCAGCAACAAATAAGAATAGCATTAACAAATCATCAAGTGCAGGTAAAAATCAAAATATAGAAAATTTCACAAGAAAATTTCGGCATGGTCTCCCCTGTTTTTCTTTGTTTTCCCGGTTCTAAGAACCTCCACAACTTCTCTCAATATGATACCATTCAACTCATCAAGCGTATCACTAGCAATTGCAACCAAATAATCTAGTAGCTTAGGCAATTAAGGATCAAAATTGGGCGCACGAGCTTCCGGTATCTTCCATAATGCAACATTAAATGTACCTTATTCAGCAGCCCGGTGAGAATATATGCCACAGAGAAGATGCAGCAGCCCGGTGATTATTATCACTGTAGAGGAGGGGTCAAAATAAGAGAATGAGATTGCAGAGCTTATGTGTATTCTTAACTGAAGCTGAAAAGGACTGAAAAAATTACCAATGGTTGCTACGAACACATATCTGATCGCTCACGTACTTGACTGGTTAATCATCCCTGAATGCTGCATTACCGTATACAAAACAAGTCATAAGCCCTATTACTATGTAGTCCATCATGTATCATCAACTTGTAGATTAATAAGCACCAATCAAGATGAGGTAGGAGGTATGTTCTGTATGTACTTTCTTCATGTTTGATAGTGAGATTGAATGTAAAGTTTATCTTTCATAATAAAATAGGATACTTACATCCACTTGATGGATTCGGTTGAGTAAGTGTAATTAGTGAAGGACATATTTTATAAAAGGTGGATTAATACTCTTCAACTATTCATCAACACTAAATTAGGAGCAAATCAGCAACAAAAAAGAATAGAATTAACAAATCATCAAGTGCAGGTAAAAATCAAAAGATAGAAAATTTGACAAGAAAATTTCGGCATGGTCTCCCCTGTTTTTCTTTGTTTTCCCGGTTCTAAGAACCTCCACAACTTCTCTCAATAGGATACCATTCAACTCATCAAGCGCATCACTAGCAATTGCAACCAAATAATCTAGTAGCTTAGGCAATTAAGGATCAAAATTGGGCGCACGAGCTTCCGGTATCTTCCATAATGCAACATTAAATGTACCTTATTCAGCAGCCCGTGAGAATATATGCCACAGAGAAGATGCAGCAGCCCGGTGATTATTATCACTGTAGAGGAGCGGTCAAAATTATAGAATTAATGAGATTGCAGAGCTGTGTGTATTCTTAACTGAAGCTGAAAAGGACTGAAAAAATTACCAATGATTGCTACGAACACATATCTGATCGCTCACGTACTTGACTGGTTAACCGTACCTGAATGCTGCATTACCGTATACAAAACAAGTCATAAGGCCTATTACTATTTAGTCCATCATGTATCATCAACTTGTAGATTAATAAGCACCACATCAGCTGCTCTTGAAGTCAATTCTCAACTCAGCCTATTTTTCTCTTCTTTCAATTCTGAACAGCAAGAATATAATGCTGATGTTCTTTTTTTCTTTTCTTGAAACAGCAAGACTTCTACTGCATATAATACTTAATCAATTACCTTCTAAAATCAACGCTGCTCATAGTAGCAGTATATCATAGAGGCAAACCACAACTATGCCATGGTTCTAGTTGGGTTTTTAGATTTGCAAAAATAGAAACAAACATCCAGAAACAAAATGTAATGAGCAGTGCAACAGTGTAAAGAATAGTGCATATTTCAGGTAAACCTATTGAAACTGTCTAATTAAAATTGACGTTAGAATCTATGGTTATAGAAACATACCAAAAGAGAGGAGTGAGGGCGATTTGCAGTTCCAGTGATCGATTTGTACGGAGGCGCAGACGTACGTGAGCAAAGCAGCAGTTCCAGTGATCGATCGCGATTTGTAATCTCGCGCACTAACAAGACAAGAAGAGAATGTAGACATGAAAAGAGAATTGAGAAAATCGCAGAGCAATATGTTCTTATCTTATATGTATAGTTTAATATCCCGCCGTTTCTTTCTATATATGTATATAGGGTTCAGAAAAACACCACATTTAGACAACACACATAATTGCAGGGAGCATGTATGTTTAATACTGTCGATTGAAACCAATATAACAATCCACACCCAGCATATCAAGAAAAATAATTCATCAACCATATTGAACAACAACATATTGGCTTTTTTCATACTCAGCCTATCAAGATCTTTAAGGGGGTTACAATATAGACCCGAACACAATCCACACCCCAGCACATCAAGAAAAATAATCATCAACCATATTGAATAACAACATATTCGTCAAACGTCAGTGTATATGCACCACAGTGTAAATTAAAGTCAGTGTATATGCACCAATATAGACCACGCAAAGAATTGTTGTTTTGCCAGTTATTAACAATGAAATATTACAAAATTGATAAACACATGGCGCATCAACAAGGGGCAATTTTAGCCCTGATCGATTGATGAAGAGAGGGCGCAACAACAAGGCGAAATTAACAGAGTAGAAGCGTAGAGTATATTACCGGTTCAGTGAGAAAACTGTTAGGTTACGGTGGAGGACATGGCGAGCAGAGAGAAGAGAGGGGGCGAAGCGCGGTGGTGTTGGGCAGCGGCTAGATCTAGTTGCGACGAAGCTGGGGGGCAGCGCGACTGGAGTTGTGCATGCGACTGATGGGCAGCTCCGGGATGAGGAGTAGGCAGCGACGGTGGTGGAGTTTAAGTTGATGAGCACCAGCAAGAATGGCGGAAGACGAGCACAGAGAGGGAGGTGAAGGTTCGACTGTGAGAGGCACAGAGAGGGAGGTCGACTGAGAGAGAGAGCTACGGTGGGCGAAATAAAAGGGGTAATAAGAGACGGTTCCTACAAAACCGTCGTTTATTATGTCTATTAAAAGACGGTTTATAAAACACCGTCGTTTATGATCTATTACCGCCGAAAACTTCACGCTTTTAAACGACGGTTGACCCCAAACCGTCTTTTATTAGTTGTTTAAAACGACGATTTATAAAACACCATCATTTAAGATCTAATACCACCGAAAACTTCACACTTTTAAACGACGGTTGTCCCAAAACCGTCTTTTATTAGTAGTTAAAACGACGGTTTATAATAGCCGTCTTTAAAACTTAACCGCGCGCCGAAAAAATAAAAATTTAAGACGGTTTTGTGTAGAACCGTCTCTTATAAGCCGTTTTGTTATTTTTTTCTACCAGTGTTGGTACGTTACCACCTACCTGACTAACTCACAAAAGGGTCTGTCAGGCCCGCAAGCTCCTTCGGAGTGCGGTCGTCCCACATCCCGTAATTGGGTACACTCGTAGTGCTCGTCACACACCTAGGTGAAGTATTCTATTGTCAACTCCCCTTGTATCATTCTATGATACTCACCGTGATTCTCTGGTTTGGTTTAAAAATCTAAGGTTTAAAAGAAAAGTTGTGGTTTTGAAAGAAAAGGTTTGTGTTTGAAATGAAATCTTGGTTTTGAAAGAAAATTTTCATGGTGTTGCCATGTCTAAAGTCTTGACCAAGTCCAGCTTCTTGCTGACTGGTGTGTTTGTTATTATGATGGTCAGGCCGTTAGGCCTTTCCATGGTTTCATCCTTCGAGTTCTTAGGTTCGGTAATCCTGTGATTGCTTCCATCTCCATGGTGGTACCTTTAGGAAGTACTTGTTAGTTGTTAAAAGGCTTCCAATTGCCTTGTAGTTGCTGCACTTGCCCTGGGCAAGTGCGCGGGTATGTCGGTTTTCAGGTTATCTTATACCGTTTACGGTATTGTTTTCATCCATATTTGGTGTTATATTGGATCTTCCTTTGATCCTTTGATCTTAGTGATCAATCTCCTGAGTACTTCACAGTGCTCTTGACAAAATTGTTATTAATTCGGGTGCTTTCCCGATCCTTGAGGTACCCCGTGTACCTTGCTCCGTTGCTCGTTCCCACGCCTTTACGGTGGTTACGAGGTGGTTGTTTGATTAATCCTTAGGAACTACGTCGTAGCCCTGTCGGCATATATTTAACTAAGTATTTCTGCCACTTGGCGCTATAGGTTTGGAGTTTTCCCTCCTCGATTAAATCCTTAGTCGGTTTGTATACCGTTAGTGGTATTATCCTGCGTTTGCAATCCGTAGACTCTATTGTCTCGGGTTTATTACTCCACTTTCCGCTTCACTGCGTAGTTGCGCTTCCCTTCTTGTTGGCTGCGCATGGTTCTCGCGACTGCGTAGCATGTCGCCCCATGGTGCCGCAAATTCCATTATCCTGCTGTTAGGATCTTCAATCTTCTGCCATTTTGTACGGTTATTGTCGTCGAAACGGGAACCGTCTTCGGGATATCTAGTTCTTGGAATCTACCGTATGACAGGTTCTTTCTCTATACAAAGTTTATTCTACGGCTGCCAGATCGGGTTTTCCCGAGTATGAGGGATCTTTCCATCTCTCTGGCATTCCTTCCCTTAACTTATAACGGGGGTTGCGGAGGGCGGGACTGGTTATGTAGGTACCCAGGTCACACTGGAAGTTCCTATCTAGCGTACCTCACACGCTAACACTCATCCCTTAGCCCTAAGTCTCTAATTCCTAACTCGGTATTTTCCTAAACTCGGTATTCAGACCATCAGAGCGATACTTCGCTCTGATACCACTTTTTGTAAACCCCTACCGGTAATCATACCATTATCCTCTGACATGTCTCATATATCAACAACAACACAGCGGTAGTTCCAACTCAAACGGGGGTGGAACAATGCCGTTAGTCACCCACGTGACTAACTAGGCCAATCCAAACTCAATCACTACAACAAATACAATATCGGTCTGATGGGTCTTATACCGAGTACACTATACAACGATACTTCCTTTACTTAAACAATTCTCAAGTCAATACAACCTTTAACACCACAATGTACAATACAATAACCATTCAATACATATACCGAGTATCTACAATTCCCAAGTTTTCAATGACCCTTCGGTCTTACAAATCCACAATACATAAATACAATTTCCTTAACAACTACCCATATCAATAACAACCCCGTCCTACTCTCGAACGGTGTCCGGCTTAGCTGTCAGACTCTTACAGTGTTCATACTCACTTCGGGTACCTTCACACTAAAAACGTTCCCCCTAGGGGGTCAGCTTACGCTGAATATGACTTCCGCATACCCCGCGTACTAGCGAGGGTATGCCGACTAATTGGTCGAGAGCATGCGGTTCATTTTAGCACAACAACATGCATACAACATACATTATATGTACATTCACAATCAAGTTCAACATTGAACACAAGCACTATCACACACATCAAGGGTTGGTTCAATATGTTCTTTAATTAGACTTGAGGGTTTCTACCTCACCATGCCTTACTCAACTACTCATGTACTACCCACTCCCTTGGGTACTCTTACTCACAATCTCAACAAGGTCTACAACACTCAACTCAATCCCCACTCAACTCAAGTTCCCAAGTCCCACAAGTCACCACTCAATTCTCAATACTCACATACTCGATTCCACACTCAATACTCAATACTCAAGTTCCCAAGTCAATACTCAATGCTCAAGGTACATGTTAAGTCGATCTCACGACCTCCGGGCAGGGTCATGCACAGAGACCACCACCGGGCTCAAATACAAATAGGGATATACAGTTAGCTCCTCAAATACTCACATGTCAAGTGCACAACCGGACTACTCAAATTCCCAAAACTCCATTATCGGAGTCAATTCACAATCTCAAGGATTAGCCTAGAAGTATCTCTCTCGATAGCATCTAATGGCTTAGGAATTCCTCAATGTCTAGTATTCTAAGATTTAAGGTTTCAACCCACTTATTGAATACTCTCACGTTCGGGACATTGCTCAGGTTAGTCGGTTCCTCTCATTGGGGTTCGACTATATTTCTAAGGGGTTTGGTGATCCCTTACCATTCATTACTTTACTCAAGGTTCGTATTTTGAACAACTTTCCAATCCCTAGTTAGAGGTTACTCATATACTTCCACTAATATTTATCGTGTGGATTTAGTCATTTCGGTTCTCTAACCATTATTGGGGTTGCTACTCCCGTATGTTTTCTCACGTTCTAGTGCGTTCGTAGGTTTAGGTTACCGCGAAGGTTTCAATAGTTGTAGTGTGTGTCCACCATTTTATTAGTTCGCACTTGACTCCTTCTACGAGTCCCTACTCACACAAGACTCAACTATGAGTCGCACTACCAAACACAATCACAATCAAGCAATTCATTCCCAATCCACATTTCATGAATTATACAAACCTTAATTAAAGGAATACAATCCAACCACAAACGATAAAATACAAACACAAGAGAGTACACACAATCCGATTCGTGCATTTATCTTGTTAGGTGATCACACAATCAAACAAGCACACAAATCGGGGTAACCAATTAGGATACAGAGCATGAGGAAATCAACCTCTCACCGGGGTTCTCATGTTCTTTGGCTCACCCTTGTTCCTCGAATCATATTCTTGAACCACTAATTACATGTCAAATGGTTCAATTATTACTAAGTGTCACGGTATGCACATTATTGCTACTTCCGTACCTACCCCGTTATCCCGTTAATTCGGTTTAACTTAGTGTACTTAACTCCTTAACTTGTCCACTCACTTCCAACACTTGTTTATACTTCTTAGGACCTTTATAAGTCACCAAACAACTCCTAAACATCATCTAAAACCAATACCATTCAAACCCGCATCATTTAAACCCTTAAAAACACATTCTGTTGAATTCTGGGGTGGTCCGGGACTTGGCCCCTACCTATAGTCCCGGACCAATGCATAACCAAACTCTCGGGTGGAATTCCTACACTGGTCCAGGACCTTGTCCCTTTCCCTAGTCCCGGACCAAGCATGTACTTCACTCTCGGCATGATTTTAATAGGTGGTCCGGGACCTTGTCCATCCCTCAAGTCCTGGACCAAGTACTGCAAGAACTCTCGGCCTAATATTAAGGGGTGGTCCGGGACTTTGTCCAAGGACCAAGTCCCGGACCCTGCTAAAACCTGCAACATACATTATTTTTCAGCCCCTGATCAATCCATAAACCACCCTTAATATTTCCCTAATCTTTCCACAAGTTTTCTACACATTTTAACACCTCAAAACACTCCTCAAACCACCTCAAATCCTTGGTAAATCCCTACTCCAATTCTTGTTCAAGTTCAACAATTCAAGTTCTCACATTTTGCATTTTTCACTCTTTTGCATTTCTAACTTCTCCTTGCTAGTTTTTACATCTTACCAAGCCTACCAAATCACTTAATGACCATACCAATTCATTCCTAGATATACACCATTCTAAAACCCAAGTCCAACTCTCATTTCCTAAGTCTTGCTCGCTAATTCCTTTTCTAGTTTTTCTAAAACATTTCCATACTCCATTGCTACAGATTTTCACCTCTCCTCTACTAGTTCTCCAAATGTCATTTCAAGGCTACTACTACACTCCAACCAACACTACAAACACCTAGGTTCTCCAATACACTAAGTCATCTTTAAACACTTGTTTTTCTACCAAAATTTCGCCATAACCTCCCCATAAACCTCACATGTCCAAACACCTCTTTTTCACCATTTTCAATCCTAAACTAGCCACACCCTTACAAGGGTCCTACCAGCACATAAACTCAATTCAAAATTCACCAAACAACAATATTGCTCAAATCTCAAATACAATGACACTTAGGCCCTTAAATCAACACAAGTCCACAATCATCCTCAAATCCAATCAACTACATCAATTAACATATTTTGGGTTCATTATTTAAATTTAACCCATCCCAATTCCTAAAGCAATTAAAACAAGTTTAAGGTAGATTTCTTACCTTAATTCACAAGTTCCTCTTTGATTCTCCTCTTGTTCCTCCTCTTCTCAAAATCGGTCAAGTGGGGATGGAGTTCCCAAACTCCACCCCAACATTCAAGAAACACAAAAATATACTCAATTAATTATCTAAACCCTTAGGAAATCTTAATTCAACCAAAAGGGCTTAGTACACAAAGTTAGGGTTTACCTTTGGAGATTTTTGAGAGGGGTTATCACCCTTGAATCAAGAAGGGGATTAATCCACCATTGGAGGGTTGAAATGGAGCTCAAAATCAAGAAGAAAACAAGGCATTACAAAGGGGTAAAAATCGGTCACCAAAGGAGGGAGAACCAAAATGAGTTTTTCAATGAAATTTTTACCTTAGGAGAGAGAGGGGACTCCAAGCTACAAGATGATGTGCTTTTCTCTTCAAATGGGGAAACCCACAGAGGTCAACTTCATCCTTTTCGAATTTTGAAAAGAGGGAATGATAGAGGAGGATGAGGGGAGTTCAAATATGTAATTATTTTTGTGATTGGAGCTTGGAGGAAGCTTGGGCATGGCATTGAAGTGAGGAAGCCATGGGAGGGGAGCTCAAAATCGCTCAGAACAGAGGGGAGGAGAAAACGGTAGAAGAAGAAAAAGAGAGGAAAGAGAAAAGAAAAGAGAGAATAGGAGGAGAGAGAAAATAGGTTACTTTTTTTTTACTTTCTTTCTTCTTTACTTTTCTTTTCTTTCTTCTATTTTATTGTGTGTGAGGGGAGGATTTTTGACTAGTCAAAACCGGGCCCCTTAATATATACCAGCTGGAGCGTTTTTTGTCTTTTACTGAAAACACTAGTTAATTTACCCGGTTTAGCACTATTCACTAACCGGGCCCGTTTTCTGGAATTTTCTCGTTTAATTAGTTTTAATGGTCATTATACTCCCATTAATGTTTATTTATAGTTATTAAATGAACTATAATTTTTATTGGTTCGTTTGACCACTCAAAGTCACGTTCTCGGGTTTTTCTCGAAAAACGTGCGTTAAGGCTTTATTAGCGTTTTTAATTTGTTTTATGGATCCGTTTCTTCGGGAATTGTTACCAAATATTATTTAGGATTATTAAGCCTTTTAAATTCATTTAGTACCCTATTTAAGGTTGTATTTCTCCTAGGGTCACTTAACGCTCGTTTTAGCGTTTTTCGCTTTTTAAGCGTTTTTATTATTTCTTTTGGATTTATTCTTTTTACCAAAATTCATTAGGCACTAATAGGCCCTCATTATCATATTAGAGTAATTTAATCACCCTAATAAGTCCGGGGTATTTCAGCGAAGTAAGTTAAGTAACATGGAGGTAATTATCAACCTAAATTGGATGAATGTTTTAGGACTTGAGAATTGGGATTCGGAAGGAGATTAGACAAACGACCATCGACGGTGAACGGTATGGTTTTCTTGTAGCCTGCTTGCTAACAAGGTGTCCCTCGGCTGTGTGCTATCTGTTTATTTGCTTCAACTAAAACAAGACAAAGCATGCAACCGGACTGTTTATCTTCTTGTGTGTTTGCACTGTACTAACACACTTGACCTTGAGATTAGTTACTAACAATACTTTGTAACATTGAATGAGATAAGAGATTTACTCCAAACTGTTGGTTGGTTAATACCCGAGAAAGGTTTAACTAACACTTCGTCTTTAAGACTTTCTACTGACTGGAACTTGGGGGGGGGGGGAGGGAGGAGTGAGGAATCCGAGACTGACTCGGTCATGCATGTTAATGAAAGGGGGCCGGTATCTGAATCAGATCTAACTTCCGCTTGAGGACTTGTCTTCGGACTTGTTGCATAGAGCCGAATGTCGACTCAACCACCTTGGGCTACAGTTCAAGGTGGAAGGCAGATTAAGATGGTGCGGTGGGATCATCTAAATCCCAAATTTAAGATAAGTTGTTTATTCAACCAATAGAGTTAATAGCTCATTGGGTAGGATTACTTTTGACTCGACAAAAATAAACATTGAGATAAGATACAACCATTTCTAATTGAAGAATGGTTTGTATACTAAGATTGAGATAAGAATTAAGATTGAGGTAAGATAAGAATTAACTGAGATTAAGAGGGATCATAACTTGAGGAGTTAAATGGTTAACTTATTCACTAAGGGAATGCCTTTAAGTCGTTCATTGTGTGTGAACTATGTTTGTTCATATGTGGCATGTTGTTTACTTCACTTCTATTTATGTTGGGTATCTAATCAGCTTCATGCTATCGATAATTAGTCGTCGTAGCCCCGTTATCTTGGGGGCTATAAGAGAATTGTACCAGCAAAGGTGCTGACCCCTCGGGGGCGATTGTTTACATTTTGCAGGTAAGCGCCCAATGAAGTCTCATCTTGAGAGTAGGGGTGGTTAGACTTAGGACGAGTTTAATTTTGAGTATAGGATGCGCATGTGCACTGTCTGTTAATATTAAAACTTGTGGAGAATATGTTGGTGCTTGAGATACTTGTAAACTTGTTTGGTGTATGTTTTGGATTAACGGTTGTAAGTATTTAAGTTCGGTATGTTCTGTTAATTCAGACCGTGGCAAGGTCCTGGTGTTGGTTAAATTCTGCTGTGATGTTTGTTTATGTTTAATTAAGATGCGACAACCACGATTGAATTAAGATGGGGTGTTACAAAAAGTGGTATCAGAGCGTAGTTACGCTTTTAATAAGGAAATGCCGAACACAGATAACTACCGAGTTAGGATATGAGTTAAGGTATAAGTTATGGGTTAAGGGTGTGAGATATTAGAGTGAGCAGAGTTAGATGACCACTATTAAGTGTGGATCATCTTTACCGTCTACAAACGTTATAAATTTGTGAACCAAAACCATTGTGAATACCAGCCTAATGTGCATTGTAATTGTTCAGATGGCAGGACGTCCACGAGGAGGCGAGGCTGTGGCCGAGGCGATGAGGCTACTGAGATACCGGGAGGGCAAGCGATCATGGAGATCGTCGCTGCCGCTTTAGGGCATATGGGCTATCAGCCTGGTGCACAACCACCACCGCCATAACCCCGGGAACCAAATTGGGTAAAGAGTCTTGCTGACCTTTGACCCGCATCTTTTAAGGGGGAGACTGATCCCGCCAGGCTTTAGGCATACATCTCCGAGATGGAGAATGCATTCGAGACCCTTGACGTACCTGCTGGAGTCAAGGTTATTCTGGCCGCGTTTTACCTGAAGAAAGCGGCGGGCGATCGGTGGAAGCTGGTGAGGGCCGAGCATGTGGCCAATCTAGAGTTCGGCTGGGAGCAGTACATGACACTATTATGAGCCAAATACTACCCCGCCCATGTCCAGACGAAGAAGCGCTTGTAGTTGGATGCGCTGAAGCAGACGGACAAGATGACAGTGGACCGCTTCTATTGCGGGCTAAGCCATCGACTCCGTTATGGCATGGGGCCGACGAGCTATACTACCTTGCAGGTAATAAGAGAGAATAAAACTATTGTAAGTAAGTAAGATTTTATACCATGAAAATGAGAGAAACTAATACCTTGAAAGCAGGAGTGCTATCATGCCGCAGAAAAGGTTGAGATTACCGTCCAGCTAAGGGACGAGGACAATGTTGCTAAGAGAAAGACGACTGGTAAGAGTGTTGAGAACCAAGGGCAAGGCGGGTACAAGAAACAAAAGTACTAGCTGTGGAGGGTGATTTTTCGGTATGAGGGGGGGGGGGGGGTCTATTTAAATGCCTAACTGAAAAGCCTAGATCCTAGAAATTACCATTCTATGGAGGGCGAAAAACCCATTATTCTGGCATTCCTCAAATACATACTACATCATCCATCTTTCCCAGAAAGCATAAAGGGGAGTGCAAGTGTTCACTACACCCGCTCTCAATGGGCACCACACGGACTTATGCCTCTATAAGGCGGAGTTGACTAGAGTCACCACCTAGTTTGACCTAAGGAACTAGGAAGGAAGGAAAAGGGTTCTAGGAACCGTTAATTGACTCTGTGATTTGTACATGGATTGGACTTATCTGGTCATACCAAAGATTTTGTGTGGGTTCGCACTGGGTTACACCCCTAAGAAATGGCAACGACCACGACTTCGGATTAGTGCCTGAGGAAACCTCAGTCTCCGATTGTCGGGATTTCCTTCTTTCAAAACCATTTTTAGAGAGATTCATTTCGAAGTGCCACCAGGATAGGATGGGAAAGGAGTAGGGTGTGGAGAGTTGATGAAGCGAGCTTTTCTGCCAAGTTAGCACCAAGAAGAGAGATAGATGAATTCATATGAATATATAATGGAAGATTTGGGAAAAGTCTGAGCTCGAATGAATAGACAAGACTTGGAGCCTGATGGTTTGAAGTTTGTGGGAGCCGAAGAAGGTTAGAGCGTTTTGAGAGTATGTGAGCCACCTTAGAGGGGAAAAGGGGTTTTTTGTTTGAAATGGGGTCGCACCCTAGATGGGATGCCTACGTACTCAATTCCATGTTGAGATCAGACCTTACGTAGTTCACGACATTTTGGGGTTTTGGAGATTCTTGAGATGCTTGAAGTTTCATGAAGTTTCAGGTTTGAGAGGTTAGTCTGTGAGACGCTCGGGGCTGTGAGACGTTTGAAACCTTGAGATGTCGAAGTTTGTGAGACGCTTGGGTATGTGAGACGCCCGGGTCTATGAGACGCTCAGGTCTGTGAGACATTCGAATCATTAGAATGACAAAGTCTATGAGACGCTCGGGTCTATGAGACATTTAGAGTGTAGGAGAAATTAGAATGGAACTAAAATTGAATTGAAATCAAAGTTGAATCAGGGTTGAATGACTATTGATTTGAATTGGAATTGAAATGAATTTGGATTTGAATGAGTTTGGAATTGAATTGAATTTGAATGTGGATTTGAATTGAATTTGAATTAAGATGAATTTTTATTGGAGTTGAATTGGAATTGAATATGAAGGTGGAGTTGAAATGAATTTGAATTTGAATGAGTTTGGATTTGAATTGAATTTGAATGAGTTTGGATTTAATTGAAATTGGATTGAATTCTTATTAGAACTGGATTTGAATTCGATTGAAATCAGAATTGAATTGAATTTAAATTCAATTGATTTTGGATTGGAATTGAGAAGTAGTTGGGATGGAATTGAAGTTGTGGGCCAAATTTGAGCTAATGGATCTGGTTTGGGCCTTGGAAGCGGGCCGGGTTTGGACTATGGAAAATGGGCCAGGTTGGGCCTTGGAAGATGAGCTAGATTGGGCCTTGGAAGATAGGCCGGGTTGGGCCTTGGAAAAAGTGGGTCGGATTTGGGCCTTGATTTGGTCTTTGAATTGGGCTGAATTTGGGCCTTAAATTGAATTGAGTTGGGCCTGGTATGTGGATTTTGAGCTGGGTCATACATGGGTCAGTTTTTGGGCCTCAAAAAATGGGTTGTTATTGGGCTGATTTGAGACTCATTTTATGGATTTGATTTTTGACATATTTTGAAGATTTCATTTTTTTTGGATATTTGAATTAATTTTGGAATTGAATAATTGATTGTGAATTTTATTCTGACATTATGGATGATTTGGAAAAATTTAAGGAAAATAGGTATTCCTCACATAGACCGTGTCTAGGACCCGTATTCATGGAGGATACCCTAACCTAAAGCTTTTCTAAAGTGGGCCTCAATGGTCCACTAAAAGGGGTTATTCTAACGGGCTGTCTAGGGCCACCTGTGTCTTGGGCCTATATATTGGACTAGGTCCAACATTTGACAAGCTATTTTATATAATATGAACATATCATACATAAAATGAGACTAATTAGAACAACCAAGTAAACATTCAAAATTGCGGAAGAAAAAAAAAAGTGCAGTAAAATCCCAATTGGGTCATGAATTGAACAAATTATTACAAATTAATCAAAAAATTCAGATTCAAATTCTATTATTAATCTGCGCAAAGTTAGACTTGAATAGTGAGAAGGTCATTAGAGTACACCAAAATTGCTAAGATATTCACAACTTCTGAAACATCTACCGTGCGAACCAAAAGTGTATCCAAGAGTCTTTAGTTAATCAAAGGTCTCCCTACTCTACCTAAACGAATCAAAACTTTGCTTCGCTAACGTTTTGTTATCTCATCCCTCTTTTTTTAATCAAGTTTCTAAGCTAACGAAAAGACCAGAAGTCTAACTAAACTACTTATATTTGCTGCTCTTATAAAACTTTTGATATGTTAACTGATCTTACACGAATCAACCTCTCTTATTGAAACCCACATGAGTTAGAACATGTGTTGTAGCTCGCCAAACTGGGACATGAACGTATGGAAGAGTTTACAGAGAGGAAAATAGCTAGCAAGCAAACACACTCAGATTCCATTTCAAGAGTTTTAAGCATCGTGAGTTTACGAGTTGCTTAGTTTATAAGGCAGTACCTGGAGGAAGAGCAAGAACTATTGAATATAAGGAAGAGAAGGAGAAGATATGATAGGAGGTGGTTGATCACTGTATGTACAATTTACACATCTGCATAACAAGAGTAAACTGACCACGTTTGCAATACGATCAAAAAACCAGATTAAACCACACAATCTGTCCCCATGACTGAATGGACTAGGGTGGTGATAACACAAATCCCTGTAAAAGGAGTTTAACAGATAGAACACAACAGATTAAAGTGTTAGATGCTAAATGAATGTATGGAAAAAAAACAGAATGCAAACTGAGAGATGCTCTTGAGAAGGAAAACCAGTCTTGGCAACTTATTCTAGGTCAAGACCCAAAAAAATCGAACCATTTATGACGCTGGGTTGCAAGGAGTCGAACGAAAGGGAAAATAAATCGTGCATACCTAACATAGAATGTTAGCCTTAAACCGATAATGATGAGCTACACAGAACTTCAGCACATGCTCAAAATAGAGGGGAGAGATTCTTCAATTCTTTGATACAAGTAAATACAACCCATTCTGTGTCATATTTTGTTGTATTCAAGAGGTCTCAAACAGATTAATACATCAATATGGATGGCGAAATACTGAATGAACGCGAGGGGGGAGTTAGAAGCAGAGAGCAAAGGTGTGTACAACCATCATGTGAACATAACTCCAAACACATTATTCATGAGTACAAATCCAAGTCAGTAACTCGAACATAATTCAAACCGCAACAAGATAGCAGAAAATAAAATGTTGAAAAACGAAGCTTCGAACAACCATTCCAAATGAATCCATACATTAATAACATAAGATCAAAGAGGAGGATGAGTACAATGAACGACCAGTAGAGAGTAGAGATTTGAGGGCGGGATTAGTTCCTTGCCAGTTTCATGAACTTCAAGGTTCATAACAGGCCAAATGATCCCCAACGAGAACGCACAAGGGCAAAGTATGGAGAAAATAGTGGTTTCGAGAAGAAATACGAGAGAGGGGAAATCGGTTCAAAGAGGAGTAATCTCCGACAAAAACCACTTCCCTCTGCTGCCACCATCAACACATTCTGGTGAAACATATGAATGACAAAGCAAAATGAAAACGAGAAGAAAAGAAATACTGAAAATGGAGGGATAGAAGAATGTTGTAGTTCGAAGAGAGGAAGGACTGCCGACACCAACGCCGGTAATTTTCGACGAAGTTGACATTAAAGGGTTGTCACCCCTTTCGGGTTCATTCTGTTGATACCCAAAGCCAGTTGGAATCGAAACAAGGGGAAATCAGACAAATTTCGATGAAGATGGTGGTTCTTGGAGGAAGAAGAAGCTCAGGGGTGTGGGCTTAATTTTTTTGGATTTCTGGGTTCGATTTCTCAATGCGGGAAGAAGGGAATCTGAAATAGAATGTTTTTGTTAGGCAAAGAAGACATGGGAAGAAGAAACTGGTTTTTCTGTCGGCTGGCTCTTCTAGGGTTTTGGAGAAAGAAAGGAAGAGGATGGACGTTAGAAGATGGTGGAGGCGCCGGGAAGGTAGGAAGAAACCCAGGAATAGAATGTGTTGTCGAAAAACGGTCCCCGTACTGTAGGATTTTGAAGGTGTTTTTATAATGAAAAAGTAGGGTTTTTGTGGGGTAAATGTCTGATTATTTTTAGGCTAACAATGAGCCTAATTTGAGGTTATTGGAGCACAAAAAAAAATTGAACCTGGATCATGCCTGCCTTGTCGAAAAAAAGGGTTTTATCCCTCCCGTGACTCGAACTCAGGACCTCCGATCTCTCCCTCATATGCTTCAACCAATTAACCTATGACAAGATTCAGTAGATATTTGCGAGAGAATAAAACAAGACTTCAATTAGAGAGCCTAAGTAAAATAAAATCTGGCCTAATGAATCAAACCCAAGATCAATGGGTTACTTAGGGAGTATGTTGACCAGTTGTACTAAGTCGGAACTCAACACACATGAAAGAAATAATACAAGAGCCCTAGTCCAACAACCCCTCTAAAAATGCTATTATTTAAAAGAAATTATACAATAAAATGAGAGAATTAATCTAATGGCTCGAAATTATGGAATATAACTAAAAATAAAGTAAAAATCATAATGAGGTATAAACGAATGGAATAGCATAATAATATGTACATGAAATGATAAAAATAGCGCTAGTGTAACCGAGATAAAATGCCGGTGAGTGTAATAAAAATGGAAAATGAATCAATTATGCGTAAATGGTGAAATATACTAACATGGATGAAAAAAGTAGTAGTAAAAGTTACATAAAATGATAGAAATAATAATGGAAATATTGATGGTAAAATAAAAGTAAATGTTAGAAGACAATTAAAGTAGCAATAAATATGATAAAATAAATAAGGAACAATATGAAAATAAAAGATAACGGAATAAATAAACAAATAAGCCATAATAAGATAAGTGAATAAAACAAAAGGGACGGGTTTAAACCGTATCATCGTTGGAAAATTCATTTTCGAACAATTGTGTTTTTGTGAAATGCCTTTAAAAGAGATTACGAAACGATGGTTTCATTTTGGCACACATTCTAATACGTTTTTGAGAAAGAAAGGCGACGACCCCTCTTATTTTAGTTATTACTCAAAATTTTCTTTATGGGGTGAGAATTTTGGTGTCTACAGATGGCTCCCCTTGATTCAATTTTGCAAGCCCTTACAGAATTGGATCAAGGTTGAGAAGGCGCCAAAAATTCTCACTACGATTTAGTGGTGTATTGGGATGCGACCGTGAGTGTATGCATGTGATTGAAAGTACGAGGACTTATGACGAGCCTCAGTTAGACCTCTTGACATCTAACCCTAGGACTTATGACAAGCCTAGGATACTAACAATCGGGTTGTTTAGGGTGTACGAGGACTTAGGAATGCCTCAACTGGACCTCTTGATATCCAGTCCTAGGTCTCATGACGGGCCTTGAATGCAATTGAAAGTACGAGGACTTAGGAAAGCCTCAACTAGACCTCTTGACATCTAGCTATAGGACTTATGACGAGCCTATAATACTTTGGATGTGTACTGTACTAGTAGCGTAATAGCTGCCTAGCAGGTGAATGTGGAAAGATCTTGCGCTAGTAGCGTAATAGCTGCCTAGTGAAGGAAATAAACAGCGAAACCGCACTAGTAGCGCAATAGCTGCCTAGCGGGTCATGAAATGAACGATCTCGCACTAGTAGCGTAATAGCTGCCTAGTGGAAAAAGACGGGACTACACTAGTAGTGTAATAGCTGCCTAGCGGGTTATGAAGTGAACGATCTCGCACTAGTAGCGTAATAGCTGCCTAGTGGGTTATGAATTGAACGATCTCACACTAGTAGCTTAATAGCTGCCTAGTGGAGGAAAATAGCGGGACCACACTAGTAGAGTAATAGCTGCCTAGAGGGTTATGAAATGAACGATCTCACACTAGTAGCGTAATAGCTGCCTAGTGGATAAAAAAACGGGACACGCGCTAGTAACGTAATAGTTGTCTAGCGGATTATGTAGTGAACGATCTCGCACTAGTAGCGTAATAGCTGCCTAGTGGGTTATGAAATGAACGATCTCGCACTAGTAGTGTAATAGCTGCCTAGCGGGTTATGAAATGAACGATCTCGCACTAGTAGCGTAATAGATCACTAGTGGAAAAAAATGTTTTAACCACGGTTATTTGGCCTATATACCACGGTTAGGACCGTGTGGTTTATGCTCGCGTCGTATATTCACAATTGAGATATACCACGGTTCATAACCGTGGTTTAAAGTGAGCGAAAAAACGACGGTTTCTCGAAACCGTCGTTTAAGACCCCTTCTCCCGCGAACATTCACTGACTTTATACCATGGTGTGTGAGTCTAAACCGTGGTATATAGTGCATTATAAATGACGGTTTTACTTAAAACCGTGGGTATAACTCTATAGAAATCAACAATAAACCACGGTTATATGTAGAACCGTGGTTATAGTAGTCTGCGATTTTTTTTCCAATTCGCCGGCGCTTTAGCGCCGCTGCCTCCGATATTTCTCAACAGAGGCGCAAACAGAAGAGAATGAACAGGCCAGAACGTATGTTACTTGTTTGTGTATTAGGGTTGCTAAATAATGAGTGAAGTTTTCCATATTTCCTTGTTCGGCGATAGGTTGCAAAATTACCGTGAAAGAGATGAGAGAGAGCGGGCAAAGCGCCGGTTAGGGTTGCACAAAATTACCGTGAAAAACATTGTTCGCCGGTGATTTATTACAGAGGGCAAAGCATGTCCTTGTTCGCCGGTTGGTTTGCAAAAATTACAGAGGCGCAACATGTGTCCTTGTTTTCAGTATGGCAAAGAGCATGCATGTTCGCCGTGGGGTTGAAAAAATTACAGAGGCGAGGCAGAAGAAGAAGAAGAAGAAGAAGAAGAAGTAAGAAGAGAAGAAGAAGAGAAGATGAGAAGAGTCATTAGGTTGTAAAAGAGTGAGGAGAAAATATATATAATAAGAGAAAGTGGAAGAGCCGCGTTCATTTTCAGCGAAAATTTGAATTCCCGCGTAGACTATATACCACGGTTCTAACAAGGAACCGTCATATAAAGTTTTTTGACCACGACTAAAAGTGACGGTTTTGACAAAACCGTGGTATATAGAAACCCTATATACGACGGTTCTCCAAGAACCGTGGTATATTGACTCCGGCATGTACTATATACCACGGTTGCCCTGAAAACCGTGGTATAAAACTAACCTATATACGACGGTTCCGGAAAAACCGTGGTATATGTGCTCTTGTATGCACCTTAAACGACGGTTTCTATTAGAACCGTGGTTTATAAACTTAAAACCACGGTTTTCCATTTAACCGTGGTTTAAACGCCGTCATTAAAAACATTTTTTCTACTAGTGGATGCCTAGTGAAGGAAAAAGGGTGGGACTGCACTAGTAGCGTAATAGCTACCTAACGGGTTATGAAATGAATGATCTCGCACTAGTAGCGTAATAGCTACCTAGTTGAGGAAAAGACGGGACCGCATTAGTAGCGTAATAGCTGCCTAGTGAAGGAAAAAATGCGACCGCACTAGTAGCGTAATAGCTGCCTAGTGAAGGAAAAAATGCGACCGACTAGTAGCGTAATAGCTGCCTAGCGAGTGTAAAACGGAAATTCGACCGCACTAGTAGCATAATAGCTGCCTAGCGGGTGTAAAACGGAAATGCGACCACACTAGTAGCGCAATAGCTTCCTGGTGGGTGTAAAACAAAAATGCGACCGTACCAGTAGCGCAATAGCTACCTAGCGGGTGTAATATGAAAATGCAACCGCACTAGTAGCACAATAGCTGCCTAACGGGTGTAAAATGAAAATGTGACCGCACTAGTAGCGCAATAGCTGCCTTGCGGGTGTAAAACAAAAATGCGACCGCACTAGTAGCGCAATAGCTGCCTAGCGGGTGTACAACAAAAACGCGACCACAGCAGTAGCACAATAGCTGCCTAGCGGGTGTAAAATGAAAATGTGACCGCACTAGTAGCGCAGTAGCTGCCTAGCGGGTGTAAAATAAAAATGCGACCGCACAAGTAGCGCAATAGCTGCCTAGCGGGTGTAAAATGAAAATGCGATAGCACTAGTAGCACAATAGCTGTCTGGCGGGTGTAAAATGAAAATGCGACTGCACTAGTAGCGCAATAGCTGCCTAGCGGGTGTAAAACGAAAATGCGACCACACTAGTAGCGCAATAGCTGCCTACTGGGTGTAAAACAAAATGCGACCGCACCAGTAGCGCAATAGCTACCTGGCGGGTGTAAAACAAAAATGCAACCGCACTAGTAGCACAATAGCTGCCTAACAGGTGTAAAATGAAAATGCGACCGCACTAGTAGCGCAATAGCTGCCTGGCGGGTGTAAAGCGAAAATGCGACCGCACTAGTAGTACAATAGCTGCCTGACGGGCATAAAACGAAAATGCGACCACACTAGTAGCGCAATAGCTGCCTAGCGGGTTTGAAACGAAAAGGTGAATTGAATAGTAAAAGAGTTTTACTAGTGAAAGGCCACCTGAGTGGAATGAAGATTATATTTCAAACTTAAGAGCGACAATGGATCGGATGACATGAGTTATTTTGTGATACCCTTGAATGGGTTCATACCTGCAAATGAAATGAGATATGACGTGGTTAACAAATGCTTTAATTGAAACAAAACCCCATGTCTAAGGTTGTGGATTTTTGTGTGAGTTGATGGCTCCAAAGTTGCTTCAAAGCTTCGGGATGGCTCCGGCATGGCTTCAAGGATCTGAGATGACTCCAGCATGCATTGATGGCTCCGGTGTGACCAATGGTCTCGGGGTTACGTTGACGGCTCCAACATGCACTGATGGCTCCGGTGTGCACTGATGGCTCGAGAGTGACCAATGGTCTCGGGTGGTTGGTGGTTTGATACACTCGGTGGATTTGGTTGTTTTGAAGTAGTTTGATGACTCCGGTGATAGATCTATTGTGGTTTGATGGCTCCGGTGATGGACTTATTGTGGTTTGATGGCTCCGACATCATTCTAGATTTTGCTCCATGGTGGCTCTAGAATAGCTTCAATGTGACTGCGAGGGGAAAAAAGGGGGAGTTTTTTCCTTTGAGGTGGTCGCACTCTGGACGGGCTGCCTATGTACTCAATTCCATATTGAGATCAGACCATACGTAGTTCGATACTATGTAGGCTAGGCCTTGGTGACGAGATGGATCCGTTTAAGGTGGCTCTCGTATTGTTCTTGGACTGTTGGGATGGCCACTGTAGCTTTAGGGATGGTCTTAAAGTTTTGAGGATGGCTCCTGTATGGCTCCAGCTTGGCTTTAATGTGGTAATGTCGATCAGGTTTGAGCATGACACTAGATGGCTCCAATGATGGTCTTTGCATGCCTCTCGAAGGGCTCTTGTATGATTCCAGTATGTCCTTGAGATAGCTCCAGCTTTGACTTCTTTGGATCGGAAGTTGCGCTTTAAAAACTACAACTGAAGTTGACTTTTAGCGAGACTAGGCAGAGTACTTACAAGTCGGATGCTGATGATGAATTGGTTATGATGCATGCAGATATTTAATGTTGGATACGATGCAAAATGCATATGCAATTTTTGGAGAGAAGGTACGGTCTTATCTTTATTAATATGAGGTTTACGAATATAAGACATCTTTGGTTCGATCTTGAGTGATTGTTCAACTGGAATGCGTAAATCACTTTCATCTCACGGAGGGATATGGGTCAATCTCTTGTGAGTGTGGCTGTACGTGCTAATGGTGTGATGAAGCTCTCGATGCTCGGAGCAGTATTTTCCTTAGAATTTTTTTCGAGGTTCTAGACTTTCCGATCCTTACAAATTCCTCATCTGCAATGGGATAGGCTGTTTATGATTTGGTGTTTGAATCAAAGAGTCGCTCGCACTTGGAAGACCTTGTGTAGTAAGGTCACACTCATTCGCTCATGGTCCCTTTGGTATGATGGGATTTGTTGATAACAAGTACGAAGCTTATGATTCATGTTTCAGATCCGATACTTTCAGTAAACGCTCATCAACTAACGAGTCAGAGGTCTTTTGTTGGGTTATAATGGGGCTTAGAGATATGATGTATGTCACACGGTACTGGAGGATTTATTTGGGAATTGTGAAGTTTTTGTGAAACAGAGGATATGTTTCGCCTTCGCCATGGGTGGAATGATTAGACTGGTTTTGATAACCTTTATCGATTTCTACGGGACATCATTAGTCCTTCTGATTTGAATTTCTCCTTCTTGCCTCTTCTGGTGTTCAATTTGAACTCTTAACTCATTTTGTTTTTGAAATTGCATTTGGCTCATCAACTTTCTTAAGCATTTTCCGCTTTGTATTTTGGCTTTCAGCTTTGGAGTTACATTGACTCATCGATCTTCTTGAACATTTTTGGTGTTCTTTTTTGGTGTTTGGCGTTGGTGTTGCATTGACTCACTGATTTCTTCAAACATTTCATTTATTGTGTTTGTGAAAGATGGTGGGGAGGGGCCATGGCTCCGGCTCCTTTGAGATCCTCTGTTGCACGGGCAAGTAAGTTTAAGTACGTTAGGTTGGCATGTTGTGGAGTTTCTAATGAAAGAGTTTTTCATGAAAGCCTCAGCGGGGCTCACTAAGGGATTATGCACAGGGAAATTAAAGTTGCTTGGTCTTGTGGAGGTTTTTATCCTAAGTGCCTCGTTATTCTCATTAGTCAATGATTGTTTTCTTACTACTTCTCGGATCTTTGCATGAATCATAGTTCGTGTCTTGGTATTGACATTGATCTCACTCTAAATTATGCTTCTCCATGTGATGAAGAAATGCACATGTCGCTCATGGTTTTACCTCTATGGACTAGCTCTATCTTCCCTCATCGCTCATTGGATTGTCCAATACCCTCATTTGAAATTCTAAAGAAAATACTGCTCTCCGCACACTACTCACTTGGTTTATGGTGCTGATTTTGATTGGACCCTTGTGTTCGTTGACGGGTCGAGAGTTTAGCGGTTCACGCACTCTATTCAAACAATCAATCAAGATTTTCACCAAAGACGTCGTTTCGATATGGGAGTATGCAAATGTGATTATCTACTATGCGATGTATTATGGTAATATGGTATTACCATGTATAGGATAGGCGAAATGCTGAAAATGATTAATGGAGATGGTTGACTGAATGTTTTTTTTTGTTTTTGGGTGCAATGCATGAGTGGTAAGGTTATGACTAGTCTCGCTTGAGCCGAATTCAGCTTGCGGTTCATGAAGCTCATCCTGTCATTGTAAGCCCTGAAGATGGTCAAGTTGTTTGGATGTGATGTGAGAGAAGCTTCAAAATGGTATTTTGGTCGATGATCGGCTCCTAGATTTTCGAATTTTTAGGGAGTGAAAACTCTTGCATGGTGGCCCCATGTTATGAAAATGACTGCATTTTTTGGGATTTTTTGAAGGTATGCTTTTTTTTTGGATTTTTTTGTATGTATGATATTTTTTGGATTTTGGATGTATGCATTTCTTTTGTTTGGGATTTTTTTTGGTGTATGATTTTTTGGATGTATGATTTATTGGTTTATTCTCTTTTGTTGTTGTTGGTCTCTATGTACATGGCATACCGAATGAGAAGATGCTTGAATCCCTGGTATTCTTGGTTATCGCTTCGAGGGTCACGCTTTCACTCGTGGGAAAACGCGGTTGCTCACTTGCAAACACAGTACCTATAATAGAAAAAGAATATGACAAATGTGAATGTTAGCATGCTTTGAAAAAATGGGATGAATGCTTGTGTGTGATGTGTTAGGAATGCAACATGTGATTATGCAATTTTTCTCAAATGGGTGTGATTCATGCATGATTAATAAATATGAAATGACCGAAGATGGGAAGACAATTCGTATGTGTTACAAGAAATCAAGTTTTTAGAAAAACACTTTTGAAAACACGTGTTTTCGAAGTGGTGGATTTTTTCAATAGGAGTTTTGATGCTCGTTCATTCGCAAATAAAAAATAGGTTGTGGGGAACCTTATACACATTGATCTAAATAAATTCAAAGGGAATGTACAACCTATACACAAAGCCTATTCAGAAATTGACAAGAGAGAAAAGAATTCTAGGGGAAAACCTATACATCAATTCAGAAAGTCATTAAATGGGGGAGTTTTGAGCCTAAAAAACTTCTCCCGAATTCTTCTACTTTATTTTTGAGCTTCTGACTGACTGCTCACTCATGTGGGGGCTCCTGATTGGTCGTTCGCTCGTCTTCGGGTTCGGTCAATATGGTGAAACTATGATCAAGAGAAATTGGTTGGTGCTCTTTTGACCATCAGCAGTTTCAGACTCGAACGGTCGTTGCTAGTCTTCATGTTGCTCGACTCGAGTTGGTGTAGCTCTGAGTTCTGGTTCGAACCGCTGTTGTCGATCTTCATGTGCTCCATCTGCTCCGATGAGGAAAATGAGGGGCATTTTTTAAGAAAGGAAAGGTGAATGATCTAGCACAAAATCATTGAGAAAATCCACCACTTGTGGGAAAACACAAAACGACTAGTACGCTCCACGGTACTGACTGCTGCTCTTGAAGGTGCGTTGAACTTCAAAAATAAGTGGGTCACAACATGGGGAATAAATCATTTATTTTGAAATAAATTTGAGAAACCGACTTTGAAAACTATTTTCGAAACTATTTTGAAATAAAATCCGTGAAAAATGTTGTTTGAAATTCGTTTGTCACAAGTAGGCTTTTGAAATCTGTTTTTGAAATAACATTTGTGAGAAGTGATGTTTGAAATCATTTGTAAACAATAGATTTTTGAAATCCGTTCTTTGCAAACTGTTTGACAGAGTTTGTTTTCTAGAAGACTTTGATTGAAACCGTTTTTGAAAACTGTTTTGGAAATAACAATTTTGAAATCATTATTTTTTGAAATTATTAGAGATTGACGACTTTGAAGATATTTCATTAGAGCGTGTTCGACATGATTCATTTTCTGATTTTTGCTAATTTTTAAAACATTATCACACATAGATGTAAGCGCAAAATGAGAATCGTGGCTGATTTTATGTGGAGCTGAGTGCGAATGATTGGGATAATCACCTTCCTGGTCAATCAGTGCTCCCATACCACCGGGGGAACCGTCGCCCTTTCACTGTTCATCTCTCATGATTTATCTCTGTTACACCTTGTGGGGCACGTCATCAAGAAAGTCCAGAGTGCTTAAGTTTGAAAAGTCAGTGAAATACCCCAAACCTAAGTATGCTAATTAAACATCAAATTATTATGTAGTAAGGCTAGAATATGCCTTAGAAATATTGGTAGACAATTTAAACCAAGGAAACACAAGAAAGTGCCCTAAGGGCAATTAGGGCAAAAATGTGCTCTAAGCTTGGAGAGACTTGGGTGAGTACCCAAATATCATGACAAGACCTTAGTAATATTCTAATGGTCATTTTAAACCAATTACCAAAGAAAACCAAGCTTGAAAACAAGCTAAAACACAATGGGAACCAAAATTTCACGAATAGGTGCACTATTTAGTGAATATGCCAAATAGTGCCCAAATTAAGCTTAAGTCAACATAAGTCAATAAGATGGTAAACCAAGACCATAAATATCTCCATTATAAGAGGGGGCCGGTTTTTGATGTGGGGAGTCACCACATGACAAAGCAATTAAAGGAAAAGAAGAGAAAAAGAGAGAATAGTACTATTTGCTTTATAAAAGCAAAATACCTTATATTAGCCTACCTCTCTCCTCTCTTCTTTATTTCTCTTCTTATCCCACGGTTTTCTTCACCTTCTTCATCCTATCAAACCGTTCCAAGCAGCTCCATTCTTGCTCCATCTTCAAATGTCCATAACTTACTCATGTTAGCTCCAAATCAAAAACTAAACACATATTTCTCTTAGTTAGGCCAAGACCTATCTTTCTATCTTTTCAAATCCATCAAAGCTCCATTTTGGTGCCAAGAGGAAACTCCATTGATGGAGGAAAATCAAGTTTGAAGAGCTCATTAGCTTCTCCATTCTCTTAAGGTAAAGAAAATGTAAGAAAAACCATGTTTCCATCATTTCTTGTACATGGCCGAAAATTTCTACTCATGGGGCCTTGTTTTTATACCTTGTTCTAGCTTGATTTATTCACCAAGGACTAGTGGAGGTCCTATTTCATTCAATGCCAAAGTCTACCTTGAGACTTCAAAGGTAATCATCCACTTTTATGCCTTAGAACACATTTCTAACCTAGGTTTTTATTCCTTGAGGTTAGTGTATTGTTTAGTACTCATATGAGTCATTGAATATTTATTAGAACATTGGCAAGGGGAATTTAAGTGGTGGCCGAGATTCATGCAAGAAGAAGGTCTAAGGAGGAAGTTAAGATAAGCTTGAGAAAACAAGTAAAATGCTTACCTAATGGTGGTTTAAGTTTTAAGGGATGAGTTTAGGTGGATACCAATGTGGCTTAGAGCTTACATTGTGTATTGGGTTATATAACCTAAGAAAAAGAACTTAAATAAGCTTGTGAACTTGTGACTAAGGAGCCAATGGGAATGAGTTAGTAATATAAGTTTAAGAAGGATTTTAAGAGCATTATAATTACTACGAGATTGATGGGTGTATTCGCAGGTTGAAAGCTTTTATATGTGGGAAATTCAGTGTTTAAGTTTAAGTCATTTAAGGGCCTAAGAGCCATGTCATTTAGAGCCTTAGTGCTATGCAATTTAAGCTTATTGCAATATATTGAGTTTGTTGTGAATGAGTTGGTTTGGGTGATGAGATATGATGAGAAGAACTTGATGTGTGTGAGATGGTTGAATGAGGAAAAATAATGTGTTTGGGCATGATAATATACTAGAGGAGCTATGGCAAAATTTGAGTAGAAAACAAAGTGTTTAAGTGGTAGTGGTGAGTTAATATGCCCTAGGGTTTACTAGGGAGCATGAAAAGAAAATTGGGTGGAAATGAGTTAACTAAGGAGTTATTGAGGTTTAGAGTGACCAAGAGATGTCTAGGAGGAATTAGAGGATTGACGAGTGTACTAAACACGCAAAATCATGATATGAGGAATGTAAGACTTGTGCATAAGTTTTAAGGAAAGGTGTGTAATGCCTTAAGGAGATTTAGGTATGAACTAGAGAGTAAGACAATGAGAGTTTTGAGAACCTTGTGTAAGTGTGATGATGTTAGTGGTGGACTAGTAAGGTTTAGTTGAATGGTAATGTGTGGACTTGGGTGATGGAAGTGAAAAAGGTAGGAGGATGTTGTAAGTCATCAAGGAAAATGACTAGGAATGTAAAAGAGCGTATGATCGTGAGAATGGTGAGTAAGTGAGTAAAAGGAGGTGGAAATGTCCAAGGAGGGTGTAGTATAGTTAAGGTAAAGAAGAACAAGGTTAAGGTGCTAAGAGGATGACAAGAAATGTTTAGGTATGCCCAAGAGTTTAGGAATGATGAGTAACAAATGGAAAAGAGAGGAATTTGTGCATGGCTATGTAAGATGACTTGAGGAAGTTTTGGTAAATGAACTGAAGATGGAAAATAATGTTTATGAAGTGCCCAAACTGTTAAGGAGGGAACACTTGGGTTGGTTGAAGTTTTGGTAAAGATACAAGTTGGTAATGTAAGGAATTATATGATAAGTGTTAGGAGTGTTTGAAAGAATTGAGCAAATGTTTGAGAAGATCTTTGGAAGTTGTTTTAATGAGTTTGGTGGAGGTTATAAGGTGTGTTTTGATTTGCCAAATGATGTTAGAACACATTAGGAGGCTTGAGGAAAAATTTGGAGAAAGTTTGACAATGTATGGGAAGTTTCTGCAGCCGACCTACCCAGGGGACCGACCCCAGTCTGGGTCGGTCGGGCTGAAACTGTGAAGTTGGATGTTCTCTGCAGCCGACCTACCCAGGGGGTGGGGGTCGGTCGGTCACCATAAAAAAAAAAGAAACCCTAAGAGAGTTTAGTGGTATTAATGGTACCCCATTAAGGGGGCAATGATGATTAGAGGCATAAAGACCTAAGGGATTAAGTTAAGAATAAACTTAAAAGTTTAAGATTAAGTTTGCAAGATTAAGTTGTAAGACTTAAGAGGTGTTAGGTGGGGATCATTAAGAGTTAAGTAAGTTGAATTAAGTTAGGTGATTAACAACCTAAAACTGAATGAATGTTTTAGGACTTGGGAGTTTGGACTCCGGAAGAGAGTAAGCAGCCGAACGACCAACGGTGAACGGTACATTCTCTTGTGACCTGCTTGCTAACGAGGTGTCCCTCGGCTTGTGTGCTAGTTGTTTTGTGTGCTCACTAAACAAGATAAAGCATGCAACCGGAACATATTATATTTATTGTATTGTTGTGTGATGTTTGAAAACTAACACAACATACCGTGAGAACTTACTAACCAATGTTTAGTAAGGAATTGAGTGAGACTAAGGAACGCCCCATAATAAGGGACGATATGAACCGAAAGAGGTTAACCAACAAACAGGGTCTTGAGATTACTACTAACTGGAACTTGAGTGAGGAAACCCGGGACCGATCTCCGGTCATGCATGCTAAGGAAAGGGGGTCGTTATCTATAGCAGATTCGACTTCCGATTAAGGACTTGTCTTCGGACTTGTAGCCTAGGGCCGGTTGCCGGCTCAGCTGCGCTGGACTCCCGTCCAGAGTAGGTGGCATTAAGATGGTGCGGTGGGATCACCTAAATAGCAGGTTCGAATTAAGCTACAACCATTCCCTTCCAGGAACGGTTTGTATATTGAGATTAAGTTAAGATTAAGATTAAGGTAAGGTTAAGATGAGTTGCAACCATTCCTTTTTAGAGGATGGTTTGTATTGTTAAGATTAAGATTAAGGTAAGGTTAAGATGAGATGCAACCATTCCTCTTTAAAGGATGGTTGGTACAATTAAGATTAAGATAAACGACATCCACTCCTTATTAAAGGATGGTTGTTTCTAAGATTAAGATAAGACTAAGATTGAGGTGAGATAAGGATGGACTAAGATTAAGAGGGAACATTACTTAAGGAGTTAAATAACTAACTCTCTAATTAGGGAACACATTTAAGTCGTTCATTGTGTGTGAACTTTGATTGTTCATATTTGGATCGTTGTTTACAGCATTTACTATTATGTTGTGCATATAATCAACCTCCATGCTATCGACAATTAGTCGTCGTAGCCACGTTAGCTTGGGGGCCATGAGGGGATCGTACCAGCATTCGTGCTGACCCCCTTTGGGGGCTGTTTTTACTACACAAGTACATCAGGAGGCGGCCGTCGCAAGAGTAAGAAGAGGATACAAGTGTTAAGGATTAAGTGTGACCTACGAGTTGTGCATGTACACTCGTATGGCAATTGAGTTAGTAAGATGTATAGGTTGTGAGAGGTTTGTAAGAAGGATATGTAAATGGTTAAGGTTGTTGGACTAATGTTCGGTATATTCTGTAGTCAGACCGTGGCAAGGTCCTGGATTGTAAAGAATTCCGCTGTGACATGTTTTTATATATACTTTTAAGTTGCGAGACCACATTTGGATTGAGTTGGGGTGTTACAAAAAGTGGTATCAGAGCGTAGTTACGCTCTGAAGACAAGAAATACCGAACTTAGGAGAATATTGAGGTTGAGATTGAGTTATGGGTTAAGGGTTGAGAGATAGAGTGAGAGGTGCGTTAGTCGGGACTTCCCGGTGCTTACCGGACATCCATAGTACCTAGGCCCGCCCTCCACATCCTAACCCTGAATATGTGGAACAAACACCAGAGAGAAGAAAGCCTTCTCTTACTCGGGGAAACCCGATCTGGCAGTTAGCTAACAGTAGCAATACGAGAAAGATAACTTGTTGTACAACAGTTATGGAGAACTTGGAGGTTTTTAATGGAGCGCAATAGAGGACCATGCGCTACCTATGGAATTCTATCAATAAAGGAGCGGAAATTACCGGCAACATGGGTGTTATACCCAAATTTCAACCCCCCCCCCGGAAGAGAGTCTCTACTAATGGCTAGTTTGGTCAAGTAGCGAGGGTTCCCAGTTCGATCAGAACATTTCAGAGTACCAGGGGCAGCTTAGTCATCTCCAGGGGCACTTTCGTAATTTTTCAAGGCTCCTAAGCCCCCTATAGGCTTTCTCTCTCCTCCAAATAAGGGTCAAATTAGTTCAAAATTCTTTGAAATTTTACCCATGATAGAGGATGACATTTTGGGCATAATGGCGTTGGAATTTCGATTTTTCGAGTTTCCAATAATTTTCTAGCAATTTCTGACTGAAACTGACGAGAAATTGAATTTAAAAATATTCCAATATCCAAAAAATTCGATTCCACTTTAGAAAATTCCAAATATCATCCTTTACCCACGTGTAAAATTTCATAATCAAATTCCTTTTGGAAGCCCTTGAGCTAAAACGTCGGTAAATCTCAGTTTTTACCGGATTTTTCTATCTTTAAGGAAGCCTATAAAGGAGCCTTATCCCATGATCAAGGATAACCTCAAGAACCCTAGACTCTCAAGGAAGGCAGCCGTCTCTCTTTCTCCACGTTTTTGAACTCCAGAGCCACAATCAAACACCGAAATCTCACCACAAAATCAACACCAAAACATATTTTTCAACTCCACAACATCATCAATCATCAAAACCCCACAAACACCACCAAAACATGAAGAACAGCAAGAACAACCAACAACCAGAAGCTTGGTTCGAAATCCTCTCGGTCTGCCATCAACGAGCACTCGACGAATCCCGGTGTGAAGAATCACCGTGAATCCGAGGTAAAACAGGTAGAAATCCCACTTTCCTAACTCTCCACGGTATTATCTGTCTTGCCTCAAAATTTGGGCTCAAACTAACCCCTCTACGCTTCTGTATTGCTGTGTTTGTTTAAGCTTCTGTCCAATAACTTGTTTGCTAAGTTCATGCTTATTCGAATTCAAATTGACAACTTTCAATCACTAACGTCTTGTACATCCTTCAGGCTACACCCCATAAAATTGAGCCAAAAACACCCTTCGGGAACAGCCTCAACACCGCCGTCCGAGGGCGGTCCGCACCCCGGACGTCATGTCCGGGGTCCCGGACTCCCTGTCCGTAAGCTCGGACGCCCACGGACGGCGGCAGAATTTTTAAACAATCAAAATTTAGGTTTTTCTAATAATGTCCGGGCCCACGGACAGCCTGTCCGTGGCCCCGGACTTTCAATTTCTGTTTTTATGTTTAATTCGACTTTTATTTTCATATAGGTTAACTGGGGTCCGTGGCCTCGACATTAGGTCCGTGGCTACGGACGGAAACAAAATTTGACCTAATTCTGCCTCCGAAACCCTAGTTTAGGTAATTTTAATTTCCACTTTAATTTTCTGTCAAAAAACGTTAAAAAATAAAAAAAAACAGAAGCGCGCACCTAGGTTAAAACAACTTTGTAGAAAGCCGTAATTGAACCAAGTAGAGGAAAAACGACCTAAGAAGGGTAATGAAAGTAATTTGAACCCTAATTAAGTCGAATATCAAGCCCCCGAACCCGAACTCTCCTTTCCTAATTTGATCTAGGTTAAAATTAGGTGGCGACTCATAATAGGTTCCAGTGAGCTAGCTTAGGTTTTTAATATTATTGTTATATGACATAGTTATTAATCTTAGGCTATAAGTGGACCTAAAACCCAATCAGATCCCAATCAACTTTATTCAACATAGGATAGGGTTTAAAATCGAGGCTCACAGACTGGCGACTCTGCTGGGGACCACTTCTTAATTTTAACTTGTTTAATTTTAAGAAAGAGGGCTTAACTCGAAAAATTGTTTTTTATGGCTTTATTACTTTGTTTGTTTACTTTCGTGCGCACTTTAAATTTTTGCAACCCCTGCATCTTAGAGAGCGAGGGTCCACACAAACCAGTTTCACCCCGGGACCCATCTAGGTCCCCTGTCAGGGACTCACACCTTTTAGGTGATGTGAATAAGCGGGGGAAAGAGGAGGATGTCGTCTAACCACATCCCCTTAATACCTGGGCCTTAGCCCCAAGCGTTTTCCTGGCAGTGTCCTTACCTACCCATCGTTTGGTCAGTCAAAGACCCGACCGTAGACGCACACCTTCAGGGTGATGTGGAAAAAGTGGGGAAGCCCAAAGAGGATAGCGTGCAAGCCCTATTCCTTTGTGGTAACCTGGGCCCACGCCCAAGCACCTCTCGGATCGATCCATACCCAGTTTGATTCAAGCGTCTAGTGATGACATGTTGAATTTGTGTGGGCCTTGTTTGCTTGTACGATCGCCCACTACCCAGCCTAGAGATTGATAGGAACTTCTCCTACATCAACCTAGCCCACCCGGATTGGTAGCTCTATTTGTTTGCGGCCCAGAGGCCCCGTTTGGTTTATGTGGGAGTTATTTGGGCTTCGGCCGAAAAGCCTAGACTTAGTTGATTTCCTCTTCTGGCCCAATTTAAACTGTCCAATTAGTTCTAGGCCCATAAAAAAAGAATCCACCTGAATTTGAAATAACTCACAGGTCCTGAAAATAAAGTCTTTTTTCAGCTTAGCAACATCTTCTCTGACCCAAGAAAGTTAGGCCCATTTGATTTAGGGACCAGAGCTTAGAGCCCATGTGCTTTACTTCAGGCCCAAACACTTTCCGGCCCAAGGGCTCATTCTAGTCTAGGTAGACTTCTTATCCAGGCCCTAGCCCAAACCTAAATCTAGGAGTCACCTCTCAGGCCCAATCAAAGCCATCTGTTTAGATTTCAGTCAAAATTCCAGTTCATAGTCTGAAAGATACTTCAGCCCAAACACCACCTTTTCTGGGTATCTTGGCCCACTTGCTTTCAGCCTAAGCCTGTTTCGATCTACCTTGTGAAAGTGTCATTATCACCTTAGTGTCTTTCAACCCACTTCCTCTTGTTAGCTAACAATGAACTTCTTAGAAACAGGCAAGCCCGAATCCAGATATGGCAGAAGAAGGAAATCCGTTCAACACAGATGCCCAGTTGGCCACTGTGCAGCAAGGTGCAAGGTCTTGGAGTCCATTCTCGAGGAATTAAGGAGTAAGGCTAATCTCCAGGAGACAAATCAGCACGCTCTGGAAAAGCTTGTGGATGAAAATCTTAACCGTAGCTACAATCGAGATTGACTCCGTTAGGGCCCAAGATCCTCAAACACGTGTGGGAAGGATGTTCTTGACAACCAACTACCGCAGAGGTTAAAAAGGTTTTTTAAAAGGATTGAGCGCATGGAGAAGCCAACAAACCAGCTGGCTTCGATTATTTCTCCACGGCGTCGTATCCTGAAGTTGATCTTCCCCCAAACTGAAGCTGCCTACACTCGCTTTGTACAAGGGTTCCTCGGATCCACAGATTCATTGGCTATGTTTGACCGGGAAATGTCCATCTTAGGGCTCAACGACATGCAAAAAGCCAAAGTTTTTGCACGCTATCTAGACGAGACCCCCCCAGCGTTGTATCTCACTCAGAAGATGAATACCAAAACCTACGAGGAGGTTTGTGAGGCTTTCCTAATCATTTCGAGTAGCGGCTAAACCTTGAGGTCACCAGAATCGTCTGGCAGGAACTCGACAGAAAGACGGTGAGTCCATGTCTGACTTCATCAAGCGTTGGAGAAGAAAGGCTGCAGCCATGCTACCAAAATGGACGAGCAAGAGCAAATCCGCATGATAATTGAGAACATGCGAAAACAACACAACCATGAGCTAAAATTTATGTATTTTCCGAGTTTGGACATGTTGATGGGACAAGTCGGTATTCTAGAGGAAAGGATTCATAAGGAAGGGTTGGAGCTCGAATGCTCAAGAAACTCTGGCAGTGGCTCCAAATCATCTAAGCCAGGACCAGAAAAGGCTTATCTTCAGCCAGTAGCTTGCACTCAAAGCATTTCCCAGAAGTGAATATGGTTCAACGGACCTAGAGCTCCGCATCAAAACTTTAGGACGGTACCCTTACCACGCCGAGACTCATCGCAAAGGGAATTCACCAACATTGGCCGAGCACCAAGTAAGGCGTTTGAGGAGCTTCAGAGGAGAAACCTGCTACAACCCTGGCCCCCCCTCGGCCAGGAACCACTCATTTGGGAAGGCATCTTAATCAATTCTGCCACTATACCATCAGTTGCCTGGCCATTTGCTGACAATTGCCGAGCATTGAAGCACAAGATTCAAGATCTCCTCGAGCAAGGAGTCAATTTTTCTAAGTTTGCAGATCGTTTTATTTTATGTTTTCGTGTATCTCAAATTTTTCTTAGTCAGTTTTTAGTCACCTCAGATTGTAATCTTTACGTTTCTTTCATGAGTCATAAATAAATCATAGTTCCATTTTGGCAATTCCTGTACAAACCATTTTCATTCATTAAAAAAACAAAAAATTTTATTTTTAAGGAAAAGGATCACGGAGTAATCATTTCCTGACTATGGAACAAATGACTTGTCTTTTGTTTCTAAAAGGGTGAACATGCGTTGCCAAGTACCACAACCTATCTCAAAGCATCCAAAATAACCCACAAAGCGGTTCCAAGTCCACATCCGTTTTAAGTGTTGTCATAAACCCCAGGTCAATGCTGGGGGCAATCTGAGTTCAGATCATCATCTTTAATCTTTCGTTTAAGCGTGTGAACTAGTTCTCTAAGTGAAATTCACGAGAGTGTTCTGAGCGGAAAAACCATTAGTGAACGAGCGTGTCATTTTACACGACTCTAGTGAGACCACATTCAAAGGTGAGGTAAACGGCATAACTTCGACCGAAGGAGGATATTTGTAAATTTACTCTTAGATCTGCGAAAAGTAACAAAGAATGGATACACAACTATCAGGAATGACGAAGCACCTAGGTACACACCACATAGCCAAAAGCTTGTAAACCCTGTATTAAACCTAGGCACCCCCAGTGAGCCTTTCATATATCCCTTTTCGATATTATGAGCTCCACAAAATAACCTAGCCAATGATGAATGTTCGACCCGGTGACCAAAGGAAGCGAGGAGTCTGACTCTCAGATAACATTCTCATTAATCCAAAGAAGCAACGCCGCTATCAGCATGACGAAGTGATCCGCAAATGGTCCCAGAGTGACACAGGATCTAAAGAGCTCACATCAAATAGCTCTCGAAGCCCAAAGCCGGAACACAAGAACCCCGAAGGCAAAGTCAAGAAAGGATAAAACAAAAGGCAAACCCGAAGTGCCTCGAAGAAATCCAAATGGCAAAAGGAGAAATGGTGTAAAAGGACAACTTCAAAAAGTCCAAGTTCAGAAGCTCAAAACAAACTCAACATGAATCAGTTAGACGACTTCAAGACAATGAAGATGAATCTGAGAGAAGAACGCAAGTTGCAGCTTTGGTCACCCATTTAAGCTCCACATACCTCAATATCCCTCCATGGTCCCGTTGTCCTTCATCACACCCCGTGGCCACGTTATAGAGCTTTAAGACTTCCGACTTGATAGTTGTGCGTCCAATCACGTGAAAGTAACGGATCAAATGCGTAAATCCATCAAATATCGAATTTAATGGTCTAGAAGTTGTGACTGTAGTGAGGAACGAGTGCAAGCACCAAACACGCCGAGGTAGATTAGGAAGCACCACATCAAACCATAAGCCCTGACCCTGTGAGGACGAGACTCGTTCGCACGTTTAATAAAGAAAATACTGGGGGCAATCGATCGGAACGATCGATTGCCACGAACTCTAGCTCAGATTGTCCTAAGGAAAATACTGGGGCAATTGTTGGTTCCAACAATTGCCATGTCAACACCAATTAAAACCCAAGCTCGAGCACCACCATCCCACCACAGGCACACATAAGTCCTTACCACCACACACACACTCTCAAGCCCGTCATTGGCCTTGACCTCCATCAAAATCACAACCCAATCCCAGGTCTGTCACAAATCCTGAACACCGGCAAAAGCCTTCAGGCACCACCAAACACCCACACTTCCACCATGACATGTTCATTTTTCAAGACAATTGCGATTAAAATTTTTAGTCAGGAAATGACATTTCACTTTCCTTTTTCAGTAGGTCTTTCTCAAGCATTGCCAGGTTTGGCATAATTTTCAACAGTTCCTTGTTTTGGGTCAAGTTTCCAACTTAACACTCTGGTTTCATTTTTACATAACACCTATCATTGGATGTTGGAACTTTTTAAAAGTGATTGCTTTCAAGCTATTATTTATTTAAGAGTTGTATTATAAGTTGGTTTTTGGAGGATCGTACCAGTTCCATTCCAGGGAACTGACCCACCCCTCTCGGGTGGGCTGCTTGGTTTTATCTTGCAGGTACGAGTTACTTTACAGTGGCCATGAAGAGAACGAGTGATTGGGATGGGATTAGTGTTTTGTGGAGAGTTTATGTGTTTTATTTCTGTTTTATTTTTGTTAAGTTTTCTCGAGGTTCAGGCCGTGACAATTGTAATCTTTAAGTTGTAATTGGTGAGGTTTGGTGTCGGGTGTTTGGAACCCGATGGTCTGTACGCCTTTAGTATTTTATTTCCGCTATAAATATGTTAAATAGGGGTGTTACACTAAGAGACGAAGAGCTTAGCCGCATGGAATGGATTGAATTCCTCTTGACGAACAACCTCCCTGGCTACAACGCCTTCTTAGGACGTCCCGACATTCACTTCATCCGCTTCATTCCAAGTACGATGTGCCTAAAGCTGAAATTCCTAACCCACTCCGAGAAAGTGGCCATTGTCAAGGGCCACCAGAGACAGCCCAAATCTGCAATCCACACTTTGGTTTTACTTCATCTTTTTCATATTGAGCCAGTAAATAAATTTTACAACTCGTAACAACTTTTACCCTCATGACCAACCCTTGGCCTATAAAATGAGCTCTCCCCAAGACCTAAAACACACATTAGAAAGCTGGAGAAGCCACAAGAAAGGCTACCACGATTATCTCCCATAGAAGGTACATCTTGAGGCCAGTCACTCTTGGAATCCAAATTGAAGACGAACGAAGATGACACTACTAAGAGCTCAATCAGGTAAGTGCTCCATGAAACTTTGAACATGCGACCTCTTTTGCCTCCCTAACTAGTTCCCAATAGTACATTAGGTTAAAAAACATTTTGCCTTCTATGTTTCATGTTCTCCATGAATTGACTTTTATTTTCTATCTTCCTCAGTCCCATGTCAAAACCTTAACTTTCAATCACCAATAAGCCTAGAACATATTAGGACATAACCCTTACAAATTTCATTAAAAATTCCACCAAAAACACTACAAACTTGTGTGGTGCCTGTGTGTTATACCAAAAAATTTACCCCAAGAGCTCCAAAAGTGCAAAATGAGGCCAAGGAAAAAATGGTCAAAATCTCACACACTGTCACAACAAAGCAAAGAGTCGGCCCATTTTTGGCGTAAACAGACATTGTTTAGCTTTCCCATTTTCATAAAATTCCTCAGCCACCTTAAAAAAGGATTTATAATCCTATTTCTTGCCAAAAACATAGTTCTTATTTTTATAGTCATTTTTGATTATGAAAATTCATTTTGGTAACCCTTTTAATTAGTTGAAAATCCTTTAAAACGCTTTATTTATCAAACAAATGAAAATATATAATTCTTAAAGCTAAAATTCATATTGTCATATCAAAATCTCACATACTTTTAGCAATATTCTTTTAAAATTTTGTTTTTAGCTTTTCATTCAACTTATCTTTTCAAAGATGTGTTTATCAATTTCAAAAATCCATAAAATTTAACCCAAACATCAAATCATATTATGATCCAACCCAAAAAGAAATATTAGGAAAATCAACTTTTAACTATTTATTTCGTTTTAAATGGTTTTGGATAAAATTTCACTTCGAAAATGTTTCCTTTATCCAAAATTGCTTGTACTTCCTAAAATCATATTTTTATCATTTTGTGCCTACCCCACCTATATTCAAATTGTATTTCAACTTTTGCCTATTGAGCAAGTAAATGGAGTTTTATGACTCGTAACAACTTTTACCCACATAACCAACCCTTGATATATAAAAGGAGCTCTTACCAAGGTCAAAAACATTCCAAGGTTGAAAAAATCTGCAAGAATGGATTCCACAAAATCTTTCTTTCTTCACAAAAACCCTCCCAAAAATCTAAAAGGTAGAACCCCCAATATTCCAAGAAGTGGCCCTCAATCATATTGAGTCGTGAAACCTTGTTGTAGTAAGGAAGGAACACAAGATAGCATCAAAAGGTTGAAGGTAGGGGTGTTCATAAACTATTAACCGCATTGGCAGTTAGTCAAATTTGATAACTATAACCGATTCAATTCAAAGTTGTTAACCGTGATCAGATAACCATCGGTTTCGATGCGATTTTACAGTTTTTACCGGTTTTGGTGCAGTATTAAACTGGTTAACCGCCGACTTTGGTAAGATTTTATCGGTTTTAGTATAATTCTAACATGTAACGTCTAATTGTACACTTATTTTTGGTAAATCTAATAATTAATCATATAGATTTATACTTAAACTCAAAATTTAAAACTTTAAAGGCTTAAACAGTCGTTAACCAAATTTTGTAAAATCAATGATTGGATCCGGGTAATTAAACGGTTTACTTTTTTGATTTCATTGGTTCCGGTTTCAGTTTCAGTTTGACAGTTCTGGTTTCTGTGAGCACCCATAGTTGAAGGTCATTCCCCACCCAAATCCAAATAGTATGAGGAGCTAAGAAGTCGGCAGATGAAGGTGACACTTCTAAGAGCTCAAATCATGTAAGAGGTCCATGAAGCCCTCATAAAGTAACGACCTCTTCTACCTCTCCCCAACTTGTAAGAGGTCCATGAAGCCCTCAGTAGTTGTCCATGGTTCGGACTCTTGGTCCGGGGTACTGGAGCAACAGTTTAAGGCCACAGACAGTGTATCAAAACTATAATTTTTTTGCAATATAATAATAATAATAAAGTTTGGTCTTGGTTCATCGTCGGTCCGAGGTCATGGACCAAACAGGGGACCATGCCCATGTGTATATAGTTTGGGCATATGCTCAACCCATTTCTAACCATCATATTATATTTTACTTTTTAAAACATTATCTCAACCATACATAAGTTTATTTATTTAATAATTGGTTTTGTAAAATAGAAAAACAATCAATAATAGTAATAATTTTATAATAGAATTTTACAATTATAACAATTTGTTTCCACTAACCACTACCCTCATTAACCACTACCCCTAATTGATAGGATATGAAGTTTACAAAAGTTTTTTTTTTGAAAGAGAAGTTGACCAATGTATTTTTAGACAATTGAGTTTAAGTTCTCTATTGCTTCTATGTAAATCAAGAAAATCTAGCGCCTCAAACTGTAAAGTGGCAAAATCCAATCCTTTGATGCATATGAAGGTGCTACACGATTAGAGATTTTAAGTAAAGTTTATGTAGGTGAGGTATTAACCCAATCTTGTTTTAATTAAAAAAATTAGTTTGCTTAAATGTGGGATCTATATTAGAATTTATGGTGTATGGTTTTATTTTGAAAGAAATGCAAATGCATTTTGTTTGATAGAAGTGTAGATTTTTATTAATTTCTGATTTAATTAAAATTATAGTTACTTAATTAAAATGATAGATTTTTCAAAATGTAGTGTAGATGTAGCTTTGTTTGATAGAGTATAGATTTTTAGTAATTTCTTATTTAATTAAAGTGTACGTGTGTAGGTAAAGTGAAAGAGTGAAATTATTTTAGTGAGTAACAATAAATACAACCCATCAAATTCACTTTTGATTTTTTTTATATTTACTGTAAAGGGTTGATGTAAAAGATTTTCTAATTGTTTAATTTTAAGTTGTTTGTTTACAATGTGGATCTATATTTTTTTTCTAATTAGATTAGCTGCACCTTCATTTTAAAAAAGATTGTTTACTTCTCTTTTCAAATTAAATCGTGGGAATATTTAATCTTACATAATAATAATTTCTCTTTTAAGTAATAGTATAGATATTTAAGTAAAATGATAGATTTTTGAAAATGTAGGTGTATATTTGTTTGATAAAAGTGTAGATTTTATATTTCGACAAACAGTGGATTTTTAGTTAGTAATAAATAAACTCAACCTAGCAACTTCACTTGTGAACTTCTTATATTTATTTTAAAGAATTCATGTCAAAATATTTTAATTGCTTATTGTTAAATTTTGTTTAAAATATGAATCTTTCTATTTTTTTTTTTCTTCTTTGTTTGAGCTGTTTTTTTCTTTCTAAAATATAAGTGTAGATTTGTTCGGTGGAAGTGTAGATTTTTATTAATTCCACATTTAAGTAAAAGTGTAGATATTTAAGTAAATGATAAATGTTTCAAAATGTAGGTATAGTTTTGTTTGATAATAGTGTAGATTTTAAATTTAGACAATACAATTTATAAAATAAATGAGTGAATTTATTTTTGTTTGTTCGTAATCTTGTATTAAGTAATAAATAAATTCAACTCTTTTTCTTATATTAATTTTTAAGGAGAATTTCTAATTCATTATTTTAAAATAATTTTTTTTGTTGAAAGGAGGGATCGTTTTTTTCAATCACCTTCCTTTTTCAGTAAAAAAAATTTAACCTCAAATCGTGGGAATATTGATTGTGGGGATGTTTTATTTTTCTTTATTTTCAAAATTACAAATTAAATTTGACATCTATCACCATCTATTTCAATTTTGGTAAAAAATTACATGGTGAGAATATTGATGGTGGGAATATTTTTTTTTTATTTATTTCTAAAATTATAAAATAATTTTGACATCTATACCCCTATAATAAATATTAAAATTTAAACCATTCATATATTTTTTAAAGATTGGATGGTCATGATTTAGTTGAACATCATGCCCAAAAATACTTTCGGGCACCTTGTCATGGACTGATAATCAGCCTTTTATTTTTTTCTATCTGCATGAGTTAAAAATCTCAGTTCGTCACCCCGGACACTTGGTCCATAGTCACAAAATGCCTAAAATTTTGTTATGTGTTTATAAAAGTGAGCGTTTAATGTCAACTGTTTTGCCAGGTTCAATATAAACCGAGCCCATACTTAGATAACTTGTCACGTACACTTACCCGTCGCTATTCCAGATCCGACAAGTGACACACTAAGAAACGGATCGACATATGATGAACAACTCCCATATCAAAGCTGTCATATAAGGCATCACAGGGTGTGTAGTAGCATGATAGTTTTAATTGTATTATTTAATTTGTAAATAGTTTCCCTTTCGATAGGTGTTGTGGTTGTTCCAGTGCCTAGAAAGACAATCAGATTGGCGATCGGAATTCAAGTATTTTGTCCATGGTAGAGCTTGTTCCCTAGCCATGGTTGTAGCTCATTGCACTGATATGGAGCTGATTGAAGATTTAGATTCTCTTTAGTTTAATACATCATCCGTTAATTAATATCTGTCGTTTTAGGATGTGATTCTTGTTCAAAAATATGTGTTATTCTAGCTTTTTGACACACACTTTTTTCCACTTTTAACCCTACTATTCAACACAAAAATAATTATTATCTAGATGGAAAAGTAAAAAGCAGGGGTACATGCGTCATTATGCTACTTTCCTTAATATGTGTGCAACCTTCTAAATGACAGATATTTTGAACAGAGGGAGTATATGTTTTCTCTGAACTTCTCTCCTCCTTCTATAAGAGGTTTCTCTCCTCCTTCCAGTAGAGGTTTCTCTGCCCGATCTCTCTAGCCTTTTTGTCCATGACCCTATTGGCCCATGTACAAGACCCATTACAATGATCTAGTCCAATAGAATGTACATAAATGTCCCATGTAACCTACTATAAATAGTTGCTATAACTATGCATTCAATACAAGCACTACTACAAAAAATGTCATAGACAACTGTTAAAAAAGTCAAAGACAACTGTTGTTATTAACAGTTGTAACAGAACCAGTTGTCGTAGGTAGGCATTGCATTAGACAATTGTTATTTATTTAGCACACTTTATAACAAATTTTCCTATCTTTTGACAACTGTTTTTAACAGATGTCTTTGGTTCTTTTAAAATAATTTTTTTACCATACACTACTGTTAATTTAACAGTTGTCTTAAACATCTGATATGAGCATCATCTTTTTATCACCTACTAATAAACTTTCATATAATATTCATAAACCCACATAACAACACTTAAAGATCCAAATTGTCTTAGCAACATTCATAATCCGAATCAATATTACAACATTCATAGTTCAAAATATGTTTACCAACATTCATAGTTTCAAATCTGCTAAACAACATTCATAATTCAAAATCTCTATAGCAACATCCAAATCTCTTTAGCAACATCCACAAATCTCCAACCCACATAGAGAAATGATCCAATATATCCTCATTTTCTCAAGTCAAAAAATAGCACCATGTGTAGCAAAATCTACTCCATGTTTGAATCTAATTGCATTTGAACACATGATGCCCACTGCTCTCGAATAACATCAATCTCGTCTTGCTTGTATGCTTGACCATTGTACCCGTAAAAGTACTACATAAAACAATACTAAATTCTATTAGTTCATATGCGTATACATGTATATTAGAAGCTTCAAATTATAATTAAATTCTAGTGATAAATGGAATAAGCTCCAAAGCTTTAGAAACTGTAGAAAAATAAATAAATAACAGCTAACAACTTATATAGTCGTCTAAATATGATCATGCACATATGCTGAAAATGTAATCAAAACTGATGACATGAGCACAAAATATTATTTTAACCATGTACATTAATTGCAATAAATGAATCATGGCAACAACAGAAACGAGTCAAAGGCAATTGCATTGAGCATACATTAAGCTGAACTAAAGTCATCAACGAGAGAGTAGTACAAAAGGGATTCATCTTCACAGTAAAAACAACAAATAATCAAATCCAAACAAATGTACTTTCTATTTTGAGAAGTAAAGAGCGGTTCTGAAGATTAGAAAGTGAAGTAGAAGTGGAGAAGTTGAAAAAAGAAGCAGAAACCATTAGCCACAAAAAATTAATCCCAAGCAAGCATTAAACAACAGTTAAGTAGAGTTCATGTAAAATAAAGGTACGGTCAACAGATTTCTTATGAGGGTAAATAAAAGACACAACTATATAATAGACAACATACAAAATATTTTACCTCTATAGGAATGGTCCTTTGTTTATGATCTATGATTTCCTTCATAAATCTCATCACATAATAGCCACAATCAATGGTACCATCAGGTTGTCTTGGGCACTATGAAAAACAAAAAATGTGAACACTGCCATATTATAACCCTGTAGTGTCATGAAGAAAAAAACCAAGTGGCGGTATATACTAGACACAATAAGACCATCACAGTCGATTATGTTAAAAGACCCTATTGCAAGAAGTGAATCACATGAAGAAAAGCTGAAACCAAATACCTAAATCATGTCTCACTTCACATGCTTGCGAGGTGGTCTATAATCACCACACATTCAGACAGAAATTGAAGATGAAGACACCATTAATTTCTTCATTATCAAGCATCACAGTTTCTTCTTGAAATTGAAGATACCATTAAGTTCTACATGCCAATAGCTAGCAACACACGTTAATCAGGTTATGAGACTCCATACCTGACTGTTACGATTATGTCAAAGCTCCTGCCTAGCTGAATTTGCAATAGATACTCTCTCCGTGCAGTGTTCTGGCTGGAATTGTCTGAAAGCCACAGAAAGAGAGGCGAAGATCGAATGCGCACACAGAAAGAGAGGCGAGTCGGTAGGAGGTAGGAGGTTAGGGTTTCGACATTACGGGAGATTGAGGAGGAATTGTGTTATGCCCCAGATTTTTTTATTTCCTTTCTGATTCGCAAAGGGAGTTTGTGCTATTTTGTAATCTTATATTAAATTGTCTATGACATTCTCCTAATGTCATATGTTAGCTTGTGGAAGGAGGGCTAAAGATGTCCTTTTGCATTCTGTTAGTAATTAAAGAGTTAAGGACTTATTTCTTATTTTATTATTTCCTAACTCTGCTTTCTCAAATTTCTTTTCACGATCAATTCCTCCTTCCACTATCTTGACGTTCTCTCGCACGACGGTTCTTCCTCGCTCTCCTCTCCATAACCTCCCTTTGCTCTTCTCCCCTCGTTCAATCTCCTTCCTGTAAATTGATTGCTAGAGATCCGCCAGTGGAATTCTGTTTGTCTGTCAGTCGTCAATCAGGTTTGGTTTGTAAATTTTGGGTTCTCTTCTTTGTTGAGTTTTCCTTTCCCTTTTCTAATTTTGATTTTGTATTTGGGAATGGTTCAATTCGAGGAATTGTCGTTCGAGTGGGAATTCGAGGAGGGCGTTTCGTAGAGTCCGCAGAGATCACTTAGCTTCGGATGTGAGGTAGGTGGTAGATGGATTCGGTTGTGTGCGTTCACCCACGGGGTTTTGGTTCCGTTGTTTTCCGTATATGTTTGTTTGGTCTCTGATTTGTGGTGATTTTGTGTGTGTTCCGGATTTGCGTTTTGATGCGTTACAACCCCGTGGGATCTGTATTTGTTTTGCGTATTTTGATATATAAGTAATATTTTGACAATGGTGAATCTACCTCTGTGATTCCCTTCTGTTTTGTGAACTCTGAGTGCTTCTGATTTGAGAGTTCGGGTTATTAAATTGCTCTATGTTTGGTGACCGATCGCTGTCTGATTTGTCTTGGTTTTGACCTTCTAAAAACTGCCATAGTTATGGCTTAACAACTCTGGAGTTGCGCTGCATTTTTTTTGGCATCGTTTTGTGGTTCTATTTATGTGAAAATCGTTTCTGGAAACTGCAGTTTTCGCACTGTCCGAACTTCCGTCCGAGCTTTGAAGTTCGGACAGTGTGTTTTGCCCTTCTGATTTTCAAAGTTCGGGGTATGTCCGAACATCTGCCCGAACTTCGATGTTCGGACACTCCCTTGGTTTCTCTTCTGATCTTAGTTTGACTTGTGTCCGAACTTCAACGTCCGGACACAAGGTCGAACCTTCCACGTAAACTTTCTCGTAAAACGTCCGAACATCAGTCCGAACTTCGATGTTCGGACACTCTGAAATTTCCCTTCTGTTTTCAAATCGACCTGTGTCCGAACTTCAACGTCCAGACACAAGTTCGGACACCCTACGGTTTTCACCACCATAACTTCTTTGTCTGAGCTCCGTTTTGAGTGCCGTTAGCGGCATTGGATTCCTCTTTTCGAGTAATAACTATTTAAATATGTTTTAGCACATGTATATGTGTAATTTGATTTTAAAATCTTCGATAAGCCTTTGAACTCTTATTTGCTCTGAAAGTGAGTTTCAACTTCTGACTTTGGTTTTGACTTTCGTATTTCATTGGTCTTGGCTTAAGACTTCTGTTTCAGCTTGTGAATTCTGTTTTTGATTGTATTAAACCTTGGGCTTGGGTGTTAGCGCTCAGCAACGCCCTCTGTTCTGTTTCGATTAAGCTTATGCTTTCTGCTCTGGTCTGATAAAGAATTTTGTTCTGTTCTGTATAAGGCTTTGATCTGCTCTGAAAGCTTCTGTTTTGGGACCTAGTATCTCTGTATCTGAACCGTGGATGGCTGGTTTAGCTATCTCGTAGCGCGCTGCATAGGGCGTCCTTCTGTTTCACGGGTGGTATCCCCGTTCTGTTCACAGGTTCCCACCTGTTCTGTTTACGAGTGAGGTTTCCTCGTTCTGTTCACGGGTTGTTTACCCGTTCTGTCTGTATGCTTTGAATGCTAATGTCCCACTTCTTTTCGGATTCTGTTCTGCTGTTTTGACAGACTGCTGTGTGCTTTTTGTCCTTTGAACGCCTCTGTTTGTTTGTACTACTTTCACCTGCTCTGTCTGTTTGCAAACTCAGATAGGCTGCTGTGTGCTTCCTGTCTGTTGAGGATTTCTGATTTTGTAATTGCTCTGCTTCGTCTGCTCTATCTGTATTTGATTTGAGACGGCGGCTGTGTGCTTACTGTCTTCTGCTAAGTTCCGGATTTTGCTAAGCTTCTGATTTTGCTAAGCTTCTGATTGTGTTTAAGCTTTTGAGTTTGTTAAGCTTCTGATTTCGTCAAGCTTTCAGCTTCAATTTACCTTCTACTATTAAGTGTATGTTCTAACCACCGCTTAGCTCCTTGTGTTTTAGACTTCAGTCTATTTGAAAGACTAATGCTTTGTCTCTGATTTTGCTCTGGCTAAGTGCTTTCGTATAAGTATAAATGTGTGTTCAGATTATGTTTTGAGCGTGCTCAGCTTATGAAGTTTATCACCTGCTGAGCAATAGTTGTGCTCACCCCTATATCCGTCTGATTTGCAGGCCTTAGTTTGTGTTTGAAGATTCGACCTTTGCTTTTAGTTTTGGAATTGGTTTTGTATTTAGATGTTGGCTTTGAGGCCTTTTTTGTGTTTACTAGCTTCCGCTATTGTAAACTATGTAAACGATTGTAATTGCTACTTGTTAAATAAAGAGGTATTTTGTTCAGTTTTGGGATTCGCTAGTGTAGCCTTGCGTGTCTTAGGTAATAAGCACGCGGCATGTAACGGTCTCTCAACCAGGGTGGTTTTGGGGTCGTTACAAATTGTCTGAAGCCGCTACCGAGAGGAGAGAAGATCGAATGCGTAGAGAAGAATTATTTGTCTGACTTTGTTTTGTGCTAATTTAGGATACTGTCAGAAACATAAAAAGAGTTAAAGGTTATATAAGTCTTTTATGCAAAATTCCACTTATACTTCCGTGTTTTCCTCCCCTCTTATTTAACGGTTGTCTTAAAGTAGGTATAGACTACTTCTAATTTAACAGTTGTCTTATCCAACTCTTTTTTTCCCTTAACATACCTATTTTGTATCAAAGGCTACTACAACACATAACAGTTGTCTTTTAACAGTAGTAAAAAATCAAATTTGTAGTAGTGAAGACAATACACTTATTCATCGAACAAATATATATCTCTTAATTCTACTATGGTATGAGACGTCTAGGTTCTTCCTTCAATACTTATTCTCTTCTTCAATGGCTGCTACTCCCATCGGAAGTTCTGGATCCTTCACCAACGATCAGTCCAATAACTCGTCCGGCAACAACACCAATGTTCCTGCAATCACCACCAACACACAATCAGTCACGATTGGATCTCATTCCATCCTATCTTCTGCCGCAAATTTGATAAAACTTAAGCAGGATGACTTTAGACTCTGGAAGGGCATGATCCTTCCCTTTTTGAGAGGTAATGACCTCTTTAAGTACGTTGATGGAACTCATGAGTGTCTTGTTATGGTAAATAATGCCGTGAATCCTGAGTATTTGCATTGGATCCAACAGATCAACTGATCATCTCTATTCTTCTTACCTTTCTAAGTGATAGTATAGTCCCACAAGTGATTGGTCTTGAACCATCGGCCAGGATCTGGTCTTATTTGCATAACACATTTACATCTCAGAACAATGCTCAGATAAGTAGTTTATTATTACAACTTACATCCTTAGAGAAGCAAGCCACAGAAACCATGATCCATACTTTAACAGAGCCAAGAATTTAGTTGTCTGCCTTGCTATTACTGGGCACAATGTTCCCAATCATGAATTTCAGTGTTACCTTTTATGGGGGTTGCCTTCTGAGTACTCTTCTATAGTGGCAAACATACTCACTCGATCTGAGGCCTGTGATCAGAGTCAGTTGCTCCACTTCCTACTATCTGGTGAGGCCTGGTTTGGTCATAACCTGCAAAAGACTACCTCACAAATTTCTGTTAATTCAACTACTACTTATGGCAGAGGTAAAGCAAATCACTCCTTTAACCGCTCTCAAGGTGCTCGAGGAAATTCCTCAAATCGAGGAAGAGGCAGAAACCAGTCTTATTCCTCTGGGGGATAGTCTAATGTTCTTTTTAATGGAACTCCTAACACTTGTCCCAAGTGCCAGATTTGTGAGAAGCGAGGCCACGTGGCCAAACAATATTATCATCGTTTTAATCATGCCTACCCGCCTATTCCTCCTACTACTATGTCTGCTAATTCTACAGGGAAAGTCTCTTTTTCTGACTGGATTGCAGATATTGGGGCAACTAATCATTTTTTTAATGATTTATCTAAGCTAAACCTGTCATCTTCTGAGTATACATGCACTGATTCTGTTGTTTTGGGTGATGGATCTCAGCTGCCCATCGTTAATCAGGGTACAACTTCTATTCAATTGGCTGATAAACCTTTCATTTTGAGCAATGTTTTACACACTCCTACTCTCCAAAGACATCTTATCTCTATGAAACAGTTTTATAAAGATAACTCAATGTATTTTGAGTTCTATAACAATTATTTCTTACTGAAGTATTTGACACACCAAGACTACAGTTCTCAAAGGGGAGGTTAGAGATGAAGTTTACTACTTTCCTACTACCACTGCCACATCACCACAGATCAACTACTCTACCGCTGCTCCATCTAATGTTTGGCACATGAGACTTGGGCACCCCTCTCCTAGTATTACTGCTATGGCTTTGAATAATTTTAATTTACCAGTTTCTAAGGTTGTAAGGTTGAACTGTGCACAACCTGTTGTGCTGGTACAACCCAGTCCCTTCCCATTCCCCTTGCACCCTTGGTGTCTAAGACTTCTTTTGAACTGCTATACTTGGATTTGTAGGGACCTGCTCATTACAAGTCTGTTGATGGGTTTGGTTATTTCCTTCTAGTTGTTGATGATTATTCAAAGTATCTTTGGTGTTTTCCTTTGCATGCCAAGTCTGACACATACAAGGTTTTATCTACCCTTTTGCACTATGGTGAAATCACAATTCCAAACAGAGATTAAGGTAATTCAAACAGATGGTGGGGGGGGGGGGGGGGGGGAAGCCCTAACTCCTATTATGCAGGAAAGAAGAATTACTCACCGTTTTACTTGTCCTCACTCCCACCAGCAGAATGGTGCGGTGGAAGGAAGGATTAAACATGTTGTCAACATGGGTTTGTGTTTGCTATTTCAAGCCTCTATCTCTCTCACATACTAGACTTATGCTTTTGCTACTATTGTTTTCTTAATTAACCACATCCCCACTAAGGTGTTGTTCTACACTACCCTATATCAAAAACTCTTTCAAAAAGACCCTGATCTCACAGTGTTAAAGGTGTTTGGCTGTGCTTGCTACCCCAATCTATGACCTTACAACACTCATAATTTATCCTTCCACACTCAAGAGTGTCTTTTCCTGGGCTATGATTCTCATTCTACAAGTTACACATGCCTTCACCTACCGACTCACAGAAAATACATTTCCCGTGATGTTACCTTTCAAGAAACCCTATTTCTCTTTACAAAGTCTACTGCTTTGTCTCCTTTACAACCCCTTTAGCACTCTTGTCAATCTGTAAATACCTGTTCTACAACCCTCTTCTCTACCTCCATTACTACCTAATCCCACTACAGTTCAGCCTTTATTTGATCCCTCTTCACCCTCATCTACAACAGCTCCTAACTCCACTACAGAACTCAATCATCCCACAGATCACACCCCTATTACAGAACCTACTACATCAATTCCCTCTCCTACTTTTACCTCTAAAAATCTCATCCCTTCATCACCAACTCCCTCCCCTGATCCTCTACCCCCAGCTCCTCGAATGACCACAAGGTCACAAAAACATTCTCTTAAACCCTTGGTTAGGACTGATGGCACAATTAACTGGTTGAACACTACTGTCACAGAACCTATTCCTAAGGAACCTTGTTTTACTAAGGCCATGAAGTTTCCTGAATGGCGTGAGGCCATCAGAGAGAGTTTGATGCTCTACAACAAAATAAGACTTGGACTCTTGTTCCTTTAAAAGAGAATATGAATCTTTTGGGGACCAAATGGGTTCTGAAAACTAAAAGAAAATCTGATAGGACTTTGGAGAGACAAAAGGCAAGGTTAGTTGCCTTGGGTTATAATCAGTCTCTTGGTGTGGACTTTACTGAGACCTACAATCTACAGTCCCGTGGTTAAGGCTTCTACAATCAGGCTTGTTTTGTCTATTGCTACTTCCTATGGGTGGCCTATTGGACAAATTGACATAGATAACGCTTTTCTTCATGGCACACTTGATAAGAAAGTATACATCAAGCAACCAAGTGGTTTTGTTCACAAAGATTTTCCTCATCACATTTGCTGCCTAAATAAGGCTCTCTATGGTTTAAAGCAGAGCACAAGGGCATGGTTTTCCAGGTTGAGTTCCTAGATTGGGTTCAGTCCCTCACTCTCTGACTCATCCCTATTCATCCACAACACTAATGGTCAGAAAGTTTTTTATCTTGGTTTATGTGGATGATATAGTTGTTACGGGTTCTAGTCCGACTCTTCTCTCCCAACTTATTTCTTGTATTGCTCGAGAGTTCCCCAAAGATCTGGGAAATCTCTCTCACTTCCTTGGTATTTCAGTTCACCCCCCCCTTCTGGACCAACCCTAAGTCAGAGTCATTACATCAAAGATCTCCTCTCTCGGGCTAACCTCTCCACATGCAAACCTACAATACTCCCATCCCCATGCCCACCACCACTGTTCAAGACAACCCAGAATCCCCAATTTTCATGACCCTCACAAATATCGCAGTATCATCGGTGGTTTACACTACTTAGGGTTTACATGACCGGATATTCAATTTGTAGTCAATAAATTGAGTCAGTACATGCAAAACCCACAGGAAATTCATTGGCAAGGTGTAAAGAGGGTTCTTCGTTACCTGAAACTTACCGTCAACCAAGGTTTGTTCTTTTCTGCGAAGCCCATGGGAGATCTCCACATCTCTCTCAGACGCGGTGGGCAGGTTCACTCTTCGATCGGAAATCTACTTCTGGGTTTTGCATCTTCCTCGGGTCGCACCTTCTCTCCTGGAAATCTCGCAAGCAACGAACCGTGGCGAAGAGTTCCACTGAAGCCGAGTTCAAGTCTCTGGCGGTTGCCACCTCCGAGGCTATTTGGCTGCAACAGCTCTTCTCCGAACTCGGCATCTACCTTAGGTCACCGCCCATTCTCCACTGTGATAACATTGAGCTCTCAATCTGGCTTCAAACGCAGTCTTGCACAGTCGTGCAAAACACATAGACATAGATTTTTTTGTCAGAGAGCGTGTCAAGAATGGGTCTTTACAAATTAGCTTTGTTCCTTCTCACTCCCAGGTGGCCGATATTTTTACTAAAGCACTGGACAAACTAAAGTTTTCGGTAATCAAGTCCAAACTCCCACTTTTGTTTAGAGCTCTGGACTTGCGGGGGGATATTGGCCCATGTGTACAAGGCCCATTACAATGATCCAGTCCAGTAGAATGTACATAAGTGCCCCTGTAACCTACTATAAATAGTTTTTGTAACTATACATTCAATACAAGACAATACACTATTCATGGAACAAATATCTATCTCTTAATTCTACTAGGCCCCATTTTCAGATGGTTTTTTTTTCTCTTCTTCTTTTGTTTGTCCTCATCTCCCGTTCTTTTCTATATTGTCTCTTAGTTTAATTTTCAATTTAAGTTTTCACAGTGTCGTTCCTCCACATGCTGTCTTTAAGTTGCTTTTGAGCAGCGCGGTGCACATGCAGAGCTCAACTCTTTGTTTTGCGGATTCATTCACTCAATTTCCCGCCTCCATATCGAGATTTGTTGCTCTCTTCTGGTTTTGTTCAATCTGTGCGGATGAGAAGAAGATGGAGTGAGAGAGCGGATGAGAATCTTGGAAATTGTCACGCCCACTCCTTCATGGGGATTTAGTCATGGAGCACTTTTTCAGATTTAATCTATTGCCTCCCTTACATTGAATTGAATGCTGACCACCGATTTGAGGTTGCAAGTGGCAATTGTTCTTTTGTTCTTTCATTGTCGATGGAGTCTATTCGCTGCCCTGTTTTCAATCGATCGGTGGGCTGGAGTACTCATCTCCATGTCTGATTATGGGGATAATTCATTGCATGTGGGTGGGCTGGATCTCGGCGCCATCGATTTCAGTCTCCTTCAGCAGAACAAGAGGGTTTTGGAGCAGTGAAGGTGCTGGATCTTCTTTGGTCTTCATCCAAGTTGCATGAGTCCTATTCGACCACTGTTCCTCACCATGAACAACCAATATTATGAGAATTTGTTGTTACATCTCCATGTGACATGTGGTCTTTTTTGTTGTCAACGTTAGTTATCGTTGTTATCTTCTGTCGTTTTTACTATTAGTTAACTACTAGTTGATATTAGTTTTACGTTAATCAAAGTGTGTACAACCCATGTTGACCTTAGTTGATTATAGTAGTATCCTCTTCGATTTAGGCTCTTGACATCTCCCCTTGGCCAGTTGATATGATGACTTAGGATTGTAATGAAAGCTTATGAATGGAAGTTCGTGATTTTCGAAAAAAATATATTGTTCTCTAAAAACAACTCCCATGTAACATCATATCATTGATATCACATCTTTGATGCATTGTTGAAATGCTAAAGCATCTCTGTGATTCAGGACAACCACACTTTCCTTTTCTTCATCATTAACAACACACTATTGAATGCCCCAAACCATCCCAAGTGCCTGATGGTTAGAAATCGAAATTCCAAAGAACATTCATTCCGAAAGGACCATTCAATCGGACTATGGATGCGTTCGCTAATGGCATTAATGCAGAGCTCATTCCAAACGCAGGAATACCTGCGTTACAATTAATCTAACGCTGTGAGTGAAGGATGGGCCCCAGTCAAATAGAAAGCCAATAATCAAGTGACATTTGTCAATTTATTGTTCTTGGATGCTGTGCAAATTTTTTTCGCAGGTAACGAACGCGTCCTAAAGGACTCAAAACTGTAAATACAAAATCAGACGTTTTAAATTGATATAATAATGCAAAAGATGTTTACAACAATCGTTTTCGTCACAACAATTGATTTACAATTAAATTAAGGCGGATCTTCAAAGAGGAAGCGAGATTGTTAATAATAGGATGATTTCTTTCGTCTTCATTCTGTCGATTTATCTCCTTGTTTTGAGGGTTGCTTCACAGCAGATGCTTATATTTAGTAAAATCCACAGACAGAAAAATGTCCCTGTCAAACCCATCAATTGAGATATCCATGGGCAGCAATCGAATAACTCTGTCAGTTCCTGGACTACTCGATCATCAGCAAATATAAACTTAATCGAGTCCCTTGACAGCTGAAACAGTTTCTTTTGACCAAGGCCTTCACAGGAAAAATGAACTTAGGGATAACGCAAAGTTCATGACTGATAATCGATCATAGAGTAAGAGGAAGAACAACGCCTACCAAATGTGGAGGCAGCTATGGAGTATTCTCTGGACAGTGTGGTTGAAAAAATCCCCGTATCATCAGTACACAATATTATTGGATGATTCGCGGTATATAGATCAGCTGGTAAGAGAAACGAAAACAATGGATGTAAGTATATATATATATTTGTAGTATAAACAATAAGAGGTGAAGATGGTCGGAATAAAAAGCTAACCAAAATGGTGAACATCAAAGGCTGCAACAGTAGTAGTCTTGATGTTCGAAGTCATGCATATTTCAACCTGCCAAACAAGACAGACAGCAACAAATCAGATTAATAACATATTATACAAGCTCAATCTTGATGGAATGTCCAGCATCATAGCAAGAAAATCAGATAAAATTGCATCTGACTTGTACGCTTCTTATCAAATAAGAGAGACTGAACTGGGATATCTGAAGCTTTGAGCTTTCTCCATGCTTCCTCTTCCAAGTAACAAGCATGGCCAATTCTCTCTGGCCGAAAATCCAGCATTGAGTGTATTTCCCCCTGGTTAGGTACCTAAACTTCACTAGGTATTAAGTATGGTCAGAGATATCCCTAACCATACACTTTTTGCAGGAAAAAACATAAGACCTCGATTTTTTTTTCTTACGGTCCCAATTGAAAGCAGCATCACACCTCTCCACAATGGAGAGAGATACGAAGACCTTGCTCTCTAGCATATCTCAGAGCTGGTAAAAATGTTTGCCCTGTTCAATAAGAGAGCCCAAATGAATGAAGATTACACTCATCTTGCCATTTGTATTCAAATATCTCTCTTTTTATATATACAAAAATCTACATGCACAAGAAAAATAACTCTCATCTCTCTTCTGAGCACAAGGTACTCTTTGAAACTTTAGAGCAATACCATTCTCCAACAGCTGGATTTCCAGATAGATCAATTCCCACAACCCCTTCATCTCTCATCGCTAAAGCAAGTTTGACCTGGTATGCATCAACAGAATCAGCTGTTTCCAATAAATTACACCAAGGGAAATCCACAATCACAGGACAACAAGCAGGCTTTCGTCAATTTTTTGAGGGGTAATTGTCATCATACATACAGTTTCCATAGCAGATGCGTTGATTCTCGACCTATCGATACTAAGAAGTAGTCGCACGAAAATCTTTTTCCTAGTGTTCATGCAATTGTTAGTTATAACAACAGAATCCGATTTCCTCATCAACCCAGCATTACTAAATGGAAAATCAACATCAACATTGTCCACAGCTCTCAGACCATCAATCACTGCGTCCATGTATGATCGTTTGGTCATTCCTACTGATTTATTCTCCTGCATGTAAATATTAAAAAAAAAACAAAAGATTAAACTCTATCCTTTAATTACCTAAATCAAACCCATGTATCATGTACTAACAATAATCAAACGCCACCACTTGAATCTTTTACCTTTGGAGTAGTTCTTAGCTCCACATACAAAACATTTTCAGCTGCGAAATCTTCAACAACCTACTTCTCTCCAACATTAACAAAGGAAAAGAAAAATACAGCACAATTAAGATTTTTGGTTAAACAGCTCAAAGGACAGAAGTAGCATCCCGACCAAGATGGAGAAAATGGATATATACTTCTTTGGCAATTCTTGTCAAGGTCTTGTGGTCAGTCGTAATTATGCGGATCAAATCAAATAACTTGAACACCTCATGCAGAGATCGATCACCTGGTTATGAAGTTCAAAGGGTTTAAGAGCACTCCAAATATTTCATAATACAAAACCTACCACCATCCTAAAATATATATGAAAGCAAACACTAGTTTCAACCAGACCCGGTTTTACTCTTTGTTTCAACAATGACGAGACGGATTACCAAAGATCAGATCATTAACAAATGAAAAGATAATATGCTCTTAGCCTTGATTAATTCGCCATTTAGTAAAATCAAGGGGTATAACTAAGCACTCATCACAGGGATGAACAATTATAACCACTTCATTTTCGCAGATAAGATGCCAGGTTTTTACGTTTGCAGAAGGGAAAGATGCCAATTGACCATAAATAAATCCTTCAAACCGAAACAAAAAATAAACAACAGTACGTAGGCTACAGAAGAGCACCGGTCCTAGCTGTTTACGGTTTTTTGAGAAGTTCAAGGTTAAAATTTCTCTGCTCTCACTTCCTAAGCACACTAATTTTCAATCCAAACACAAAGACAGCAAGTAACAAAAAAAAAGTTAATTGGGAATCGGGCAGGAAAAAATCGTCAAACTAGCGATCACTTGTCTAATTAGATGAGAGTTTATTACATGAACCACACAGCCAGATTCAGATAAACTATCAATATTGGTTGGAGGATACAGAAATTACTATTAGAAATAGCTTGTGCAAACTCGGAGAAAGCTATAATGCCCTTGTCGTCCAAATGTCTGGCAAGCTCCCTGCAAGCAAGCAGAGAAACCCCATACCATTGAGCCCTCAACCCAAACCAAGTTATCACAATTCGTAGTTTCAATCTAGACCTATATTGGGCACAATTATGAGAATTGAAAATAGATAGGATAAAAAAGAGGAAAAAGGTCACTACGTTATGGTTGAGTCTCTGAAACACAGCCGTTGAGGTGGGCATGTAGTTCCACTTGGGCATAGCTAAACACCACCCCTTAACATGTCCATCTCCTTATCCTGCTGAAATTTTGCTGGTCTGTGAGACAATCAGTTTCGTCCGAGCGAGAAAAAGTCAGGAAGGAGGACGGAGGCAAGAAGAAAGTCAAGGTTTCAAACTGGGGTCGTTTTGGGCTTAATTAAATCCAGAACGCAGTCCATACAGAGCTTATACTAGGGGGACGTTTTCTATGTCTTCAGCCCACCTTAGCCCCGGGAGGTTATATCACCTACACTCATATGTAGTTAGCCAGCACAGTTGGGCCCTCTTCCAACACTGCCGAAGGGAGATTCAGCCCACAACAGTTTGTGTCTGCTACGGCTTGGCTTCGGATTTTGTTTTCGTCTCCTCTCTTGTTTCTTCCTGGATATTGCATTTAATTTAAACCCTATCTCGGTTTTGTCTCTAACTCCATCAATCGTTCCTAGATGTTTGTTCATAATTTTTATAGGATTATTCATTGTTTTACTTGTTGCTGTCTATTTTATCTTTGAAATTGTTTACTAAACACAGATTCGTTTGAGATGCAAGTTTTTTAAGGATATAATGATTCATTCTGATATTAGATTGTTCAGTTTCGAAATGGACATTGTTTATTGTACAAAGCCTAACTGATTAATCTTATCATCTACATGTTTATCGTTTCTAACCATTCATTGCATTTTTTTAAAACCAATGCTGAATCAGATTATGACAAAATATGCAATCAAGTGGTGTTGCATTCATCAAATAGAAAAAAGAGAAATTTTTAGAAACTTTGGAGATCAAGACCAACGATTAGAAAAATAACTAAGTGACGTGGGGAAGTCATTTGTGTTCCTTTTTTTAGTAACAATAAAAACTTAGTTTATTTAGATGTTTTTGACAATGACGACATATATATAGGCTTACCTTATTTCTACAAATTGTTAGAATAATGATATAAAATCTTATAGAAATCGTCAACTATAATATTATAGTTGCTCATTACTATATGAAAGTTGTTCAACTCGAAATTGTCATGTTATATATCCAGCTGTTGATTATGATTGTTCAATATTTTAATTTTGGTAATGAAGGTGATTACAGTTTTGCTGTTGTTTTCCATTTCTAAATAAATACACCATTCTAAAACAGTATGTGGTAGTTTTATTCAACTTTTAACATTAGTTGTTCATTTTTCCACTATAGGCCATTTCTTAATGAAATACAACAGCCTCACAAGAATTTGGTCATTTGTTTCATTCTAAAACCGGTTGTTCATTTTGAATCAATCCTCTATTTCCATTATTGTCCATTTTCTCAATGAAATAGGTTGGTCTAACAATAATGTGATATTTTTCAAATTCTAATACTAGATGTTCATTTTTAAACTCAGGTTTTCTTTATTTAAATTCAAGTTGTTCATTTTTTTCATTATTGTCCATCTTCTCAATGAACTACACTAGTCTAACAAGAATATGGTATTTTGTTTCTACTTCTAGCACTGGTTATTTGCTTTTCAAACTCAACTTCATTTTTTCATTATGGTCCATCTACTCAATGAATACATCAGTCTCACAAGGATGTTTTTATTTTATTCAACTTCTAATACTAAATTATTTCATTGTCTTCCATTTTCTTAATAAGATACATCAGTCTAACTAAACTGTGGTATTTTTTAACTTATAATATTGATTGTTCAGTTTTTAAAGCTCGAGGTGGTTATTGTTCAAGTATAATGTGGGTTGGGTTTAGATTAACTCCTTGTTCGTGAGATCGGATTTAAGTGCGAGGACAAAAAGTAAGAACACAGATGATTTATGTGGCTTACCCATAAAAGACCTAGTCCACAGAGGGTTGACATAAGTTTTACTATTTAAGGAGAGAAAGAGAGTGCAAGAGCTTTTTGGGTCGTAGATGATGCCCTTTTCAATTAATTACAAAAGATGTTTATAGAAAAAGGCTAGGGATATAACATTATCTAGCCAACACAGATATCCCAATTGTCGAGAAGTAACGAGAAATAGATAAAATCTATCATTTATTGTGCGTGGATTTCTATTCGTAACACCCCTACCGCTAATCACGACATTAACTCTTAAACTGTACCATCCATCCTTAACTCTGCAGCGGAAATCTCAATACACATGATGGGTGAAACAATGTCGTTAGCCACCCACATGACTAACAAGGCCTAACATAATACCATATCGGTCTAATGGACCAGAACACCGAGTATTCAATACAATACAATTACATTTCATTCCTTAACCGAGTCAAATACAAATACAATCCTCAATTCAATTCTATACCGAGTCTATACAATCCTCAACTTGCCGATAACATTTCGGTCTTACGATACAACATTTACAATATAAATGAATCAAACTACCCATGCAATAGCAACAACCCCGTCCTACTCTCGAACGTTAATCAGCTCCAATGTACCTGAAATGTAATGGATGACCCTAAAGGGGCTCAACACCTTTGCTGGTATGGTAGTCGTGCAACTTGGTACTACCGGGTCGCACCCAACTAATTCTCGTCTAAGCATGCGATTGATTTTATTTAAATCATAATATGAAGAGCAATAAACATACATCATGCTCGCATTCACAATCAGTATTCAAACATAGAATACAATCACTAACTAACACATCAAGGTTGTTAGCATACTCTAACTTACTCTTAGGCCTTGAGGGTTTCTACCTCACTAATGCTGTAATCATTTTATTCATTATCCTATCCATTCTCTTGGATAACCTTAATCATTCTCTCTTAGATTTACAGACGCTACAGGTCTAGTTCTTGCTTCCTCATTTATTCATCTCTTGAATAATTCTTAAGTTAATACTCATGACCTCCGGGCAGAGACATTCACAAGACTCACCACCGGGCTTTCAAGCACTAGTCTTACTTCCTCGGTTCGACCCTACACTAGGTCTAGCATTATGGGAAGGTTCAACTAGCAACCGAAAAACTACTCTCTTAGTTCCTTATTCTCACAAACGTCCGTACCTCTAACGGACTTCTCACATTTCCAAATTCTCCACTCTCGGAGTTATAATGTAATTACGTAGATTAGCCTAGAAGCACCGCTCTTGATGACCTCTAATAGCTTAGGGAATTTTCTCAAGTTCTTGTATTCTCAGATTTAAGGGTTGCCCCAACATTTCGAATACTTATACATTCAGGTCATTTTCTTATTCTAGGTCGAATCCTCATATAGGATGTCGACCATCATTAGAAGGGAGTTTGATGGTCCCTTATATCTCTTTTACTTTTCTCATGAGTTCGTATCTTTGAACTACCATTGTTCTCTTATTAGAGGTTCTTTACATCTTTCCACTATCAATTATTTTGTGGATCGTTTCGTCTCGGTTCTCTAACCGTTAACGGAAGATTACTAATCCCGTACATCTCTCTCACGTTCTAGTGAGTTCACAGGGTTGTATTATCGTTATTTTCTAACCGATAGCTTTCGTGTGTTTTCCACATTTACATTATTTTACGGGACGACTCTTTTTACGAGTCACTAACCAAACTTTACTCATTTATGAGTCAGTCTACAACACTAAGTTAGACCATACAATCAAACAAGGATGGTTAGCACAAAAACATGCATCACGATATACATATCAAATGCAATAAACATTTTTGTTCTTTTATCTTGTTAGGTCGGCACACAAGCCAGTGAAACTCGGTAGGACACAAGTTGCAAGAAAACCATACCTTTCACCATGGGGTTACTCTACCGTGTCACCTTACGTTCCTCGGATTAAACTCGATTCACTGATAACATTTCAAGGGTTTCTATATTAACATCAAGACAATACGGTATGTAAACGATTGATACACCCGTATTTAACCCCGTTATCCTGTTACTCTTAACTTTGTTCATGTGATCTTGAGTTATCACTTCCTCATTCAACCTAGCACTTGTTTATACTCCTAATGACCTTTACATGTCATCAAACAAGTCCTAATCATCATCTAATATCATTAACATTCAATTCCCCATCATTAGATTGCTTAAAAACACTTTCTAGGACATTTTTTGGGTGGTCCGGGTTTGTGTCTGAGGTTGTAAACCCGGTCCAACCCCTGGATGAACGTTCTACCTAATTTTCTTGTAGGTCTGGGTTTGTGTTCGGGTTTATAAACCCGGACCAACCCCTGGGACTAGTTTCTGCCTAGTTTTTAAGGTGGTCCAGGTTTGTGTACCTATTTACAAACCCAGACCAAGTCTGAAGCTGTTGAAATTGACAATTTTTGAACTCTAATCCCACCTCAATTCTTACCCAATCTTTTCCTAATCATTCCACATGTTTCCAAACATGTTATAACACCTTAAACATGCTCTAAACCTCCTTAAACCATGAGTCAAACTCTTCACTCAATTCTTGTTCATTTCTACAAGTTTCCTCTCCAAAAATTCTGCAATTTGCAACTTAGCTCCTAACTTCCTAAGTTGCACTTTGCTCACCGATTCTCCAACTCCATTGTTTCTCTTGCAATCACCTAGACCATACCATATCCTTCCTAGGCATTTACAATTCCATTTCCCAAGTTCAAACCTCATTCTCAAAGTCTTAAACTCTAAGCCTTCTCTAGAATTCCCAAGGCACTTAAACAACACTTTGCTACAGATTTTGTTCAACTTAATCTAAGCCTTCCACCAACATCCTAGGGTGATTAACTAACCTAAATTAATTTCTTTCAACACCTAGTTAACCCTAAGTCATTCTTCACTCATAACAACACCTAAAACTCCTTAGGTTTCTACACAAATTTTGCTATAGTTCATTTACTTTTCTAACATGCCCAATGAACCATCTTGTTCACCTATAACAATTCAAACTAACCAAATCCACAAGGGATTCTACCAGCACACAAGTTCATCCTCAAATTCACCAATCATAATATAATGCATTAACCTTAAATGCTTGGCTCTTAGGCCCTTAAACACACATAGATTCACAAATTCCTCTTCTAACTACAAACCACATTTTCAACTCAATTTTGGTTCATTCATTTAAAATTCCCATTCCACAATTCTAAAAGCAATTAGAAGGTCATCCAAGGTAAGCTTTTTAACTTAAGCTTCTGAGCATTTCCTTTCTAATTCTCATCTTCTTTCTCTTCTCCATTTCTCTTGATTCCCAAATTGGCCAAGGGGAAAATCAATTTCCAAGAACTCTAAATTACCATTCAAAGAGAGAATGAGACTAAGTAAAAACACTTAGACACATTGAAAGAACCCTAGGATTCAAGAGGAGGCTTTAACACAAAATTTAGGGCTTTACCTTTGGAGCTCTAGAAGAGAATTTCAATCATGAATCAAGGAGGGTTCCAACTACTCTTTTGAAGCTTGGATTAAGGCTCATACAAAACAAGAAACAAACCCTCTTGAGAAGCCAAAACCGGCTGGTAAGGAAAATGGAGAACAGATGGGATTTATTTGAATTTTCTTACCTTAAAATAAAGGGGAGATGTTCTAGCTCAAGAAAATTGATTTTCTCCTTCAATGGTGCTATATCCATGGTGGTCAACTTCATCCATTTGGGATTTTTAAAGAGGGAAAGGTAGCCCTTGATGAGAGGAGCAAGAATATGTGATAAGTTTTTGATTTGGAGCATTGGTGTAGCTTGGGCAAGCAAGGAAAGTGAGGAAGCCATTGAAGGGAGCTTGAAATCGCCAGCAAGGGGGATAAGAAGAGAGAAATCGGCAGAGAGAAGAAAGAGAGGAAGGCAGTACATGAGTGGGGAAGGAAATGAGAGGAGAGAGAGAGAAAAGGTAACTTATGTACCTTTTTACTTTTCACTTTTATTTTCTTTTCTCTTCTACTTATTAACTAGATCATTAATGAAGAGGGGAGTGCTGGAACACTCTAAAAACTGGCCCCCTTATATTAATTGGGCAGGGGCGTTTCTGTCTTTTTGCAAGAAACACTTCTAATCTTCCCGGTTTGGCACTATTCACCAACCGGGCCTGTTTTCCGGATTTTTCTCGTTTATTTAATTTTAATGGTTCTTAGACCTCAATTAATGTTTAATTATAGTTATATGACCAACTATAATTTTTACGAGTCAATTAAATCACTTAAATTCACATTTTCGGGTTTTCTAAAAAACGTGCTTTAAAGCTTCATTAGCATTTTTAATCCACTATTCGGATTCATTTTCTTCGAGAATTATTTCTACATACTATTTAGGCATAATTAAGCCCTGGGAATCCATCTAGGACCCTAGTCGAGGTCACGTACCTCCTATGGTTGCGTAACACACGTTTTTACGTTTTGTGCTTTTTACGCGTTTTCTCTTTTCTTTTGGTTTTTTTTTCTTCACCAATATTCTTTAGGCGCTATTAGGCCCTTAAATACCATATTAGAATAATTTAATCACCATATTTAAGTCTAGGGTATTTCAATTTAGGTATCCCTGGAAATCCGCTAGGTGGTTGTAACTTAAAAGACGATCACTCTTGTTGTAGGGGGACTGCAGGGTGATAGCGGGCCCAATGAAAAAAAGAAAGGGTCATGACTGGACACTCTTGGGTGTTTGGTCATGTCCTACTACGATTTTGTCCGGGGTGGACACTGCCTAACTGGTCGGGGAAGTCCCTACCAGGAGTTCTGCACAAAAGGCCAACCTTTTGGTCGGGAAACTCGGAAGAATTTAATCGTGCCAACTGGTTGGCCGGCCAGGAAATAAAGAAAGAAGTCAATAAAGGTGATTCTAGGCATGAAATAAATACTTTGAAGATATCATGCCAACATTAGTCCCCCAAGTTCTATTATGCAGAAAATATGAGGAAGTTAAACTTAGTATATGTCCTAGCATGCCATTTGTTTGTGTATAAAGAATTTAAAATAATAAAGAAAACGAGGTGAAAGAATTTTACTATGATACACTGACTAGTACCCCAGGTTTTACTTCTAGACAAAGGAAAAGCTGGAAGTGAAACCTTAACCTTGTGGCGATAACTTGGAGCATGAATGGTTGGATCTTGCTATTGGACAGTGAGCTGACACATGTCCAAGAGGTGAGACTTTTGGAGTTCCAAGGGTGGAAACATTCGTTTGTTCATGATTACACTGACACGGGAGGCGCGGGACACGGGAGGCGCGGGATGCAAAAGTGTTTGAGTGCCCGAATTGATTTGTACACTATAGCGACACGTGAAGGGTTGCGATTGGAGTGCCAAAAAGAATGGCAACCGGTGGCTGTCTGGAGTAGAGTTGCCTTTTCGGTCTTGGTTGCTAAAATGAGGGAAAGGGAAAGAGAAGGTTATACTTTCATATTCTCAGAACATTTTTGTGTGCTCTTGCCTCTTGATTTATTGTCTTCTCGCTTCCTCTTTGTTTTCTTGCCCTTTCGCTCCCATGAACATAGCTTTTTGTGTCTTAATTGCAAGCTTTGAACATCAACAATGGTAAAATTAGACCTAACAATTTTTGACCCAACCTGAAATCCAACCCATACTTTTGTGGGTTAGGGTCTTGATTATTGACCCCAATTATTTTTTGGGTTGGGTTAGGGTAATAAGCTAATTTTTGGGTTGGGTTAGGGTAAAGATCTAAACCCATGACCCAACCTGAAACCCGAAAATATATTTGTTAATATTAAAAAATATTAATTTACATGTATATATCATTTTCAGATCAAACTATACCTTAGCCTTAAACCCAAGTGTAGTTGGACTATCCAACCTTTAATAATATCACACAATCTTAACTATGCAAACGACCTAACCAGCTGCATATCAAATAAAGGGCCTAACCAGACGTTAACATAATGTTGAAAAACCCTAAGGCTCTCGTCTTGCAGACTCACATCCATCTTTATTCTCTACACCGTTTTTCACCCAAGGTTTGATTTTCTTATTCTCACTGACATTATATAGATATGTTTATATTATCTAGAAGGTGAACAAAAATAGGTGATATATATTTTGTTGTAAGATCTTGATTATAGACCTCTAGCGAATTATGAAGCCAACAATGCGGAGAGTGTGTTGCATAAAAGTTCCTCAGCTGTTATTAATGATTAAGTGATTGTGATTGTACCTTTCTCAAACATGAGCACTTATTTAAATGGATGTAATTATTTTAAACTATCAGTCATAGTTTGAGGCTTAGAGCAATTAGTTTATAAATAATTTCTAATTTTAAAAGATTGGTCTTTAGTATATTTCTCTAATGCATAATGAAGATTTTTCTTTTTGCTCCCTTTTTTTATTAAGGGCATTAAGATCATGTGCATGTCTAGATAGGATTCCTTCCCAACAGAGGTAGAGTTATGGCTCAGATTGATAAAAATAAACTTATGGAAAAAGTGCGAGTTATTCTATTCATGAGAAATTGGTGCAATACTTTAGATTTTTCGCATAACATGGAATTCGTTTAAAGTTGGGTCGATCAAGCAAAGATTACATCTAAACTAATTTATACTCTTAATCCATCTAATTTATTGTATTCTTAAAAAATGGGTTGGGTGGGTAGGTTAGGGTTAAAGGAATTTAAACGGGTTTGGGTTATGGTCAAGATTTTTAGATCCATCCATTTTTAGTTTGGAATGAGTTAATGATATTTTAAATGGGTTGGGTTAGGGTTGATATCAACCCGAACCATCGATCCAAATTGCCAGGTCTAGGTAAAATCATCAACCAGCATTGTGTCCTCTTCCACTGCCGCTAGCGCCACACGCGCTTTTAAGGAAGAAGTTGTTGGTGCCTGGTGTCCTACTGATCGCCCTTTTTTGCTGGTGGAGTGCAAAAGGCGGTGGCGATTGTTCCTAAGATCTTAGACAAAATCGTGTTTGTTGGTGTTGTAGTGGAGGAGAATGAAGAGCTAGCGGTGGCCGATGAATTTGGCAAGAGCGATGTCGCGACATTAGTGGAGAGAAGAGCCTTGTCGGTTAAGAACACAGATGGCATCAAGCAGGGAGCGCTTGGATCATCACTTACCAATTACCATAGAGAAGTTGAAATAGGTGCTAGCTGGCGTGAAGGTTTCTATGGAACATAGTTTCTACTAGAACATAGTTTATGCTCTAGGACTTTGAGTGAGGATCATAGATCACTTCATCGATGGGTTTGTGATGTTTGAGGATCAGGTTAGAAGGGAATGACCTTCCCCATGAATATGTTCTTGCTAGACTTTATGAACCGGGTGAAGGCTTGCTCATCGGCTTTGCACCCCCTCTAATTCAGCCCATGTCGTTGGTTTCCTCCTTCTGACCCAGGTAGGCCACATCCATCCATTTTCCAGACAGTTGTACAGCTATGGTTTGTCCAGTACACCACACACGCCTTGTCATACTCAGTTGTCACTTAGAAAAACTGGCCAATCATGTGTCCAAGCGACAAAGTGGAGCAAGGGCGCCAGATATGGTTTGTGGTTCAGCTGCCTTCCAGAAGGGTACTCAGTGCCCATGAAGCGCCCACAACCTAGTTGCTAGTGTCACTATCTTTAGAGTGTTGGGCATCAAAGTGGAGGAGTTTGAGAAGCAATTTTGAGTATTTATGAACTGAAACGCTCCCGATGAGGTCAACTAGGAGGAGTACTTTACTCCAAACATTCAAAGGAGGCTTGAGAATCTAGCCGATAAACTCTTATTGATCCATCAATGGATTTAAAATTTTGCCTTGTTGTGCTTACATTTGCAAGTGAAAGTTGGTGTCCCTACATGCTAACTTGTTGAAAGTGTCTTCTAGAAAAATCAAGAGCTTTCACTAGTCAGCGGTGACAGTTGTAAAGGCAATAAGGGGAGGCGAAAATCCCAAGCTCTTATTGACTTCCCATTGGCGAATGGAGGGGAAATCCTAAGCTTTCACCACTCAGCGGTGACAGTTGTAAAGGAAACCAGGGGAGTGGTGACCGACTCATTGGTTGAGCTAGAACAGACAACCGACTGGCCAGTAGAAAGAGGAAAGTTGACACTGTGCCTAGTGATCGAACTGCAACAACCGTAAAGAAATGGTTTAACTTCGAAGGGGGAACTGTAGATGCCAAGCCATGCAGGGTTGAGCCGAGAACTAAGGGCCAGAAAAATGACATGGGTGATGAGTTTGAGTCGAGTGACAAGGATGAGCCGTAAGAGAACAAGTAAGTGAAGTCCCGACATGATAGGCCCGGGAATATGACCAGCCGAGAAGTCAATTCAGCGGCCCGTCCAATAGAAGTAACAAGGGGGAAGGGGAAGAAAAAGGTTAAGGAAGCTGAGACGTCTGGGGTTAGTGAGAACATAATGAGGATGGAGTTGTGAGTCCGATTCTTGTTGACGATGACGAGGAAAGAGCTTCGTCCTGGTTCTGGTAAAGAGAACCAAAAAAGAACCTGAAGAAGAGGAGGCGGATGGCCCCATAGAGGAAACCATGGCTACAACACCAGTGGAAGAGAAACAAATGGTGCGAGCCGGGTGACGAACCCGGGGTGGACTACATGAGTCGATGACCTTGTAAAAGGAAGTGGTGAAGATGGTGTAACAAAGGGATTGCTGCTTCATGGGGCGAGAGCTAAAGGCTTAAAAGTCAGGCCATCCTAGGGAAACGATCAATGCAGATTGACTATATGCTGCCTAAATGAGCTCAAAGTACACCACAAAGTACTTCGAGCATTGTTTTGTCAAGTAAAAATCTTACAACTTGTTAATTCGGACTTTAGGTGAAATAGTGCATGAGATACGTAAACATAATTCCTAAACGTGTAGATATTACTCTAGACAGAGGTTGATCTACGGGGATGCTCAAGCGATGGCCCTAGGAGAAAATTGTTGCACAAAAGAGAGGGTCACCTGCTAAGCCACCAGTTGCTGACCTGGGCCAATAGACGATCCAAAAGTAAGGAATTGAGGCTCAAACAACTGACACAAGAGCTTGTTGAGATGACTTGGGCTCAGAATGCCACCATTGAGGAGAGAGAAATGATGGAGGCTGAGGTGGACTAGGCACTCCAGTCCTTATAGCTTTAAAGGGAAGCCGTTAAAGATGCTCGGGTCAACATTTGGTTGCTCCTGGAACAACTCAATGTGGTTAGCCACGAACGGGACAAGTTGGCCAATTGTGTCGGGGAAGAGGTCGGGCAGAACTCGAAAGGGTGAAAGTGGAGATTGTAACTGCTCAGATGAATCTAGCCACAAAACGACAAAGGCGGGCGGAGGCCGAATGTGTGAACATTGACTTAGCGGCCTAAATCCACTTCTTACGGGTGTGGGGAAGCTAAAACGAATCAGCGACAAAAAAATCCAGGGAAGTGTTGAAAGTGAAGAAGGGCTAGCTGAAAGCACTTCATGAGAGGTTCGGGGAGATCCAAGTAATTGTTGATATGGGAGTTACCAAACAACTACGTTTTGCCGAGAGAAGGTGAAAGAGATTTGTGTTGCATCCGGGGTTGTCGTGGACCTATCCCTGTTAACCCTCAGAGCCATGGTGCATATATGAGGCATTGGATGCTTTTCGTTCTCCATCCACCTTGGTCGCAATGTCCGTTTCCCCAACGCTTGTATTGGATTGATAAATCTATGCTATTCATAAGATTATAAGAGCCATCAAATTTTAGAACCAAAGTACTTTGAATTCACCTACAGAAGGTAAAGAGAGAATAAGAGGTAATAGATAAACATTTATTATAGATAGATTTATTAAGAGAATTTTGTTGTTAATCATGTCATGAAAGTTTTTTTCATGCAATGGTTCAATGTTTATCAATTGGAATGATCATATTTAGATGAGCCCTATCTTCATTCTCTGTCAGCTTGATTAGTTGGCTTGGGTCTATTCCTAGAGTGGTCTTGAAGATTATCTCTCCCCTCTCTTTGTGGGGTTGTTTTGGTCATGCAAAGGGCTCATTCTTTTGAGCGTTGATAAAGGTGATGTTAATTGAGGTATTTTGTGTAAGCGGCGTCTGTCTTGATTAGGTCGGAGTCCCACGAGGAGAAGCAAAGAGAAATAGGTAGGGATCTCTGTAAGATCTCGTTCTTCTTCTAACGCCACTGAGAGGTGATTTGAGATTTCTTTTGTTGTGAATTACATTTTCCAGTTTGGAGTAGTTTTGTGTTCTACTTCTAAATAATAGTAATGGGTAATTCAGGGTGTGTAGTGGTATGTTGCGGAGGCATTTTTGTGCAGAGATTATTCGTGGGGTGCATATTTGGCTATCAATTAATATAAGAGAATTGGGGTTCCTCCTCTTTTATCTTCTCTTTTCTCTCGACTAGTTTGGACTGGCACCGTCTTCAAATCGTCCCACAGGATTCAATCGATTGGAGACAAAAACCTGATAAGTAGTTGAAATGAGTTGCATTTCGTTTAACTACAGGGGATTGAGTCACCCCAATGCAGCTTTTTGGGTCAAAAGATTAATCCAAAGCTATAGACTTGATATCATCTTTTTGATAAAGACCCAAAGATCTCATGAAGCTATGAGTCTATTTTTTGGTTACTTTCTCTTTATTCTGGTTTTTTGTCAGTAGTAAAGGTAGAAGCGGTGGTCTAGCTATAAATATGGAAGGATGGGAAAAACATTGAGCATGTGAATTCTTCTCCTCATAACATCTCTGTTGAAGTCTCTTTTCAAGGTGGTAACCCTTCCATTTTCACTAGTTCCTATGGGTGGTCAAATTGGAAATTAAAATATCTCTTGGAAACTGATGATGTTCTAAGGAACCATATTTCTTTACCTTGGATTGTGATGGGTAATTTCAATCAGATTATGTACAATTATGAAAAAACTGGTGTAAGAAGAAGAAATGAGAATAAATGGAGCCTTTTTGGGAATATTATTCACTCTTGCAATCTGCAAGACTTGGGTGATTTTTGAACTAACACTAATTGCTAACTTGATGATAAGAACTCAATCAGTAGACTTGATAGAGCTTACAGTTGTCCTTTAGGAATAAAAAAAAGTTTTTAAATCTATCAATGGAACATCTTTAAAGGGAGAATTCATATCACAGTTCTATTTTAATAAGATTCTTTGGTGTTCATAACATTCCAACAAGAAATTTCAGATTTGATAACTGTTGGTGCTTGAAAGAGAAGTGTAAAGCCGTTGTTACTAAGGTCCAGGGTAAGAATCATCTAAACCTTAGTCAGACGCTAGATGGATGCGCTTGTAAACTCTCTTCTTGGAAGTGTTGGTCCATTAAAAAGATAAAATGGAAAATTCAGGTCAAGAGGGTAGAGCTTGGTCATTACTCTAAAGGTCGTTACTCTAAAATGTAAACTCTCTTCTGATGATGATGTTCTCCTCACATAGAGGCTTTTTCTTGATATTGAACTTCTTGCAATGAAAGAGGATATTTGGTGGCAACAAAGATCTAGGATTTGTTGGTTAAAAGAAGGTGACAGAAATTCCAGATTTTTCATGCCCAGGCTTCTTTCTCTGAGAAGAGCAACTCTATATTTGAGCTTAAAGATCGGAATCAGGTTATGTGCTACAGATGGAATAATTTAGAAAGTACATCGAGAAACTACTTACAAAATTTGTTCACCTCTAGTAATCTTCTACCAGATTCTTGCTTTGTGGAAGCAGTCAAAGACAACTCATCTCATTTCATTCTTGATCTGTTAGCTCCTTATACTGCTCTAGAAGTTTATAATTCAGTCAAATTCTTAGGCTATGATAAACCTCCTCGACCTGATGGCTTCAACGATAAGTTTTTCAAAAACTTTTGGCATATTGTGGGTTCTAAAATTAGCAATATGTCCTTGATGTTCTTAGAGGTAAACCTCTTCCAGTCCACTAAATGATTATTGTATAGCCCTCTTTCCAAAAATCAAAGGTGTGATCCTACCATTACCCTTTGTAACTTTACTCACAAAGTCATTTCAAAAGTCATAGCCACAAGAATCCAAACAATGCTCCCTTCTTAATCTCTGATAATCATTCTGGTTTCGTCAAGGGGTGCTTGATTACTGATAACATCATCCTAGCTGATGAACTTCGTCATATATTAGATAAAAGCTTAGCTACCAAAAAAAGTTTGTTGGCTTTGAAAATTGATTTGAGCAAAGCTTATGATCGACTTGAATGGGATTTCATTTTAAATATCTTACATCCCATGGGATTTCCCTCAAACTGGCTTGCTACATTTATGAATTGTATATCCTCAACTAGATGTGTAATAATCATAAATGGAGCATCAGGTCAATTCTTCAATCAAACTAGGGGTATAAGAAAAGGTGACCTTTTGTCTTTTTTTTTTCTATTTATCTTGGTCCAAGAAGCTCTCTCTAGTTTCTGAAACAAATCACATCTTGCTGGGAATTTCAAAGGGATAAAAGCCAAGTTCAATTGTCCCTCAATAACTCATTTGGCTTTTGATGATGATGTTTTTTTTTTGGAGTTTCCACAGTGGAAAATGCCTCCTTCCTCAAACAATACTATCCACAAATTCCTCTCTCTTCTGATCATCAATTTATCTATGAAAATATGAAATTCTTTTTAGTAAGAAATTGAATCCTTCTTTGAAGATCCTTATCTCCAATATGTTGGGTTTTAAAGCATTGCCTAGATTCTAAAACTATCCTGGCCTATCTCTGAAAGTTGGGAGAAACAAGTCTCAAATTTTTGATTACATTATTCAAAAAAGAGTTAATTCTTGGATTAAACCAATGTCCCAAGCAACTCGGGTTGTTATGGTGGGAAGTGTGTTGCAATTTTGTGCTGCTATACTATGACTCTTTTTCGCCTCCCCAAAACTATCATTCCAAGATAAACGCTATCATCTCAAGTTCTTGGTGGGGAGGGAATTAGTGTAAAAAACTAATGCATTAGATGAAGTGGAGCAATGTTTGTAAACTTCCGGATAAAGGTGGTATAGGTTTTAAAGTTGTTGATGATTTCAATAGAGCTATGGTCACTAAACAACTTTGAAGAATTGTCTCAAATCTAAATTCTCTTATGACTAAGGACCTTAAAAAATCTTTACTTTCCAAATACTTGCCTTACGGAAGCCGACCCCACAAAAAAGCTAGCCACATATGAAGATCTTTGTTTCCTAAATATCAGACTTCTTAAATCTGGTATTAGGAAGCAAATGGGTCAGGTGGATACAACACCTTTTTAAAACTTCCCATGGGTGAATAACAGCCTTCACATTTCTTCTTCTAAACCTCCTCAAATCCAAAACAACCAAATGGTTAGATTCATAAACCCCGATCAGGTGTCCTTGAACATTAAAAAACTTCAACTCTTCCTTAGCCCTTTAGAGAGTGAATTCATTTCTTCTGTTCCTATCAACCCATCTAAACGATCAATGGATTTGGAACCTCACAAAGAATTAAAAATATTTTGTCAAATATGGTTATTCTTGGATTCACAAAGGAAAAGAAAAAGACTAACCTTCCAACTCAAACAATAGGTTTGATATCAGGAAAAAGATGCTGCATAACATCTGTCCCCCTAAAGCTACAACTATTCTTTAGAAATTCATGAACAACATTTCCCTTTGCCAAGGAAATACGGGAAATCGAACAGGATGCTCTAATGAGTGGTTCTTTTGTGGTGGTAGAGATACACCTACTCATTGCTTCTTGGTGTTGTGCTGTTACGAATATCTAGGATAGAAGAATCAATCTACAAGATGTTCCAAGTGCTGATAATGAGGCAGTTATAGACTGGTTCTTAGAGAAAGCTAAAGGGTGGGGGAGAAGCAACTGTTCAGAGGTTATCAACCTCATGTGGGTGATTTATGATCCTAGAAATAGATGCAGACATGATACTTCTCTTGCTTGGTGGACTGATGTTGAAAATCAAAGCTTTCATAGAAGCTTACAAAGCTTCTATTGTTGTTCATCCTCAGATTAGTGAAGATATCTCCTTTGATCTTTCTCTGCCTACAGGTTATATATCAATTTCTTTTGAAGTAACTAGCATGAAAGATCAATCGTACCAAATTAAAGGAATTATGAGAACTATAGAAGGTTTATCATTGCTAGCATACAACAATAAGATGGAGAACACTGATAAAGTGCAGCTGTAATCAAAACAGGTTGCATTGCAGTGGAACTCGCACTCAGTGGGGTTAACCACTACATCTTCTTTGGCAACATCACTGAAGAAGTCAATTTGATTCTGTTCAGGTCTAAGAATGATTATGTGATGGAAATAATAAGCGAACGATTTGAGTTTTTAAGACTATGTAATTATTTAGCTAGTTATAAGTGTAATAGTTCTAAGGAATATTTTAGCTATCCTGCCTTACTAGTAGCTAAATATCTTAGTGGCTCCTTGATGCTGTGAAAATTGGCTCTCTTGCTGGTTATTAATGAGGTGATATCCTTGTATGTTAGATCAAGAAGCACTCTATATAACTGTTATTGTTATGTTATATCCAAGTACCTATTAAAAGTGAATGAAACAGACATTTCATCTTCATTATATAGTTCTTTCTACTACTTTCTTTATCTCACTTTAATGGTTATCTTACTTTTTACACATTGCATCACTTTACAACATTTAGTATTAAAATTAAGTTAATTGCAACAATTTATATTATGGAACTTGTTTTTTGTCAAGTAAAAATTTAATTACAAAACTTAGAATGATGACATGTGTCAAACTAAACAAAAGAGGTAATATATATAACTGCGTTCGGCATGGTGTTTTTGTGGTTGTTTTGGTCTGGTTGTTTTGGCTGGCTGTTTTGTGGTAGTTTTGTTGGTTGTTTTGTGCTGGTTGTTTTGTGGCTGTTTTGAAAACTAGTGTTCGGCAGGCGGCGGTTTCGTCTGGCTGTTTTGAATAAGTTAGTTTTGTGCAGTGCGTTTACCATTTTCGTTGTTGCAATTAAAAATTTTATATTACATTTTAAAACAATTTTTTGTTAATAAAGTTAAAAAAATATGTAGATATTCAATTGTAGCCTTTAATAATTAATATTCTTTATTAATATTTTAGTGACAATAAATTTATAATATGTATACATATTAATTTATAAATAAATTTTTTACATATATTTGAAAAATAAAGAAATAAACCATTGTATTTAGAGCAAATATATTAGATGTTATATATAAAAATATAATTTTATAGATTATATATTAGTATTTAATATAACATTTCCAATGTATTAATACTTAAGATTATTTTAATTTTTAATGGAATAAATAATATCATTGAAATGAAAAAGCAATTCTTTCTAATAATAAAATAATCACTGTAAGCGAAATATATGTACATATATCACTTATTATTTTATTATTATATATTGTTTAATTTTTGATAAAATATTTATTTAAAACATATATTTGTAGTTAAAACAATATATTCTATTCAATTAAATATTACTTAATGAAATTCAAAAACATAAATTTAAATTAATACTGGATGTGCCAAGAAATAAAAAATAACGTATACTAGCATATAAAATTATTCTTTAATTATTAAGCACGATATAAAATATATAATAACTTTGATATACTGACAAACTATAATAGTTTGTACAAACAATTTTGTAATTAATCATTACTTAGCAAGTTGAATACTTATAATTGATATTTCTGAAATATACTACAAATATTTTGTACTCTAATAATTTTGATATAATTGAAATGTTACATCGTAATTTTCATTAGTTTGCTCTTTTCCTTGTAGAATATTTTATTAGAATTGATAAATAGTAATAGTTTTAAGAGACTATTTATTTGTATCTGAAAAACAATTTAGAAAAACACTACTAGTTTAAAACTATTGTTTTCTATATTATTTTTATTAATTTATGATTCAGTATACAAATCTATAAAAAAATCTAAAAATAAAAAAGGGAAATAAAATAATTTATAATATATTAATCTATATATTTCAATTTTAATTTAATTTTGTGTCAAATTTAATATATAATATCTTTTAAAAATATAATTATAAATATTGAAAATTTAAATTAATTTATTAAAAATTAATTTTTAAATATTAATTAATATTATTAAAATATTATCGCCCCCTTAATTACAGTTTTTTGGTCTGCCTCTGTTTACGGTATTTATTATATTTGCAGCATAAATTGTTGGTTGTTTTGTGGTTGTTTTGTGCTGGTATATTTATGGTTGTTTTGAAAATTGTTGTTCGGAGGTGGCGTTTAATATTTTTTATCAAAAATGCCAAACTCAAAAATATCACATTTATACCACATAAATGTCATGTCCGAATGCAGCCAAACAAGTCCAGTCCTAATACTGAATTGATCTTCCGTCTGAAGTGTGATTCGAACTGAATCATACACTTCCGTGAAACTTTCTTTGTTGACCAACGGATGATAGAATCCATCCGAACTTCAAATTCAAAGTGAGACCTATCACAATAGTTGCTTTAGGGCATAATAATCCATACGTATTCATGAAGTACTGTGTATTGTGTGCAGGCAGCTATAGGATTCAATTCGTTTTTCTTTTACCAGCCACCATATCACCTGTAGTTGTGAGGACTTTTCCTGCAGTCTCCAGAGTACTTATATATTATCACTGCAGACTTACTGTGAAATTTAATTCTCTTGTCTTGAATTCTTTCTCACTGCCGTGTACACGTACAGGTAGGTGGGAGGAGTCATTAATACATGCCTGCTCCCGTTATTATGATGGGTTCTTCGATCTTGAACCTCTCACAGCTGGCCCTGGCAAAAAAGGAACGAAAACGAATATACGACCCGAAACACGACACGATATTAGCAGGTATAGGTATTTAATTTTATACATGAGATTAATTTCGTGTCGTGTATCGTATATACATGATTTATTAACGTGTCGTGTAACGTATCTAATTGTATACATATGTGTATACACGAAATATCTATAAATAATTCATGTAGACGTATAATTCGTGTACACATGTAATTCATGTATAGACGAATAAATTTCGTGTTACTTATTTCATTAATTCGTGTAAATATAATGTTTTAGTATTTCTTTTTATATGTGTTAATTATTTATTTCATTAATTCGTGTACACATGTGATTCGTGTACACATGTAATTCGTGTATACACAGATAAATTTCGTATATTTCGTTTCATTTACAGGTATTGTGAATTTCGTATTCGTATATAGAATTCCATACACGAAAATATTTTCGTGTCGTGTATCGTATACCTTCATGTAAATTTCGTGTCGTGTATCGTTTCTATCACTTACATACAAAATACGATTTGACAGGCAGCCTCCTACCTACCATCATCCCGTGTTTTATCAGATCCTTAAATGCATAGCCCTTAACGAAGCTATCAAACTAAACACGAACATATAGCAAATCATGACGAGTGCTTTTGGACCAATGGAGTAACCTTAACTCTGCTCCTTAGAAAAAGAAATCAAGGAAGATAGGTTTACTGATTGGCGGTTGAAGCCAATTGCATGCTACTATCAATAATAGAAAGTGGCAGCAGACAGCAACATTCACGTCGACCTGCATGCACCACTTGGTTACATCAACTTTATTGGGTAGGGAAATGGGAGTTGAGTGAATGGAGAGCAGGAGTTGTCCTGAAACTGTTGGTTGAGTTATGATTTTTCCTTCAGTTTGTATATATAAATTCAATTGATGCAACCGGCACGCAAGCGGTGCTTGCAGGGCATCATTTAATTCACCAGTGAGTGATGCACCGACAGTACTAGCTACGACAGTCGTTTTCACAGCTTGAGCATTTTTATAGGAAACTTGCTGCTATAATTAATTCACAAAAGAGTCACTAATGGGAGCTATTAGGATCAACCAACAAACTTGCTTGATTAACAAAAGCTGAGTATTGTGTTACTCCACATTCTCCACATATCATAAGTATTTACAGTTTGTTGTAAGAAACACAGGAAAATTAGCCCAGATGTCCTTAAAAGGATTACAAACAACAGCTATTAAACCATAATAAAGAGTCTAGTAAACTAAGATTAAGGCTCTGTTCGGCATGGTTGTTTTACAGCTATTTTATATGTTGCAGTATATTATTGGAGGAGAACGTAGAACACATGTGGGATCTATACAAGACCCACTCATTTATACCACAAATATTCTAAAGACGAATGAAGCCTAAGGGAAGGGTGAACCCCTCTAGTACACGGAACAGTTGAGCATGCTAGCTAGTAGTAGGTTTGCATCCTTAATGAAAATGGTGATGCTGGAATAGCCGGCTGCCCTTGCCTAATTACAACCGAACAAGAATATCATGCTCTCCGCTTCAGCACACTAGTTGAAAAATGACCTATTTCGGCAGTTTTAAAGGGTCTATTTCAGCGGTTGTATTAACAAACCGCCGAAATAGGTGGTTGCCAAAATCAATATCTAACCACATCTATCTCGGCGGTTTTTACCACCGCCGAGATAGACGCAGGGTCGGTCCCAGGGGCGGTTCCTGGGGCGGTCAATACCAGAAGATTTTTTGTGATGGACCAATCTTATAGACCATGGGTCGGTCTGTTCCAGAATACATTCTGGTATTTACCGCCCTAGGGACAACCCCTAGGACCGACCCTGTGTCTATCTCGGCGGTTCTAAGCTAAAAACCGCCGAGATAGGCCCTACTTTCGTATCTATTTCAGCGGTTCTTAGCTTAGAACCACCGAAATAGCCCCCCCCCCCCTTTGTTTTTCCATCCTAGCTTATATATTCATCACAACACACTAAATTATCAACGAGACCTGTAATATAGCTGCATCCATACATGGCGCTTCAGCACACATTCATAAAGTTCTAAAAGCGCCCAATATCAACGACGTGCCACAATTTGAGAGTACACAAACCAATGCAAACACTTACACACTTTCATTACAAACAAAAAGCCAAATCACAATTCAAATCTACCAATACACATCCACAAATATATAGAATTACAATTACATTATCCAAAAAGTACACAAATCATCTTCATCATCAACAATTCATTAAACTTGTGCAGACGAACTTCGACCATTCCTCAAGCATCTAACTATATGAGTATCTTCATATTGACCACCTTGGAGCAATTCCTCGTAAGCCTTGAAAAAAATCGAATATTAATTTAAAACTACAAGTCTAACAACATGTAAAGAGCTTAAATAAAACTTTCAAAGAATGTTACCTAGTCTAATGAATGATCTGGTAAAAGGGATGACACTGCAACTATGTCATGCATAAATCTCATGACATAGTATCTACATTCTGAACCCCCAGGCTGCACCGGACACTATACATACACACATATTAAAAATTATAAACTAGTATTGGCATTATCACACAAATTTAGCAATTAAGAGTACCTTGACTAGGTTCCAAGGGATTCTTCACTGGTTTTTGCATTGTCATGAATACAGCTCTCATGGAACTATATACATCAACAATACAGTTTTAAATATCACTAGAAAGTTTTGAAACAATTTTTAAGTAATAACAATTGTTGTTTAAGATAACAAACTTACCCCAATATTACGTTGGTGATCTTCGGTCTCTTGGCACCCCTACCAAGTGAGTTAAATTGCAAGACTCGTGGGTGCTTCATCACCAGCACAAGCAATTACCAAGGTTGACTATTCATAAATTACACAATGTGTTGAAATCATTAAACAACTAGCACAATTTATAAATAAATTATACTAAGAGAAATAGTCAAATATCATACCCTTGATGATATGACAACATAATAAATGACTTTTCTTCACATTCAAAGATGACATTTGTTAGACATCGCATAAGGCCTTGCATGTCACTTTTCATGTGGGTTCACAGCATATAGAAGGACACAGGAACCCAAAACTGTGATCTTGGTAGACTTCGATCGTCTTATTGTGCACATGCCTGCACCATGAAGACAATATCATTAGTTATTTACTTTTTATTCAAGCATCTAATCATCACCAATCAAGACATTCAAATTATAAAAGGTAGAAGTCACTCACATGGCGGCTGACTTGATAATCGACACATTTAACCAATCCCTCGTGAAACATTTCTTGAAGTCGGACATATATATCTCAAATTGATGTGTATCTCCTGCTTCAACTTGATAGTGAAATATCCCCTTGTGATCTTCCATAGTGATCAAATCACTGTGAGGTGGCGTCAACAGTAACGATGAGTGTAGAATCTTCATATTAGTTGACAAGCCAACCAATATCCCTGCTCCACCAAATTAGGTCTAATCACGAAATTAGTAAATGCCTTTGATTGAACAGGTGCAGCAATTCTTTTTCCTTTTCCCTTATCAGTCTTTGGTCGACTCATTTCCTATGATATTAAATGATTTTTTGATAGTTACAGTAGTAGGTAGGTTTCGAACCTAAGACCTTTAGTTCTAGGATACCACTCCTCCACTGACCAAGCCACGGGGGCTTGGCCTATGATATTAAATAATTAAGTATATGGATGCAAAGAATATTGGTTATCATAATTTAGAGCAACAATTAAAAGTAATTACCTGTTCAGGGAGTTTGATCAATCGAACTAGCCACTGCAATGTCGTAGTTTGGGCAGAACGCAGTGTAGGTCTTTGTGGGGCCGGCACCAGTAAACATACGTCACCATGCTCCGCAATAAAGTCATCCAGAAGCACCCGTGCATGGTACTGTCGCAGTGGTTCACCATTCACAATATCATTTGCAGTTGAGGGGAAAACTTTACCCCATCCCACCATGACCTCTTCATCTCCAGGTTGCAAAAACAACGTGCACTCAGTGAGGGCCTGAATGTTATGTGGAACTTTTTTAGATAAAAATTGTGAAATCCTAGTACTATGATGATATTAATGATCAAGTGAAAAATCTTAATCGTCATATTCAATTAAATGTTGGTCTAACCTTTAGAGATGCATGGGGAAAGGGCTCAGCCGAGTGGACACTACTTCCCAATACTGGTGTACTTCTTTGCTGAATGGGTGACTCAACAGGTGGTCGAGAAACCTCTTGACTGCCAGGCCTCAGTGACTGATACATAGACATAGCATGAGCGATCCTCTCATCGACCAAATGGGGTATCCTCTGCTCCATTTCAGAGATCACTCTCAGGTGCTCCTCGTAAGTGATCGTCCTCCCTTGTGCTTTTCTAGACCCGGGTATGCTAAATGCCTGGCGGATACCAACGTGCCCACCAAACCCAATGGCACGACCTGGATGATCCTTCTTTCCAAGAGCACATGTAAGAGGATCGTCATTCCTCTCTGAAGTTCAGGTGCCCTGGGTGAGCTGAGAGCTTAGGTCACCCTAATGCAACACACAAATATAGTTATTAATTTATCATAAGTTCATATACAAATGAAATGACCACTTTCACTAAAAATGAAATGATATTACTTACCATTTGAGCAATCACTACTCTCGTGGCATCGTCATATTGAGGATTTTCGGGAGTCGAGTTCTTCGGAATGTGTCTTAACTATCAGATTTTCATTCTTCTACCACTGGTATCCAATGAGTCATTCGTGGACAGATATCCCTTTTGCTTCCATTCTGGTACCCGTTGAGCAATACTTTTTCCTCCTAAGCGGTGAGGGTACATATTTTCTTAGCATTCACTTGATGTTTCTCATGGAGAGTCTGCATAAATTAATATGATCATGTTTAGTTAAATTAAACACGAAAAGGACATAAGAAAGAGATACATTTGTATGTATGACAATAAAATACACCTGGAACTCGATACACCTGGAACTCGGGTGTGTGATGATGCTCAAAAAATTGTAACCATTGCTTTCGGTGATGCCTTCGTAAATCTCCCATGGTGGCCTTTCACCGCAAAGATCATGATCTGGAGCATTTGGATCTTCTGGAGCAGGCATCTTGTAAATGAACTTCAGCTCAGCCAACTTATTCTTGTGGTCCTGGAACTGTTTCGACATTGATGACAACACATCCTTTTTAAGTGCAAGATTCACGTAGAAACGAGCCTACATACATGATTATTCAGTTAGCCAAAAAAACAATAAATATTTATTATTTATAAGTCATACTAAAACGTAGAGATTTAATGAAGTTATAAAATAATAAAATATTTATGTTTTTTGCTAACTGAATAATCATGTATGTAGGCTGTTTCTACGTGAATCTTGCACTTAAAAAGGATTGTGTTGTCATCAATTCGAAACAGTCCAGAGACCACAAGAATAAGTTGGCTGACAAGTTCATTTACAAGATGCCTGCTCCAGAAGATCCAAATGCTCCAAATCATGATCTTTGCGGTGAAAGGCCACCATGGGAGATTTACGAAGGCATCACCGAAGAGCAATGGTTACAATTTTTTGAGCATCATCACACACCGAGTTCCAGGTGTATCGAGTTCCAGGTGTATTTTATTGTCATACATACAAATGTATCTTTTTATGTCCTTTTCGTGTTTAATTTAACTAAACATGATCATATTAATTTATGCAGACTCTCCATGAGAACATCAAGTGAATGCTAAGAAAAAATATGTACCCTCACCGCTTAGGAGAAAAAGTATTGCTCAACGGGTACCAAAATGGGAGCAAAGGGATATCTGTCCACGGATGACTCATTGGATACCAGTGGTAGAGAAGAATGAAAATCTGATAGTTAAGACACATTCCGAAGAACTCGACTCCCGAAAATCCTCAATATGACGATGCCACGAGAGTTATTGCTCAAATGGTAAGTAATATCATTTCATTTTTAGTGAAAGTGGTCATTTCATTTGTATATGAACTTATGATAAAAATAACTATATTGTGTGTTGCATTAGGGTGACCTAAGCTCTCAGCTCACCCAGGGCACCTAAACTTCAGAGGGAATGACGATCCTCTTACATGTGCTCTTGGAAAGAAGGATCATCCAGGTCGTGCCATTGGGTTTGGTGGGCACGTTGGTATCCGCCAGGCATTTAGCATACCCGGGTCTAGAAAAGCACAAGGGAGGACGATCACTTACGAGGAGCACCTGAGAGTGATCTCTGAAATGGAGCAGAGGATACCCCATTTGGTCGATGAGAGGATCGCTCATGCTATGTCTATGTATCAGTCACTGAGGCCTGCAGAGTCAAGAGGTTCTCGACCACCTGTTGAGTCACCCATTCAGCAACAGAGTACACCAGTATTGGGAAGTAGTGTCCACTCGGCTGAGCCCTTTCCCCATGCATCTCTAAAGGTTAGACCAACATTTAAATTGAATATGACGATTAAGATTTTTCACTTGATCATTAATATCATCATAGTACTAGGATTCACAATTTTATCTAAAAAAGTTCCACATAACATTCAGGCCCTCACTGAGTGCACGTTGTTTTTGCAACCTGGAGATGAAGAGGTCATGGTGGGATGGGGTAAAGTTTTCCCCTCAACTGCAAATGATATTGTGAATGGTGAACCACTGCGACAGTACCATGCACGGGTGCTTCTGGATGACTTATTGCGGAGCATGGTGACATATGTTTACTGGTGCCGGCCCCACAAAGACCTACACTGCGTTCTGCCCAAACTACGACATTGCAGTGGCTAGTTCAATTGATCAAAACTCCCTGAACAGGTAATTACTTTTAATTGTTGCTCTAAATTATTGATAACCAATATTCTTTGCATCCATATACTTAATTATTTAATATCATAGGCCAAGCCCCCGTGGCTTGGTCAGTGGAGGAGTGGTATCCTAGAACTAAAGGTCTTAGGTTCGAAACCTACCTACTACTGTAACTATCAAAAAAATCATTTATATCATAGGAAATGAGTCGACCAAAGACTGATACGGGAAAAGGAAAAAGAATTGCTGCACCTGTTCAATCAAAGGCATTTACTAATTTCGTGATTAGACCTGATTTGGTGGAGCAGGGGATATTGGTTGGCTTGTCAACTAATATGAAGATTCTACACTCATCGTTACTGTTGACGCCACCTCACAGTGATTTGATCACTGTGGAAGATCACAAAGGGGATATTTCACTATCAAGTTGAAGCAGGAGATACACATCAATTTGAGATATATATGTCCAACTTCAAGAAATGTTTCACGAGGGATTGGTTAAATGTGTCGATTATCAAGTCAGCCGCCATGTGAGTGACTTCTACCTTTTATAATTTGAATGTCTTGATTGGTGATGAATTAGATGCTTGAATAAAAAGTAAATAACTAATGATATTGTCTTCATGGTGCAGGCATGTGCACAATAAGACGATCGAAGTCTACCAAGATCACAGTTTGGGTTCCTGTGTCCTTCTATATGCTGTGAAACCCACATGAAAAGTGACATGCAAGGCCTTATGCGATGTCTAACAAATGTCATCTTTGAATGTGAAGAAAAGTCATTTATTATGTTGTCATATCATCAAGGGTATGGTATTTGACTATTTCTCTTAGTATAATTTATTTATAAATTGTGCTAGTTGTTTAATGATTTCAACACATTGTGTAATTTATGAATAGTCAACATTGGTAATTGCTTGTGCTGGTGATGAAGCACCCACGAGTCTTGTAATTTAACTCACTTGGTAGGGATGCCAAGAGACCGAAGATCACCAACGTAATATTGGGGTAAGTTGTTATCTTAAACAACAATTGTTATTACTTAAAAATTGTTTCAAAACTTTCTAGTGATATTTAAAACTGTATTGTTGATGTATATAGTTCCATGAGAGCTGTATTCATGACAATGCAAAAACCAGTGAAGAATCCCTTGGAACCTAGTCAAGGTACTCTTAATTGCTAAATTTGTGTGATAATGCCAATACTAGTTTATAATTTTTAATATGTGTGTATGTATAGTGTCCGGTGCAGCCTGGGGGTTCAGAATGTGGATACTATGTCATGAGATTTATGCATGACATAGTTGCAGTGTCATCCCTTTTACCAGATCATCATTAGACTAGGTAACATTCTTTGAAAGTTTCATTTAAGCTCTTTACATGTTGTTAGACTTGTAGTTTTAAATTAATGTTCGATTTTTTCAAGGCTTACGAGGAATTGCTCCAAGGTGGTCAATATGAAGATACTCATATAGTTGAGATGCTTGAGGAATGGTCGAAGTTCGTCTGCACAAGTTTAATGAATTGTTGATGATGAAGATGATTTGTGTACTTTTTGGATAATGTAATTGTAATTCTATATATTTGTGGATGGTGTATTGGTAGATTTGAATTGTGATTTGGCTTTTGTTTGTAATGAAAGTGTGTAAGTGTTTGCATTGGTTTGTGTACTCTCAAATTGTGGCACGCGTTGATATTGGGCGCTTTTAGAACTTTATGAATGTGTGCTGAAGCGCCATGTATGGATGCAGCTATATTACAGGTCTCGTTGAATAATTTAGTGTGTTGTGATGAATATATAAGCTAGGATGGAAAAAACAAAGGGGGGGGGGGGCTATTTCGGTGGTTCTAAGCTAAGAACCGCCGAAATAGATACGAAAGTAGGGCCTATCTCGGCGGTTTTTAGCTTAGAACCGCCGAGATAGACACAGGGTCGGTCCTAGGGGTTGTCCCTAGGGCGGTAAATACCAGAATGTATTCTGGAACAGACCGACCCATGGTCTATAAGATTGGTCCATCACAAAAAAATCTTCTGGTATTGACCGCCCCAGGAACCGCCCCTGGGACCGACCCTGCGTCTATCTCGGCGGTGGTAAAAACCGCCGAGATAGATGTGGTTAGATATTGATTTTGGCAACCACCTATTTCGGCGGTTTGTTAATACAACCGCTGAAATAGACCCTTTAAAACTGCCGAAATAGGTCATTTTTCAACTAGTGTGCTGAAGCGGAGAGCATGATATTCTTGTTCGGTTGTAATTAGGCAAGGGCAGCCGGCTATTCCAGCATCACCATTTTCATTAAGGATGCAAACCTACTACTAGCTAGCATGCTCAACTGTTCCGTGTACTAGAGGGGTTCACCCTTCCCTTAGGCTTCATTCGTCTTTAGAATATTTGTGGCATAAATGAGTGGGTCTTGTATAGGTCCCACATGAGTTCTACGTTCTCCTCCAATAATATACTGCAACATATAAAATAGCTGTAAAACAACCATGCCGAACAGAGCCTTAATCTTAGTTTACTAGACTCTTTATTATGGTTTAATAGCTGTTGTTGTAATCCTTTTAAGGACATCTGGGCTAATTTTCCTGTGTTTCTTACAACAAACTGTAAATACTTATGATATGTGGAGAATGTGGAGTAACACAAATACTCAGCTTTTGTTAATCAAGCAAGTTTGTTGGTTGATCCTAATAGCTCCCATTAGTGACTCTTTTGTGAATTAATTATAGCAGCAAGTTTCCTATAAAAATGCTCAAGCTGTGAAAACGACTGTCGTAGCTAGTACTGTCGGTGCATCACTCACTGGTGAATTAAATGATGCCCTGCAAGCACCGCTTGCGTGCCGGTTGCATCAATTGAATTTATATATACAAACTGAAGGAAAAATCATAACTCAACCAACAGTTTCAGGACAACTCCTGCTCTCCATTCACTCAACTCCCATTTCCCTACCCAATAAAGTTGATGTAACCAAGTGGTGCATGCAGGTCGACGTGAATGTTGCTGTCTGCTGCCACTCTTTCTATTGATAGTAGCATGCAATTGGCTTCAACCGCCAATCAGTAAACCTATCTTCCTTGATTTCTTTTTCTAAGGAGCAGAGTTAAGGTTACTCCATTGGTCCAAAAGCACTCGTCATGATTTGCTATATGTTCGTGTTTAGTTTGATAGCTTCGTTAAGGGCTATGCATTTAAGGATCTGATAAAACACGGGATGATGGTAGGTAGGAGGCTGCCTGTCAAATCGTATTTTCGTATGTAAGTGATAGAAACGATACACGACACGAAATTTACATGAAGATATACGATACATGACACGAAAATATTTTCGTGTATGGAATTCTATATACGAATACGAAATTCACAATACCTGTAAATGAAACGAAATATACGAAATTTATCCGTGTATACACGAATTACATGTGTACACGAATCACATGTGTACACGAATTAATGAAATAAATAATTAACACATATAAAAAGAAATACTAAAACATTATATTTACACGAATTAATGAAATAAGTAACACGAAATTTATTCGTCTATACATGAATTACATGTGTACACGAATTATACGTCTACATGAATTATTTATAGATATTTCGTGTATACACATATGTATACAATTAGATACGGACACGACACGTTAATAATAAATCATGTATATACGATACACGACACGAAATTAATTTCGTGTATAAAATTAAATACCTATACCTGCTAATATCGTGTCGTGTTCTCGTGTTCGGGTCGTATATTCGTTTTCGTTCTTTTTTGCCAGGGCCAGCTGTGAGAGGTTCAAGATCGAAGAACCCATCATAATAACGGGAGCAGGCATGTATTAAGGACTACTCCCCACCTACTGTACGTGTAACGGCAGTGAGAAAGAATTCAAGACAAGAGAATTAAATTTCACAGTAAGTCTGCAGTGATAATATATAAGTACTCTGGAGACTGCAGGAAAAGTCCTCACAATACAGGTGATATGGTGGCTGGAAAAGAAAAACGAATTGAATCCATATAGCTGCTGCACACAATACACAGTACTTCATGAATACGTATGGATTATTATGCCCTAAAGCAAATATTGTGATAGGTCTCACTTTGAATTTGAAGTTCGGATGGATTCTATCATCCGTTGGTCAACAAAGAAAGTTTCACGGAAGTGTATGATTCAGTTCGAATCACACTTCAGACGGAAGATCAATTCAGATTAGGACGGACTTGTTGGCTGCATTCGGACATGACACATTATGTGGTATAAATGTGATATTTTGAGTTGGCATTTTTGATAAAAAAATATAACCGGCCACCTCCGAACAACAATTTTCAAAACAACCATAAATATACCAGCACAAAACACCCACAAAAACAACCAACAATTTATGCTGCAAATATAATAAATACCGTAAACAGAGGCAGACCAAAAAACTGTAATTAAGGGGGCGAAATATTTTAATAATATTAATTAATATTTAAAAATTAATTTTTAATAAATTAATTTAAATTTTCAATATTTATAATTATATTTTTAAAAGATATTATATATTAAATTTGACACAAAATTTAAATTAAAATTGAAATCTATAGATTAATATATTATAAATTATATCCCTTTTTTATTTTTAGATTTTTTATAAGATTTGTATACTGAATCATAAATAAAAAATAATATAGAAAACATTAGTTTTAAACTAGTAGTGTTTTTCTAAATTGTTTATTCAGATACAAATAAAATAGTCTCTTAAAACTATTACTATTTATCAATTATATAAAATATTCTACAAGGAAAAGAAGCAACTAATGAAAAATTACGATGTAACATTTCAATTATATCAAAATTATTAGAGTACAAATATTTGTAGTATATTTCAGAATTCAATTATAAGTATTCAACTTGCTAAGTAATGATTAATTACAAAAGTGTTTGTACAAACTATTATAGTTTGTCAGTATATCAAAGTTATTATATATTTTATATCGTGCTTAATAATTAAAGAATAATTTTATATGCTAGTATACGTTATTTTTATGTCTTGGCACATCCAGTATTAAATTTAAATTTAGTGTTTTTGAATTTCATTAAGTAATATTTAATTGAATAGAATATATTGTTTAACTACAATATATGTTTTAAATAAATATTTTATCAAAAATTAAAAATTATAATAATAAAATAATAAGTGATATATGTAACATATATATTCGCTAACAGTGATTATTTTATTATTAGAAAGAATTGCTTTTCATTTCAATGATATTATTTATTCCATTAAAAATTAAAATAATCTTAAGTATTAATACATTGAAAGGTATATTAAATACTAATTATTATAATCTATAAAATTATTTTTATATATACATCTAATATATTTGCTCTAAATACAATGGTTTTTCTTTATTTTTTCAAATATATGTAAAAAATTTATTTATAAATTAATATGTATACATATTATAAATTTATTGTCACTAAAATATTAATAAAGAATATTAATTATAAAGGTACAATTGAATATCTAAATATTTTTTTAACTGTATTAACAAAAATTGTTTTAAAATGTAATATAAAATTTTTAATTGCAACAACGAAAATGGTAAACGCACTGCACAAAACTAACTTATTCAAACAGCCAGACGAAACCGCCGCCTGCCGAACACTGTTTCAAAACAGCCACAAAACAACCAGCACAAAACAACCAACAAAAAACACCACAAAACAGCCAGCCAAAACAACCAGACCAAAACAACCACAAAAACACCATGCCGAACGCAGTTATATATATTACCTCTTTGTTTAGTTTGACACATGTCATCATTCTAAGTTTTGTAATTAAATTTTTACTTGACAAAAAACAAGTTCCATAATATAAATTGTTGCAATTAACTTAATTTTAATACTAAATGTTGTAAAGTGATGCAATGTGTAAAAAGTAAGATAACCATTAAAGTGAGAGATAAAGAAAGTAGTAGAAAGAACTATATAATGAGATGAAATGTGTTCATTCACTTTTAATAGGTACTTGGATATAACATAACAATAACAGTTATATAGAGTGCTCCCTGTCCAACATACAAATTGATCTAATTCCGCAAGGAATACTGAGTCCTTTCCCAATTTTCACAGCATCAAGGGAGCCACTAAGATATTTAGCTACTAGTAAGGCAGGATAGTAAAATATTCCTTAGAACTATACACTTATAACTAGCTAAATAATTACTAGTTTTAAAAACTCAAATCGTTCGCTTATTATTTCCATCACATAATCATTCTTAGACCTGAACAGAATCAAATTGACTTCTTCAGTGATGTTGCCAAAGAAGATGTAGTGGTTAACCCCACTGAGTGCGAGTCCACTGCAATGCAACCTGTTTGATTACAGCTGCACTTTATCAGTGTTCTCCATCTTATTGTTGTATGCTAGCAATGATAAACCTTCTATAGTTCTCATAATTCCTTTAATTTGGTACGATTGATCTTTCATGCTAGTTACTTCAAAAGAAATGATATATAACCTGTAGGCAGAGAAAGATCAAAGGAGATATCTTCACTATCTGAGATGAACAACAATAGAAGCTTTGTAAGCTTCTATGAAAGCTTTGATTTTCAACATCAGTCCACCAAGCAAGAGAAGTATCATGTCTGCATCTATTCTAGGATCATAAATCACCCACATGAGGTTGATAACCTCTGAACAGGTGCTTCTCCCCCACCCTTTAGCTTTCTCTAAGAACCAGTCTATAACTGCCTCATTATCAGCACTTGGAACATCTTGTAGATTGATTCTTCTATCCTAGATATTCGTAACAGCACAACACCAAAAGAAGCAATGAGTAGGTGTATCTCTACCACCACAAAAGAACCACTCATTAGAGCATCCTGTTCGATTTCCCGTATTCCTTGGCAAAGGGAAATGTTGTCATGAATTTCTAAAGAATAGTTGTAGCTTTAGGGGGACAGATGTTATGCAGCATCTTTTTCCTGATATCAAACCTATTGTTTGAGTTGGAAGGTTAGTCTTTTTCTTTTCCTTTGTGAATCCAAGAATAACCATATTTGACAAAATATTTTTAATTCTTTGTGAGGTTCCAAATCCATGATCGTTTAGATGGGTTGATAGGAACAGAAGAAATGAATTCACTCTCTAAAGGGCTAAGGAAGAGTTGAAGTTTTTAATGTTCAAGGACACCTGATCGGGGTTTATGAAATCTAACCATTTGGTTGTTTTGGATTTGAGGAGGTTTAGAAGAAGAAATGTGAAAGGCTGTTATTCACCCATGGGAAGTTTTAAAAAGGTGTTGTATCCACCTGACCCATTTGCTTCCTAATACCAGATTTAAGAAGTCTGATATTTAGGAAACAAAGATCTTCATATGTGGCTAGCTTTTTTGTGGGGTCGGCTTCCGTAAGGCAAGTATTGGAAAGTAAAGATTTTTTAAGGCCTTAGTCATAAGAGAATTAGATTTGAGACAATTTCAAAAGTTGTTTGTGACCATAGCTCTATTGAAATCATCAACAACTTTAAAACCTATACCACCTTTATCCGGAAGTTTACAAACATTGCTCACTTCATCTAATGCATTAGTTTTTTACACTAATTCCCTCCCCACCAAGAACTTGAGATGATAGCGTTTATCTTGGAAATGATAGTTTTGGGGAGGCGGAAAAAGAGTCATAGTATAGCAGCACAAAACTGCAACACACTTCCCACCATAACAACCCGAGTTGCTTGGGACATTGGTTTAATCCAAGAATTAACTCTTTTTGAATAATGTAATCAAAAATTTGAGACTTGTTTCTCCCAACTCAGAGATAGGAGATAGTTAGCCTAGGCAATGCTTTAAAACCCAACTATGGCTAAGCTTAAAAGGATCTTCAAAGAAGGATTCAATTTTTACTAAAAAGAATTTCATATTTTCATAGATAAATTGATGATCAGAAGAGGAGAGGAATTTGTGGATAGTATTGTTTGAGGAAGGAGGCATTTTCCACTGTGGAAACTCCAAAAAAAAAAATCATCATCAAAAGCCAAATGAGTTATTGAGGGACAATTGAACTTGGCTTTTATCCCTTTGAAATTCCCAGCAAGATGTGATTTGTTTCAGAAACTAGAGAGAGCTTCTTGGACCAAGATAAATAGAAAAAAAAAAAGACAAAGGTCACCTTTCTTATACCCTAGTTTGATTGAAGAATTGACCTGATGCTCCATTTATGATTATTACACATCTAGTGAGGATATACAATTCATAAATGTAGCAAGCCAGTTTGAGGGAAATCCCATGGGATGTAAGATATTTAAAATGAAATCCCATTCAAGTCGATCATAAGCTTTGCTCAAATCAATTTTCAAAGCCAACAAACTTTTTTTGGTAGCTAAGCTTTTATCTAATAATGACGAAGTTCATCAGCTAGGATGATTTATCAGTAATCAAGCACCCCTTGACGAAACCAGAATGATTATCAGAGATTAAGAAGGGAGCATTGTTTGGATTCTTGTGGCTATGACTTTGAAATGACTTTGTGAGTAAAGTTACAAAGGGTAATGGTAGGATCACACCTTTGATTTTTGGGAAAGAGGGCTATACAATAATCATTTAGTGGACTGGAAGAGGTTTACCTCTAAGAACATCAAGGACAATATGCTAATTTTAGAACCCACAATATGCCAAAAAGTTTTGAAAAACTTATCGTTGAAGCCATCAGGTCGAGGAGGTTTATCATAGCCTAAGAATTTGACTGAATTATAAACTTCTAGAGCAGTATAAGGAGCTAACAGATCAAGAATGAAATGAGATGAGTTGTCTTTGACTGCTTCCACAAAGCAAGAATCTGGTAGAAGATTACTAGAGGTGAACAAATTTTGTAAGTAGTTCTCGATGTACTTTCTAAATTATTCCATCTGTAGCACATAACCTGATTCCGATCTTTAAGCTCAAATATAGAGTTGCTTTCTCAGAGAAAGAAGCCTGGGCATGAAAAATTGGAATTTCTGTCACCTTCTTTTAACCAACAAATCCTAGATCTTTGTTGCCACCAAATATCCTCTTCATTGCAAGAAGTTCATATATCAGAAAAAGCCTCTATGTGAGGAACATCATCATCAGAAGAGAGTTTACATTTTAGAGTAACGACCTTTAGAGTAATGACCAAGCTCTACCCTCTTGACCTGAATTTTCCATTTTATCTTTTTAATGGACCAACACTTCCAAGAAGAGAGTTTACAAGCGCATCCATCTAGCGTCTGACTAAGGTTTAGATGATTCTTACCCTGGACCTTAGTAACAACGGCTTTACACTTCTCTTTCAAGCACCAACAGTTATCAAATCTGAAATTTCTTGTGGAATGTTATGAACACAAAGAATCTTATTAAAATAGAACTGTGATATGAATTCTCCTTTAAAGATGTTCCATTGATAGATTTAAAAACTTTTTTTATTCCTAAAGGACAACTGTAAGCTCTATCAAGTCTACTGATTGAGTTCTTATCATCAAGTTAGCAATTAGTGTTAGTTCAAAAATCACCCAAGTCTTGCAGATTGCAAGAGTGAATAATATTCCCAAAAAGGCTCCATTTATTCTCATTTCTTCTCTTACACCAGTTTTTCATAATTGTACATAATCTTATTGAAATTACCCATCACAATCCAAGGTAAAGAAATATGGTTCCTTAGAACATCATCAGTTTCCAAGAGATATTTTAATTTCCAATTTGACCACCCATAGGAACTAGTGAAAATGGAAGGGTTACCACCTTGAAAAGAGACTTCAACAGAGATGTTATGAGGAGAAGAATTCACATGCTCAATGTTTTTCCCATCCTTCCACATTATAGCTAGACCACCGCTTCTACCTTTACTACTGACAAAAAAACCAGAATAAAGAGAAAGTAACCAAAAATAGACTCATAGCTTCATGAGATTTTGGGTATTTATCAAAAAGATGATATCAAGTCTATAGCTTTGGATTAATCTTTTGACCCAAAAAGCTGCATTGGGGTGACTCAATCCCCTGTAGTTAAACGAAATGCAACTCATTTCACTACTTATCAGGTTTTTGTCTCCAATCGATTGAATCCTGTGGGACGATTTGAAGACGGTGCCAGTCCAAACTAGTCGAGAGAAAAGAGAAGATAAAGAGGAGGAACCCCAATTCTCTTATATTAATAATAGCCAAATATGCACCCCACGAATAATCTCTGCACAAAAATGCCTCCGCAAAATACCACTACACACCCTGAATTACCCATTACTATTATTTAGAAGTAGAACACAAAACTACTCCAAACTGGAAAATGTAATTCACAACAAAAGAAATCTCAAATCACTCTCAGTGGCGTTAGAAGAAGAAGAACGAGATCTTACAGAGATCCCTACCTATTCTCTTTGCTTCTCCTCTGTGGGACTCCGACCTAATCAAGACAGACGCCGCTTACACAAAATACCTCAATTAACATCACCTTTATCAACGCTCAAAAGAATGAGCCCTTTGCATGACCAAAACAACCCCACAAAGAGAGGGGAGAGATAATCTCGAGACCACTCTAGGAATAGACCCAAGCCAACTAATCAAGCTGACAGAGAATGAAGATAGGGCTCATCTAAATATGATCATTCCAATTGATAAACATTGAACCATTGCATGAAAAAAACTTTCATGACATGATAACAACAAAATTCTCTTAATAAATCTATCTATAATAAATGTTTATCTATACCTCTTATTCTCTCTTTACCTTCTGTAGGTGAATTCAAAGTACTTTGGTTCTAAAATTTGATGGCTCTTATAATCTTATGAATAGCATAGATTTATCAATCCAAATACAAGCGTTGGGGAAACGGACATTGCGACCAAGGTGGATGGAGAACGAAAAAAGCATCCAATGCCTCATATATGCACCATGGCTCTGAGGGTAACAGGGATAGGTCCACGACAACCCGGATGCAACACAAATCTCTTTCACCTTCTCTCGGCAAAACGTAGTTGTTGGTAACTCCCATATCAACAATTACTTGGATCTCCCCGAACCTCTCATGAAGTGCTTTCAGCTAGCCCTTCTTCACTTTCAACACTTCCCTGGATTTTTTTTGTCGCTGATTCGTTTTAGCTTCCCCACACCCGTAAGAAGTGGATTTAGGCCGCTAAGTCAATGTTCACACATTCGGCCTCCGCCCGCCTTTGTCGTTTTGTGGCTAGATTCATCTGAGCAGTTACAATCTCCACTTTCACCCTTTCGAGTTCTGCCCGACCTCTTCCCGACACAATTGGCCAGCTTGTCCCGTTCGTGGCTAACCACATTGAGTTGTTCCAGGAGCAACCAAATGTTGACCCGAGCATCTTTAACGGCTTCCCTTTAAAGCTATAAGGACTGGAGTGCCTAGTCCACCTCAGCCTCCATCATTTCTCTCTCCTCAATGGTGGCATTCTGAGCCCAAGTCATCTCAACAAGCTCTTGTGTCAGTGTTGAGCCTCAATTCCTTACTTTTGGATCGTCTATTGGCCCAGGTCAGCAAACTGGTGGCTTAGCAGGTGACCCTCTCTTTGTGCAACAATTTTCTCCTAGGGCCATCGCTTGAGCATCCCCGCAGATCAACCTCTGTCTAGAGTAATATCTACACGTTTAGGAATTATGTTTACGTATCTCATGCACTTTCACCTAAAGTCCGAATTAACAAGTGTAAGATTTTTACTTGACAAAACAATGCTCGAAGTACTTTGTGGTGTACTTTGAGCTCATTTAGGCAGCATTAGTCAATCTGCATTGATCGTTTCCTGGGATGGCCTGACTTTTAAGCCTTTAGCTCTCGCCCCATGAAGCAGCAATCCCTTTGTTACACCATCTTCACCACTTCCTTTTACAAGGTCATCGACTCATGTAGTCCACCCCGGGTTCGTCACCCGGCTCGCACCATTTGTTCTCTTCCACTGGTGTTGTAGCCATGGTTTCCTCTATGGGGCCATCCGCCTCCTCTTCTTCAGGTTCTTTTTTGGTTCTCTTTACCAGAACCAGTGACGAAGCTCTTTCCTCGTCATCGTCAACAAGAATCGGACTCACAACTCCATCCTCGTTATGTTCTCACTAACCCCAGACGTCTCAGCTTCCTTAACCTTTTTCTTCCCCTTCCCCCTGTTACTTCTATTGGACGGGCCGCTGAATTGACTTTCGGCTGGTCATATTCCCGGGCCTCATGTCGGGACTTCACTTACTTGTTCTCTACGGCTCATCCTGTCACTCGACTCAAACTCATCACCCATGTCATTTTTCTGGCCCTTAGTTCTCGGCTCAACCTTGCATGGCTTGGCATCTACAGTTCCCCCTTCGAAGTTAAACCATTTCTTTACGGTTGTTGCAGTTCGATCACTAGGCACAGTGTCAACTTTCCTCTCTACTGGCCAGTCGGTTGTCTGTTCTAGCTCAACCAATGAGTCGGTCCCACTCCCCTGGTTTCCTTTACAACTGTCACCGCTGAGTGGTGAAAGCTTAGGATTTCCCCTCCATTCGCCAATGGGAAGTCAATAAGAGCTTGGGATTTTCGCATCCCTTATTGCCTTACAACTGTCACGCTGACTAGTGAAAGCTCTTGATTTTTCTAGAAGACACTTTCAACAAGTTAGCATGTAGGGACACCAACTTTCACTTGCAAATGTAAGCACAACAAGGCAAAATTTTAAAATCCATTGATGGATCAATAAGAGTTTATCGGCTAGATTCTCAAGCCTCTTTGAATGTTTGGAGTAAAGTACTCCTCCTAGTTGACCTCATCGGGAGCGTTTCAGTTCATAAATACTCAAAATTTCTTCTCAAACTCCTCCACTTTGATGCCCAACACTCTAAAGATAGTGACACTAGCAACTAGGTTGTGGGCGCTTCATGGGCAATGAGTACCCTTCTGGAAGGCAGCTGAACCACAAACCATATCTGGCGCCCTTGCTCCACTTTGTCGCTTGGACACATGATTGGCCAGTTTTTCTAAGTGACAACTGAGTATGACAAGGCGTGTGTGGTGTACTGGACAAACCATAGTTGTACAACTGTCTGGAAAATGGATGGATGTGGCCTACTGATAAGCCGCAGACTTATCATATTTAGGCACTAGATTTAGTAATATATTTATCTAAATAAAGTTATATTTATGTTATTTATGCTTATTATGTGTTAAAGTATAATATTTGTACAGATTTATGTTTTTATGTGTTTTTGGTGCAAGGAATGATTTTCTAGCCAAAAGATCAGTTGAAGCCGGACTCCATGCCGGGTAGTTTCTGCACGGCATAAGTACAGATTAGAAAAGAGACCTTGCCGGACATGATGCCGGGTAGATCCCATCCGGCATAAGTGAAGAGTCGCCACGGTTGACCAAACGATGGCCGTTATTGACCGTTGGAGATTAGCTAGTGCCGGGTGTGATGCCGGGTATTTCTACCCGGCATAGGCACTGTTTCGCGCGGAATTAACGGTTTCGACCGTTAACAGTTGGGCGCATTTATCACGTGTGCCGGCTATTGGTGATCCGGTACGACGCCCGGCAAGAGACATTTTGATGCTATAAATAGGCCGAGGAAGGCTACAATTTGGCACACTTCAACACCATATTATACTCCATTCACATCTCAGTTTCCGCCCCACTCCATCTGTTGGTGTCCAAGGAACGTCTGCAAATCCATCCACGCAAGAGAAGAAGAAGACCTTGACGGGTTAAGGCTATTAACATCTCCTTCTCCCCCTTTGTATTCTCTTCTTGTAGTTGTGTGGATGGTGATGCAGAATCCTTGTTAGTTCATTGGTTAGGGAGGGATGACTTCCTTGTAAAACTCTTATGATCATTTATGGAATTTTCAAGTTTCTTAACCCGAGTTCTAATCTTCTTACAAGTAGAATGAAGTAGCTATTCATTCTCTTATCTCTAAGTCCTATTTGAGGTTCACAAGACAAGAATAGGATAGATTAGGATTTTGGTAATCTTTAACATTGTCTTCTGCGCCTCAGCGGGAGCAAGACTTAAGGTTTAGGGTAATCTTATTTCCCATTATTCTGTTGTATTCGCGGCATTGGCTATGCACGATGCAAGTATGAATATTGAGTTCCTTTTGTCAGATCCGAATCTGGAAGTGTTGTTTACGAAATGTACGATGCCGGATGGCATACCGGGTATAAGTTATCTGGCACGTTCAAGGCCATGAATCTGCCGGGTAGTGAGGATCCGGCATCACATCCGGCATATGCATTTTGCGAGACCAAATCCTCTTTGAGACTTGCCACCTTTGATCATTGGTCATACGAACCTTTTGCATTGATAATCTTCCCAAATCAAAGTAGTTTATTTATTTATTTATTTAGTTTAGGATCACATTTTCAATTCCCCCCTTGTTATTATAGAATAGGCTTTTGCCCGGATTAGGACTAATTTTCTATAAGTCCCTTGGGTATGATACTCTCGGTCGTAATATATTTACACTATACTCCGACCGGGTTTTATTTTGCTACCCGTAGTAGAGTTGTAGGATTAGTTATTAATTTATTTCATTCTTTGTATATATTTTATCCTAACAATTCTCGTTTAGCAAAATGGCGCCGTTGCCGGGGACTTGGTATTAGTCCAAGTCCTAAATTCGGTAAAACGCCCTATTCTTTTTTTCCCTATCTTTATTCTTTGATTCTTTGATTCTTTGATTCCTTGAATCTTAATTATTTTCGCACTTAGTTTTGCAGATTTGAATGTGCCGTGCGAAGTGCCGGGCATCTGTCACCGGCAAACCTGGAGGAAGTCCGATGCCGGACTGGATTGGCCCGGCATCATGTCCGGCATGTTCAAATTGTTTTCAAAATTTCGTACACTGTTGAGTTTTACAAATTTAAATGCATTTGTCTACCCCTTCCGTTATTTCTCTATTATATTAGTCCTTTACTATGATTCTTTAATTTAAATTTCGAGTTTGAACTTGCCGTGTATTGTGCCGGGTTTTCTATATCCGGCATTTCGGAGGAAGTCCTATGCCGGACGGGTTTGATCCGGCATGTCACCCGGCATGCTCAATTTCTCTCAAATTTTTGTCGCAAATTGTAGGGACAATTAGGAGTAATCTCCTACAATCTCTTATTTACTCTTACAATTATTTTGATTATCCTTTACCTTTCAATGTCTTTTAATTAAGTTATGTTCGATTTTTTTGTCTCGCCGGGCGTAACGCCGGGTAAACTCAACCCGGCAATCTTGGAGGAAGTCCAATGCCGGACTTCGAAAACCCGGCCACGTCCCAGCATACAACTTTTCTTCTTTTGATTTTGTGAATTTAATTATGTTAATATCTTTTTATTTTATTATTACAAACATCTCGTTTTATCCATCTCTTCTTTTTTGATTAATTTTATTTTCTCTTCGAGTTTAAATAAGCCGGGCAAGAAGCGGGTAAAACCAATCCGGCATTAATGGGAGAAGTCCATTGCCGGATACTAGTTGCCCGGCTTATGTCCGGCAATATTCAAAAAAATAATAATAATCATTTTTTTTATTTGTCTCTCTTGAATTGGTAACCTTCCTGTCTTATTATTATTTTTTGTACTATATTTGTTTAATTTATAATTTGTGTACTCCTCCAAAGTAAATTAGGTGAATGCAGTTCAAGCACACTCCCTACACAAATACTCAATACAGCAGGTGATTGACAAGAGCTCTCTTCTCAGCAGGTGAATGTGGTTAGTGCACAACCACACTAGAGCACTGATTCCAAGATTTTTCAACACCTGAGGAAGTGGACAGTACATGAGATCTGAGTCGCACAGTGCAAGAGATGTTTCGTTTGTCAACTCTGAGGGAGAACGTCTGTTAGTCAGCAACAATTAGCAGGTCAGACCACGCAGAAACTTATCTATCTCAATAATAAGTAGCACAAGTATGCGAGAACGTGATCACCTCATCATCACTGCACTCTAGCAAATCTAAAAGGGCAGGGCAGGCTCATGGTTTCTTTATCCAGGGGAGTCTTTTTTTCTTTTCTTATTTTCTTTATTTTCTTTCGAACACTGGGGACAGTGTCCTGCCAAGTGTAGGGCAGGGGCCCCCTTAAAAAATAATAGTTTTTTTTTAATATGCATAAGTTTTGCGTTTTATTCAATGTTTTACTAAACTTTTGCATGTTTTTGATTAAGATGAGATTTGGAATGAATAAAAGCTTGTTCTCTCAAGAGGTAAGCTCTCTAATGACTTATAGATTCCTGTTTTTAACTTTTGATTCTCTTTATTAACATGAGTACATGATCTTTCTCCTAATTCTTCTTTTATGTATTTCTGGGTATTTATTCTTTCTTTTCAAATTGTGAAAAATCTTTTGGGTGAAAATCTTAAAAAAGGGTTTTGTGCAAAAGGAAGAAGAAGAAAAAGAAAAAAAGAAAGAAAAAATCTTCTCCAAAGGAAAAGCATTATATTCCTTGAGGTTGCAAAAATGCCTCAGAATAAAAGTAAGAAAAGAGAGTTTTTCCTTTATTTTTCTCCTAAAATCCCCGTTCTTCAATGCGAAAAATCATGGTTGATTCAGAAACTCTTGCAAAATAGGGCTGATTCATAAAACCATTGATGAGAGTCTTGGCCACATTCAGAAACTCTTGAAAAATAGAGCTGAATGATGGAAACCGGAAAAAGGAGAGATTACAAAAAGCCCTTATGCAAAATAGCCCAAAAAGTTTTTGATCGATTTTGAAGATCTTTTATACCCATTAGTATGTTTTGATAGAATAAGGTAGAGTAAGTGATACTTATGAATTAGAGTCATATAGTTGGAAATATTTATCTACATTTCATTCTAGAGTTATCTTTTGTGCATAAGTAATACTCCTTTCTAATCTTGTTTTGCTCGAGGACTAGCAAAAGGTAAGTGTAGGGCCTTGATAAGCCGCAGACTTATCATATTTAGGCACTAGATTTAGTATTATATTTATCTAAATAAAGTTATATTATATGTTATTTATGCTTATTATGTGTTAAAAGTATAATATTTGTACAGATTTATGTTTTTATGTGTTTTCGGTTGCAAGGAATGATTTTCTAGCCAAAAGATCAGTTGAAGCGGGACTCCATGCCGGGTAGTTTTGCACGGCATAAGTACAGATTAGAAAAGAGACCTTGCCGGACATGATGCCGGGTAGATCCCATCGGCATAAGTGAAGAGTCGCCACGGTGACCAAACGATGGCCGTTATTGACCGTTGGAGATTTAGCTAGTGCCGGGGTGATGCCGGGTATTCTACCCGGCATAGGCACTGTTTCGCGCGAAAGAATTGACGGTTTCGACCGTTAATAGTTGGGCGCATTTATCACGTGTGCCGGCTATTGGTGATCCGGCACGACGCCCGGCAAGAGACATTTTGATGCCTATAAATAGGCCGAGGAAGGCTACAATTTGGCACACTTCAACACCATATTATACTCCATTCACATCTAAGTTTCCGCCCCACTCCATCTGTGGTGTCCAAGGAACGTCTGCAAATCCATCCACGCAAGAGAAGAAGAAGACCTTGACGGGTAAGGCTTATTAACATCTCCTTCTCCCCCTTTGTATTCTCTTCTTGTAGTTGTGTGGATGGTGATGCAGAATCCTGTTAGTTCATTGGTTAGGGATGACTTCCTTGTAAAACTCTTATGATCATTTATGGAATTTTCAAGTTTCTTAACCCGAGTTCTAATCTTCTTACAAGTAGAATGAAGTAGCTATTCATTTCTTATCTCTAAGTCCTATTTGAGGTTCACAAGACAAGAATAGGATAGATTAGGATTTTGGTAATCTTAACATTGTCTTCTGCGCCTCAGCGGGAGCAAGACTTAAGGTTTAGGGTTAATCTCTTATTTCCCATTATTCTGTTGTATTCGCGGCATTGGCTATGCACGATGCAAGTATGAATATTGAGTTCCTTTTGTCAGATCCGAATCTGGAAGTGTGTTTACGAAATGTACGATGCCGGATGGCATGCCGGGTATAAGTATCCGGCACGTTCAAGGCCATGAATCTGCCGGGTAGTGAGGATCCGGCATCACATCCGGCATATGCATTTTGCGAGACCAAATCCTCTTTGAGACTTGCCACCTTTGATCATTGGTCATACGAACCTTTGCATTGATAATTCCCAAATCAAAGTAGTTTATTTATTTATTTATTTAGTTTAGGATCACATTTTCAATTCCCCCCTTGTTATTATAGAATAGGCTTTTGCCCGGATTAGGACTAATTTTCTATAAGTCCTTGGGTACGATACTCTCGGTCGAATATATTACACTATACTCCGACGGGTATTTATTTTGCTACCCGGAGTAAGTTTGTAGGATTAGTTATTAATTTATTTCATCTTTTGTATATATTTTTAATCCTAACAATTTCTCGTTTAGCACCTACCTGGGTCAGAAGGAGGAACCAACGACATGGGCTGAATTAGAGGGGGGTGCAAGCCGATGAGGCAAGCCTTCACCCGGTTCATAAAGTCTAGCAAGAACATATTCATGGGGAAGGTCATTCCCTTCTAACCTGATCCTCAAACATCACAAACCATCGATGAAGTGATCTATGATCCTCACTCCAAAGTCCTAGAGCATAAACTATGTTCTAGTATAAACTATGTTCCAGTAGAAACCTTCACGCCAGCTAGAACCTATTTCAACTTCTCTATGGTAATTGGTAAGTGATGATCCAAGCGCTCCCTGCTTGATGCCATCTGTGTTCTTAACCGACAAGGCTC